>JAJTUC010000030.1:0-210612 GCA_036971365.1 Dactylellina leptospora | reverse complement strand
TTTGCAGAGAGGGCAATATCCTTATGTATGACAAATGTAGCTTTAGTGGGGTCTTTCCTTAGTACTCTTATTCCTTCTAGCTTCGCGTCTTAGAGAGTAACTATCCATACTAAGTCTGGTTTCTATATTATATTTGAATGCATTAGTCATTTTATGATAAAACCGGATATCTCACGAATCTATGAAGGACGAAACTTCGATCAGCAAGCCCAAATTGCATTGTTTGCTAAGTTAACAATCAATACTTTACTTTCTCTATGACCCCAAAGTTACCTGCTAGTGCACGCCACTTGCTGCTTCGAATGCCGTCCGCCAGAAATAATCCCAACATGATGTTACGTTATCCTTATATCAAACTGCTACTATTGAAGCCCAGCTTCCTTTTAGCCTTGTAACAAGCTTTGACTTTTAATTAACCGCGTACTTTCAATTCGTGATGAAAACGAGTTACAACTTGTCGATAACGTTATTTAAATTAAAAGTTTTAGCCGAAAGCGTTTACCCACATTTACCGGGATACGGCGGCCCCAAAATGCCATTGATCGAGGGTTTCTAACGTTATAACAACCTCATGATTACCAACCGACTATTCTCGTTTATGGACGCAGGCGGTTCCCCGGATTTTGCATCAACTATAAATACCTTGCTCTCAAGCTTTCCGACAGCGATAAAAATAAATGCAAAAACAACAGTAATCTCAAACTACTCATATAAATATCAACCTAAGAAATTTCTTCAATATGAAGCTCATAAGCATCCTCGCGGTCGCCGTAGCTTTCTCGAGCCCAGCCCTTGCTACCCCTACTCCTCTGGACGGCAACAGCTTAGAGAAGCGAGCCAACTATGAATTTTACTCTTGGGTCAGCACGGGCTGCCCCGGCGGCGCCACAATCAAACGGTTTTCTCAAAATCAATGTATACCGTTGCCTGGTGCTAGCACGAAGCTCGCGACCCCGGACGGTTCCTGCACCGGTATGTCACGAACCGATCTTTATAATACATTGACAAGCGTAACTAATGTACTTTATATTAGCTCGAATTTACACAAGCGCGTCTTGTACTGGATCTAGCTTCGTGCCGACATTGTTTACGTGTTACGATACCCGAAATTATAACTCGATCAGAGTCAATTGTTAAGCCGTGGGCCACCCGATCTTCAGTTTGTGCTTGAGTCGGCCTTTCTATAGTCGTTTTCATGGGAGGGGGTGCATAATAAGATCATATGCTCATTTCGCAAAAGTACTACAGAATGGAAGGGAAAAGAAGGTTCATGATGTCTTAAAATGAATTGGGCTTTATGGAATGGCTTTGTAAAGTATCTCAATATCAATATTGTATATTACGGGATAATATATATCAGATTTCATATCTACTATAGAAATATCTACCGACGTAGATACTCTCACTAGATAGCCTTTTTCGACTGGTGTAGACTTTCACTCGTTGCCAACGGCCAGCTATATTACGGGATAATATATATCAGGTGTTATGAGCGCGCGCTCGCCCTACTGTTTTTCTGGCACGCAAGTCTTGGCGCCGACGCAGCCTTGGAGTAAAGAGGACATCCCCTCATTTTGAATCGAGGTGAGAGTCTAGATCTTTCGTGTCTCTTATTGCGTTCCCAACATAACAATCACTGTCTGATTACGAGACTGTGACTTGAGTTCATGCAGACTACACCGTTGGTTAGGTCTGCACACGAAAAGAGAATATCACAGCCGCGATAGTGCTTGATGAAGAACACGAACATCTCGCAAAGCCCCCACAGTATGATAACGTCTATACACTTGGCTTGATGGGGACTCACGACGTCGTCATCAGCCGCTTGCCGAAAAACAGGGGCAACACGATATCGGCCGCGTCTATGGCAACCCAAATGATTAATATGTCTTGGTCTATAAGGTTCATACTTTTAGTCGGGATCGGGTCCGGTGTCCCCGGCAAAGGAAAGCTTTGGCTTGGTGACGTGGTTGTAGGCATACCGGGAGAAGCGTCTCCAGGTGTCGTTCAATGGAAGCGAGGAAGATTGAACCCGGATGAACTCGAGCGTATAGGGGCTTTGAACACCCCGACGATGTCCTTGCTTACGGCGATAAGTAAATCTAAAGAACTCAAGAGACGTGTGGGTCTAAAGCGCCATTACGCTAATAAGGATCTATGCTCATTATTGCTAGTTGCAAATAAAGCCACGGAGACTCTCTAGGGACCAACCAAATGGATAAAAAGACTAGTTCGGAAAGATGATGCCGAAATATTAGATTGATTTACTGGTTATAGACTACGGCTTACAAGCACGCGGAGAGCGGTAAGAAACGTAAACATGGAACAGGCAATGGTATCTCCAAGATCAACCCTTGCACCATATACTTAAATACCGAGCTGCGATACAAATAGTCTTCTTCTCTCGCAGTATTGTCAACGGGTCCTTATTATTGTGCTGGGGACGCATCAGAAGACACCTTCACCGTGTGTATGAACCGGCTGTGTTGTAATTCAAAATGCAACAGAAAATTAACCGCGCTAAGCGCCTTGACCCCACTTCTCCTTCGTCTCGATTACTCGTCTCGACCACTCGCATCGAGCTAGCCCCATCAACTTCACCTGGGGAAATCCGAACCAAACCCGAACTCCAAGACACCTGCCTAAACACCGCCTGTCTCGGTTGCATCGGTTGACTGGCAGCTATTTCCCCCCAGTTCGATAACTGACGTGCGTCCGAGACGGCTCGCTTGGGGACTCTGGGTCGTCTCGAACGGAGGTGGATGGAGTGGGCACATGTTAGGTGGCTACGCTCAATGGACGGAAAAAATATCACCACTTGAAGGTACCCAATTCCAGCGGACGTCCGGCGAAAGCTTAAACACGGGTCTCTCAATATACTATCGGGCTTAAATACCGTCTTCGCGCTGCTGTAAACTTGGGAATACCAGCGATTTCGAACCATTCTATCTTCATATCTATTCACTTTTGTCGGTAGTTGGCTCATTCTCAGGACACGAGCGATTGGACCTTTGGTTTCTCCGCATTCTCCATACGTATGCATACTCGCACCACCTCCACCATGTCGGTCAAGGAATTCCCCACGATAAAGGAGGTGAACACCTACCTCACCGCCGGAGTAAGCCAAAACAATGATCCTATTCTCGTCACCTCTCTAACATTACATAGGTTGGCACCGGCGGCGATTACCACAATGTCGCTTCGAACCACTGGCTCGTCTCCTCCCCAATCTCCACCCCCATGTCCCGCTACCCAGCCTACAAAACCACCCGAACATCTTGGGGAATCAATGTTCTCGGATCCTTCTGCGTGGAAATAGTTGCCTCGGACGGCACCAAGGGATTCGCGACGGGGTTCGGTGGACCCCCGGCGTGTTGGCTGGTCCACAATCATTTCGAAAGGTTTCTATTAGGTTCCGATCCTCGAAACACGAATCTTCTGTGGGAACAGATGTTTCGCGCGTCAATGTTTTATGGAAGAAAGGGACTTCCGATCGCTGTTATCTCTGTTGTCGACTTAGCATTGTGGGATCTTGTTGGGAAGATTCGTGGGGAACCGGTGTATAAAATGATCGGAGGAGCGGTGAGGTCTCACATAGATTTCTACTGCACTGGTCCGGCCCCTGTCGCGGTGAAAAATATGGGTTTCTGGGGGTCGAAGGTTCCGTTACCGTATTGTCCTGATGACGGACCAGAAGGGTTGAGGAAGAATATAGAGTTTTTGAGGAAACACCGAGAGAGTGTTGGGCCAGATTACCCAATCATGGTGGATTGTTATATGAGTTTGAATGTCCAGTATACGATCGAAATCGTGGAGAAGACCAAGGATCTGAACCTGAATTGGTGGGAGGAAGTTTTACATCCTGATGATACTGAAGGTTACGCCATGTTGAAGCGTGCTCATCCGACTATGAAGTTCACCACGGGAGAGGTTTGTCCCCTAATCACCCAAACTATTACGATTGATCTTGGGAACGCATTCGCTAATTGACTTGATAGCACGAGTATACTAAATACGGCTTCCGAGAATTAATCAAATCCCGTAACATCGATATTCTCCAACCGGATATCATGTGGGTCGGCGGCCTTACGGAGCTCTTAAAGATAACTGCACAAGCCGCAGCGTACGACATACCCGTAGTGCCCCACGCATCGGGTCCTTATTCGTACCATTACGTCGTATCACAAAACAATACACCCTTTCAGGAATACCTAGCCAATTCTCCGGACGGGCAAACGGTGCATCCTGTTTTCGGAGGGTTGTTCAAGGATGAACCGTTGCCCATCGATGGGAAGATGGATGTTAAGGTTTTGGATAAACCAGGGTTCGGGATGGAATTGGATGACAAGGTCAAGCTGGTTAGCGGGAGGGGCGTTTGGAAGGGAATTGATACACTTTGAATGCTAGGACGAAGCGAAAAGATTGAAAATGCATAAACTTAGAGGTAGAATGTCGCGCTATTGGTGCTCTGTTCTTGGATATATACCCCAGCTAGAAACCCTGATCAAGATAGACGCCAATGGATTTTTTGACAAATACTCCTAGGCAGTGTATAAAAGCCTCACAATGAGGTATGGAATAATCCTAAGTCATGGACATGTACTGTTCAACAGAACCTCAGGCCTATGTAAGACCTATGTATTACTTTTTAGCATTAATTTCGCCACCCTGGTGGGGTGGGGGTTGATAGGTGAAAAGTCTTTAGGTTTGGGCACATTCTTCTATTTTTGTCTATCGATCCATTAATCGATAATACTGGCCATCTGAGTTCACAGTTCCTGTCTTTTCTATACATTTGGGTGATGGTGTTAGCTTGGAGTAATTTTTGGAAGGTCGCGTGTGTGAATGCCCTTTTGGTATATATACTGTAAATTATCTTATAGTGTTAACAATTGGCCGCCTAGCCGAGTGGTAAGGGAAACCGCACTGCTTGGTTAGTTTCGAACCCTGGATCCGAATTCTGAACGCGATCCTTAGTAATGCCTGAGTGGATTCAAGGCCCCCTAGCTAAGGTTTCCATGGCGCCTTAGTTAGGGCCCTTGGATTCGAGTGGGAGATACAGATTTATGGGGGGTGGTAGATAGGTCTAATAAAAGGTGATGCTAGGAAGGACGTGAAGGGGTTCGATCTGGCCGGGGCCCCATTTTTTTGACTTTTTTTTTCTTGGTCTCAGGTAAATTGTTCATTTTTAGGGGGTAGGGGTAGGTTATTAGCTCGGCGGTAGTTGGGGCTGCCTGCTTGTCAGATTGCACGCTCCATAGTCAAGAGCACCGGATTCTAGATGCACGCCACGAATTTAAGCTATATCACTTCTAGATAGATCATTTTCTATGGGATTTCATAATGACTGATAGGATCTAGATACTCGCTTACTTGGGGCTTCTTTTTGTCAATATGGATATCCGTAAGTAAATAAACTGTGTGAAGCTAAATGCACCATTAAATTCTAACAAAGATTTTGAATACAAATTCAGGGATAATCTAGCAAATACTGAAGCAAAATAAAAGATAACTATACCACAAAATAGTTCAATCGAATCTCTAGTGTTACATCAAGGAAATAGCAAATTATGATATGAGCGGGATGTGATGAAAACGGCGAGGAAGAGGGCTGTTATACCATAATGACCCTTACGGGGGGCCCAGCAGTATACCAGCATCGTGCAGAATACGAAGCGACATTTCTCGGGCCGCGGGAGCTTTGGCCTCAACGATATGGTCATCTCCTTCCCACTCCTCTATAACAATGTGGCGCCACCCTTCTTCTATCGTCCGTCGGACCTTGTACGAGTAGAACCATCTACCACCTTGCTTCCAGCCGTTACCCTCCCAAATCAACTTATATCTCACAAAAAGATCTTCTTCGAGAATCCGGATTTGCTCTTGCAGAATGTGAGCGTTAAGATCTTTACGAGGCTATTGCGGTTTACTAGACATTAGTAATCTGTGATATTCGATTAAATCAAATATCAAAGCCCTGAACATGGGTTACTGCTCACCGGAAGGTCACGGCAGTTTTGCGCGAAGTATGTGTTATAAATTGGATCGTTCGTGGGTTTCAACCCTTGCACGATGGAAGTCGAGCTAATCATTCTTGAAGGTGAGTGAATTCGGGCCATTTTAGACGATGAGATCGAACTAGCGAGTCAAATTATATTCTGGATGAACTGTTTTAACTATGCCAGATTTTTTGTTTTCAACAGAAGGAATATAGTGCTGAAGAAGGATACTTTGTCAGGAGAGGTGAGGGGGTGGGATTAAATACCTGGAAAGATGGAAGCTGTCGGTTACATTGTACCACTCAGAATTCCTAGAAATTGTTTATACAAAATAGTATGATGGGGACGTCACTAAAGGGAGCGAGCGACTCAGTGAGCCAAAAACCCTGTCGTTTATCTCATGGCGTTTCTGCAGACCTCCCACGCTATCAGTGCTCCAACCGCAACTCATAGATTATTATGTTAAAGTATAGCCCCTATCAAGGCATTTGTAACGATCGTCGCGATGGCCAGGCGCAGAGATAATACAAAGATCGTTAGCAAAGATATTATTGGTTTGGGGTCGTAGTCCGTGAGGACGCATGGGAGGTCGCATCACGCCTATATAAACTATCGTAAAACGACCATGACAGACTCGTAGAAGTCGTGCCGTCTAAACCATTGGTTAAGATAAGCTTATAAATGATTATTTGGGTATGAGCACTATGTAGAGAAACAATTTTATTTCGTATGGCTATGGAAACATATATCTAAGGTCCTTATAGTCTACCCTCCGCGTATTCATTCAATATGAGGGTACACATCCCCCTCGCGGCCTTCTTCTTGACCTCCGCCATCTCACTTGGCTCTTCGGCCATTTCGGCCACTACCCAGCGCCAGTTCTTTTCGCCAGCCAACTTGGCTTTGTACGTGTAGTACTTCAGCCCATGGCGGCAGCGGGAACGCCCGCGTAAGACTATATCAAAGTCTATTTTGATGTCCTCCTCGAGGACTTTGGTGGGGTTGATCAACATATGGATCAAGTACCCCGGTTGGAACTAAAAGATTTGAATATATGTTAACTCTGCTTTCGAAGCCGAGAATTTTTGTATGGAAAGCTTACCCTTTGCCCGAATAATAGGGCTGGTGAGATTTTGTTTGTATGGATTGGATCCATATTGGCTGTATCTAGAATAAACCTTTAGGACTCTTTGGTTATGAAAATAAGTGATGAGTTTGATATGAGGATGTGGGTGAGTTTTCTTACGGCTGTGAGGCGGAAATGCTATGGTTCTGCAACGGAAGGGTGGGATAGTGTGGAAAAGAGAGAATCGGATGGTCAAGTGCTGAAAGACTTCTTATACTCGGCCATAGACACGTGATTGGTGCTCGTGTCAGGACTCCAGCTCAGGGCCAAACATGGTTGGTGGTATATAATTCACATTCTAGAGGAAAATAATTATGAATGGGTCACTGGTCAATAGCCAGGTTTCGCAATCTGACGAAATACAAGAGGGCTTTTGAAGGTTTACACTCAACCTTTGCGATTGATGAATCACGGTTCGATTTGGATCGCGGGTAGTGCACTGCTCGTTTTTTTGCACTTTTTTTACACTTTTTTTGCTCTTGTTTTTCTTTTTGTTTATTTTTTGAAGCGGCGTCAAAGGTAATGACGTATTCTCACAAAATTTCAAATCTGCTCATAAGCTGAGCCTGTCTCCTATTAAGTAAGATGGGGAGGAAGGTAAAAGCAGTCACAAGTTGATGATTGCCAATACATTGCAATATTACAACTGACTTGTGACTGCTTTCTTCCTCCACCCCAAACTTTCTCTTTCCTACGGGATATACTAGAAACACCATATAAAAGCCGCCTTGTGTTCAAAAAATTCTGTAACAGATATTTGCAAGACTTTCTAGAAAGCAGACATGGTCCCTGAGTTAGCACTTGACGCGAGGAGGCTATTGGAGAAGATCTCCACTAAGGCTTTGGCTCTACCTTGGGGCGTTTAACAGCATTGTGACTTAATTGGCGGTAAGATCGAGTGATGGATAGGAAACCATCACTCCATCGCCATAATTGGTCTATACTGGTTGCCGAAATATCAACCAGTTTTGCAACGAAAGAAAGAAAACGATGGTCAGAAATGACATTAGTAGATATATAGCCCACGACAGACGCGAAAGCTCAATATAAAATCCAGACACTTCGGATCACTACGGTTTAGCTTGGCAAACTATGAGAATAAGATATTATGCGATGATACATCTCATACTCGAGCAAGATATATTGTCGAAACTACCAAATGCAGTTGAAGAAAGCTACGCAAAATGGAACGTATCGTCATCTAGAATTTGAACGCACGCTTCAAGAGCGGCAAGCTTCCTTGCTCCCCATCGCTCTATTTCTTTCTTGACTACGACAGCGCGCCAATTGGCGTCGCCGTTCTTCTTGATTGAGTACGTGTAGTACCACATCTGCCTCCTCCCCCGGCCGCTACCTTTTATCACCAGGCTGAAATGCTTGGCCAGACCCTCTTCGAGGGTTTTGATAGGGAACTGGATGACTTGATTCATCCAGTATTTGCGGACCTTGGAGAGGTACCTCTGTTAGTATTAGAATGTTGTTTGTTTCTTTGAAAATGGATCATGTGAGGTAAGGAGTCGACATACTCTTAATGGATCTGCCTGTTGATCTTTTTGGATAACTGGTTGTTCCAGCGCACGAGCTGGAGCCACCGAACGCTTGGAGATTTCTTGTAGAGATAATTCTATGCTATTATCGAGCGGAAGGGGATAGAAGCGTCAATGAGTATATTTAGCGTGAAGAATTCTTGAATATAAATGCAGAAGCTCGAATGACCACGGGGTCGAGGATACTAACAAAGTTGTCATCGTAGTGGCTTTTGCAAAGGAGGATGAGATGAGGATGGAAGAATTAAATCTCGATTTGCTAGCGTTATGTCGAGGGTATTCCCTTTTACGTTTACGATCAGTTGTGTGTTACTGACCGAGAGAATAATGCCCACCTAGTCCCGTTAGCACATAATGGCTTATGGTATATATTTTGTTTTGGGGGTCATAGTTGTATAACGGAACTTGGAGCCAGTTAGCCCAGTTGGTAGAGGCACCTTTCACGCAAGGTTGATGATAACATGTAAGACGTGGGCGAGGCAATCGAGTGGTATCTCACGCCCGCAACTTTATAGAGGCCCAAGTTCGAGCTTGCTCACAAGCTCTCTTTTTTTTGTCCCCTTTTTTTTCTTTCTTCGAACAAAAATTTTAATGGCGTGCTCCGCTTACTACGCCTGTATATTATTCTGTGCGGTCATATGGCTCAAGGTATGTTTAAATTATTCTTCATTTCCTTTGATACTGTTTATTTGACCCTCTTGCCTGGAGATAAGCCACATGGCCATCACTAGCGCCATACATTCAGCTCGCCAATTTGATACATGTATCAGCGGATAGTTTTTTTTCTTCTGAGATTTTCGGCTTCATGTCGTTTCTCTTGCTATAGTGTCGCTATGACGCACCGCGTAGCCTCTAGACCAAACCTCGTACGGCGAGCAGCCATATTTCCGAGTGAGGCATCAAGATTCCATGTCCATTTTGGGCCTCGAAGCCATAATTTCCTCGTCAGCGAGAATCATACGACACATTTCCTCATGCATCTTCTTCTTCACCTCATCGTAGCCCTCATCCGTACTCTGACTCTTTTTCGTCAACGAATATCGCCAGCCGGCGTCGGTTTTCGTTTTCACCGACATCCTGATACTAAAGTCGGATCCTTCGCTAACGGTTGGCTCGAAACTAGTATTGCGAAATCGCTCATCCATACGCCTATTAAACTCGTCCATATGCCTATCGAAAACATCCATATGTCTATCAAACGCATCCCTATGTCTATCAAATGTTCCTAACGACATGTGTCTGTCCCATGTAGCCAGATCGTGGAAGTAAGGACGGCGAGCGATGTCCCATGTCGGCGTATCGTGGAACGAACGAGAAGGGATGGAATGACCTCCTGGCGCGTTTCGAGAATCGAGACGAAGGAAAGTGTTGGTGGTCAAGCCGTACCAGCTGGCCAACTGTTCGAAGAAGGCGGTGGGATCAGGCGGAGATTCGGACATGACGGATGCACGAGGTTGTGAGATGCTGGATTTTTCTCAGATACCTATATCCTAGTCTTGGTTATTTCCTGGTCTTCATACTTAGACCAGAGTTTTGTTGGACGATACTTACGGGCTAAGAGATGCCGATTTTAAGAGTATAAGAGGCACCGACAAGGAACCTGATGGGATGGGTTTCTTAGATCTAATGCGGGTTTTAACTAGGTTCTTTTGAAAAAGCTTCCTGAAGGGCGTCGGAGGAGTTAAGCGGCACGGGTTATATAGAGCAGCGGGATCTATGGAGGATTTGTAAGGCTTGATGCTAGCGGTAGAACTGGATAAGGCGGAATCTCCCATTTGAGTAAAACGATCATGATCGCAAGTATTCATTTTCAACCGATTGGTGAAATTTGCCGAGGCGAATATATGCTAGGAATGGCAGCATATAGTACCACGTTATCTATTAATCCAAATTTCCGAGGGTAGCACTGGGATGCTAAGGAGGCAAGAATATTGGTTAGTAATGACTTCAACGACTAGCCATTTTCATTTTAGAGGGGTGCCCAGTGCGGATATATCTTCTACCGAGCTAAGGCGACCTCCCTGAGGGAACCGGTTACCACTGGTTTCGCATAGGAGTGGTCTCGGTCCCGAGCATGGGTGCGCAGATACGTCGCATTGTTTGCATAGCAAACTTGGCAGTAACATCCTGCCGCTAAAGTTGAAATGCCTTTTTGCGCGCCTTTGTCCATCTTATAATCAAGGGATATGTACTGTATAGTTTACTATATACAACTTTCAAGCAGGCTGTCTGTTGGCAGCTAACAATTCACGCAATTCGGAGGGTATCAACAGGCATCTACCAAACAAAACATCATCGAACCGGGTATCAATATCTTGAACAGGCATGCGCAAAAGAAACTCATCTACTCAATCCTCATACTTTCCAAACTACCCACCCCGTTCCTAATCATACTCTGACATTTCGCCGTCTGGCTGCCCTCTACTCCACGCCAACCTGAATGGCGGTCAACGCGAAATCCATAAACCCAGCCCCGGTATCCACGATATTATTATTAAACTCATTCAAAGTCGGGTAAAAGTTGGTGGAATACCCGAATTCCATGGTAAACCCATAAACTTTATTCGCTCCATCGACGGCCCAATACCTGCTAAAAGCGTAATCATCACTGGCACCGCTGGTAGGATACAATCCAACGCTCTGTCCGGCCTTGTAGCTCCTACCTCCAACAGCTTTCATCGCGTTAACGGTATTCGAAGCGACGAGTTTGATGTTGGTCAGATCTTGAGCGGGGATGTATTCCTTGTAGGCGCTATCGCCGGTGGGGCCGCGTTTTCCGTCGTATTTGGAGTTGAGGAAGTTCATTGTGGGGGTCGTGGATTGATTATCATCGTCGCCCCAGGAGTACAACATGTCACCGACGGCGGAGTGGATGTCGAGGAACCATCGAATTCTGGGGAAGAGGTCGTACATTGAGATATGGTTTTTTGTCTCGGATTCGGATGCTGGAGCGGTTCCCTTATAGGTTTCGGAGCTCGGAGAGGTGGAAGCTGGGGCTTCGGATGGATCAAAGTATTTTTTGTAGTCCCAGAGGAAATCAAAATTGCGGTTGATGTCCACTCCGACGGAGCTACCGCTGCTTCCAGACTTCGTGTTTCTGTTTTTGCGCCAGAGAGAGTTGGAAGATTGGTCGTAGGCGACACCGTCCGGGTTTACCAATGGGAAGAACACGATTCCGGCGTTCAAAACGGCGTTGACTTGTTCGTTGGTGTAGGTCTTTTTACCATAAGTGAGCCCGCTGCCACTCTTCTGCGCGGCGAGTAAATCAGCGACCCAATAGATCAATTGATCCGGTCCGCCTCGTTCACGGGCGTGTAGTCCGGCGCTGAAATATAAATGATATTTCGATTTATCCGCTCCCGCGCCAACGTATGCGGCGAATTGCGTCGCGCCTTTGAATGTTTTATACGGAAGGTCGAATTTAACCACGCCGTAAGTTCGAGCTAGCCCTTGAACCGCCGATGAAATCTCGTTGACGTTCATGATCGAAGCGATTTTGGTACCGGGAGCCACGGTACCCAACCCTGCAGGTGTAACACTTCCATTTTTGAATCTATCGCCGGAACCAATGGGCGCCGAAGCGAGAATCGCACGTTTGGCGGGTTCATGAAGGATCTGGATGCCGTGTTCCGGTGCTTTATATTCATTTTTCAAGTGCTCGATTTGGGCTTCAGTTAGGAATGCGTGCAGTTTATAGTTCCCATCGGCTGTTGGATGAGCTACAGCTCTACATCCCAAATCGTAGGTGTCATTCCGGACAATGTCGTTGAAATGGGAGGGGGAAGGACCGATGATGTGAACGGGAATCAGGGTTCGGGCTAGAACTATCGAGCTCTGTAGGATTACAGAGGCGGCGAGTGAGTACTTCATCCTCGAAACTTGAAACTACCTGATTATCTAAGTAGATGCTGGTGGGGAGAGCACTGATAGTTAGCCGTGGCTAAGGAAACGGAAAGGTTTCAGAGCGGGCACCGGGTCCACAGACAGAATATATACTCTTAAGTATAAGTATACAAGCAGATATTGTTAGCACGGCTTTTTGTATTTTGCAGCGTCCACTCAGAAACGGGGCAGACGAGAGATCAGCAGAAAGTGATACATGATAGACATGTGCCGTGTTGCGCGAGTGGCCATGCGCACCTCCCCAAACGAGAAGGTCGGCGGGCGGTTAGGCATCTCCGTCGACGAGCCATCTCCCGCCAATTCTCTTGTGCGGACTGCAGGAATATTTGTATACGGGCTGGGTCTTACTCTTTTCTCAAATCGCTCCGAAAATTTGGAAAAATTTGTGTCGAAATCAAATTATTACTGGCTGTGCTACCTCGCAATTATTTCAGCCTCCATGGCTTGGTAGAGGAGGTTTCAAACGGTAATTATTCTTAATGGACAAATGCGAAAGCTCGAGCTCCCGAGTTCCTTTATCGTACTCTGTTGCGCCATGTTCAGGATAATACAACCAATAGCGCAAATATATTAGACGAACTGAACCAGTTCTTACCGCCGCCCACCTCAATGAATCTCCATTATGATCTGTTCTAATGCAATTCGCGAACGGCCAATGGAACCCATTTACATTTGTCCTGGCTTTTTCAAGTATATTACGTACCTGCTTAGTGCTTGTTTAGTACCTGCAGAAATGGGATATCCAGGCTCCCATCGTTCCGGTGGAGACGACCGTCGACCGTGTACTCCTTGTTCATCTCAACCATCATTCACTTGCCCGTCTTTGGATTTCAATCCGTCTTTGGATGGGATGGGGCAGCAACACAGCGCTAACCCGATTCGAAAAGAACACAAAGCTGTTTGCAATTGCCATGGCTGATGATCATAACGGAAACTGGGCAGCGAGAATGAGATTGTCAGTTATGCTGGACCAAACTTTGTCAAATACAGAGACGTAGGCCATTCCATACTCTGGTAGCCTCACCAGATATACTTCAAGCTGATGTTTCCGCGTTCTGTTCTAGCTCCGGATGGCACTAAATCTCCTGTCCGAGCTGCACTATAATACCCAAAACCGACTCCTAGAATCCCAGCATAAAATACCGTCCATGGATTGTATTATTATTGCCCGTCTCTTTCATTTCCATCTCCATTCTCGAAGCTGCAGGTCGGCGGACAAGCTTTGACCTGGCTTGGCAGTGACGAAGATGTCGACCAATAATCATGCGTTGTTGTTGATGGTGGGACAAGATCTCCCGACAGGGGTGCCTTGACAGACCCTCAATAGGAAAGAGGTTCAACCCAACCCTGGATATCATCATTATCTGCATTCGGTGCCTGATATCTTATCCGGATATTCACTCGATTGAACTCTGATAGCAGCCCGTATTCTGCTTACGCGATGGAAACTAGTTTAACTCATGACTTCGGTGGCTTAGATCGCGTGATGGCGTTGCTTCGTTGACTAGTATCGGATCTCGGGGATCCGATTCATATAGAGTAGAATCCGGTTTCTTTCGAGAGCTAGCGGTGCCGATGCTTCCATGAAGTATCGTTAGCCGTCTTGAAATGCCGTTAGGTAAACCCCTTACCGGTAACGACGCGGTTGCGTGATATTTGTGGTATTTTGGCTGCATTGTGCGTTGGACAGAAAGACATCCGTGAAAGATAATGCTGACGATGTTTTAAAAACTGTCATATATTATGCGCTCGTTCTTGCATCGTTCAATCTTTAACTATAGGATGAATGACCAGTCAGTGAAGTTAAGTCATAGGTGCAACAAAGGAATAAATAGACCGTTCTTTCGAGTTCCTTGGCTTCTCGAAGTCCAGGGAGTTTGAGCAGAAGATTTAGGCTTTAAAGAGAGGAGTTCATAGTCTATTCTGATAAATTTAAAATACTAGAGACCAAGACACACACCGAGCTCATCCACCTCTACTGCAGTTGAGATACCTTCTCGCGCCAGTTTGAGACTGTTCCCCCTTGTGAGAAACATCTAGGAGACCGCCCTTCGAGTTTGTATCTCGGATACTGGCTACATTGCCTCTTCTGCAATGCCCTCGGGTACCGAGCACTACACCCGATATCAAAACCTATAACATTGCCGTAGAGCTACCTGATATCCAAGTCACTCACAAATGCAGTGTTTCAAGCCGCTTACGGCTCCTTGATGATAAGTTAGCATTGCACATCCTCAAAGTCCCAGCTTCCAGTCTCAATCCCCGGCACTGGAGATATATCCAATATTATCTCTCTTAGCAAGAGATGGGAGCCCCTCTGTAAGTGCAAATTGCAACGTCCTCTATCTCCGGCTTGTCGACTTTATTCTAGCAACGAAAACCCTCGCTTACCTAGGCGCCGGCCAGAACTGTGCCACCGCGGAGACTATAAATTACCTCCCACACACCCCACAGGTCCTTCTGACCTTCTCCTCTTTTCATCACACCTGGCAACAGCAATGTTCATCCATAAAGAGCAAGGAGAGCTCGCAACGATCAAGCCACACCCCATCCACTGTAAGTCCACGCTTCAAACCCCCCTTCGCGTTCGACAGTTGCAAAAGCATCATGATGACATGATCTTCGGCAACGGTGGAACCCCTTCTCCATCCTACAGTCATAATCCCCGGCTTTCTTGAGACCTGCGTGACGCAATGATTTCAGCGTCAAATATCTCATATGCTACTTCGTGACTGCTTTTCAGAGTCTCTGGGCACAGCCCTTGCTGTTGATGACGTCTAATCCCTCTTTGTTTTTGAGGTCGAATGCACATGCTAACCTACACCTTGTCAAAACACCATTAGCATACCATAAAGATAAATAATATCATACCACCAAGCACCATCTCTTCACGAGGTACAATATATCATATATCATATACCATCTTCTGATCCAAAACTCTGGCTCTGATTCCCTTCAGGACTTCGGACCATTTGAGGTTAGATCGAAGACAATTCTTCTCTAGAGGAAAATATAATGAAATAAAATAAAAACCACGGCCTTCAAACAAGAGCGTGACTATCCGTGAATATAAACAGGAGTAAGTTTCCCCGTCACCAAAACTTTGTTCTTTCGTGAATAAGAATACATCGCTGACTTATCATCTACGACGGGAATTAGCATCGTAAGAAAGCAGTTGCAGAGAATGTTACGGGGCTCCGTGTGGGTTCTCGTATAATATTCCAGCAGCTTCAGCTTTGCCTCATGGGGCTGCCAAATATCCAGCAAGCCTTCAATCTTCATACGTTGCTCTATGTCAACCGAATGATATTGGAATGGATTTTTGAGCAGCTCCATGATAAAAACATAGACTCCAAGGATGAGTTCTATAACCAAGTCCAAAGGCAGCAGTCTCAGACCTCGTCTACACCCACTCGATGACATCGAGTACTAGGAGTAAAATACTATCCCTATGGGATAAAATATACTCTAGGTCTGCTCTACGGCTACAGGCACATGGCCCACCGTCATGGCATTTCTCCCTGGTGGGGCGTACAATATATCCGGAATCTCGTAATATGAGATACTCTAAAGCGCCACATACTCTTTCATACAGAATATACCAAACTAGAACCATATACTAATAATTAAGATAAACAAGCATCTATATAGCTGAACTAAAGGCTACAATAAGCTATAGATCTCGATAGCCGAATGGATGAGATGTGGCTACTAAACTCATTTCTTATACCATGACGGTAAGACTCAGAGCAGCGGCTCGCGATATCTCTTGCGTTCCTACTATTAATATAAAGAACGACTACGAGTATCTGGAACGATAATTTGGCTTCCACCATCAGGCCATCTTACCGGCCATCACCTGGGAGGACTTGCAGTGCAATGCACTAACACTACAAGTCCTCCCAGGAAGTATTGGCGGCCAGTCCCTCCGGAAGGACTGGCCGCCAACACCGGGTCATGGGAGAAAGAAAAGGGCTGGTAGTGGGAGCTGCTTCGAACTAGCTAGTTCGAAGCAGCTTCCACTACCCATCATCAACTGACAAAACTTACCAGTTAACTGGTGATGACGAGGCGTCAGGGTTCAATGGACCTTGACGCCTCGTTCATGCTGTTTGGGCCGAAAGTCGTGATCACGACTTTCGGCCCAGCTGCTTAGGCAGCTCTGTATCGCATGCAAGTCGCCGGTAAATCACGTTACTGGCGCTTGCCCCCATGCGATAGGGGTTGCCAGGCAGCTAGCACCAGGCACGTCTCTGAACACAATCGCAGGCTATATGAAGGGAGACTTCTAGAAGTCTTCCTTCATATAGCCTGCGATTGCTCTCAAAATTTGACGGCTTGGATCAGATCGTCTGACGATATGATCCAAGCCGTCAAATCTTCAGTAATAAGATTGGAAAGGAGAAACATCTTTGCGTTCCCCGGAGGGAAGACGCCCAAAAGAGTGATACCCTGACCAAATATGATTACCTAATAGTTCGGCTGAACTACATATGATCTTTTTACTCGTTAACGACATAAAGATACCCAAAGTGCTTTACACACCATGTGGGGTGTCCATATTATTAATATCGCAACCACGGTGCCCGGGTAGAAAGAGCATTTGATGAGGCTCGCTTCTAAATACAGTTTAAATAAAAACCCGTTCAGTTCATTGTCGGGAAATGAACTAATATCTCCTACCTATTTAATCCCGGACTTGCTAAACTTCGATATTGAAGTTTGGATAATACCTACCGTCGACCTCACATAGCGCCTGTGATGTGGGCTCGCAGTTCAGGACTTGGTATGTGGATCCATATACCAAGTCCTGAACTGCGAGCCCACATCACAGGCGCTATGTGATATCGGATGCGTTGGTTATTCCTCTTCGATAAACTATATCTGTCCGAGGATATCGCATCTTAGGATATACAGAACTAAGATTAACCATAACCTACACACTATAAATACAAAATACACGGGCTTACCAGCCAATGATAATACTAGAAATGCCATTAGAGGCAATTCACATGTTTGGGCCGCCAGCGGAAGCTCTGACCCAGCTATCAACTCGAAGAAACTATTAAAGACTAGCAATGCCCTTTCTATTACTAGACCCCGAGGTAACCGAAACTTCCGATTGTGACAAGACCCAGAAGGCTCGGCTTCAAAGGCTAAGCAAGAGCCTCAATGTGAAGAGATCATTAGCCAATAACTTATTTTTTAGTGTCGGGGTAAAATAATATCTACCGGCGAGATATCGTCAAATACTAAAGTTATAACTTACGCAGTTCTCAGCTGGAATCATTATGAGGCTTCCTCTTAAGAATTCAACCGACTGATGGAAGATGCTCAACTACCTGCGCTTTTCAAAATACCTATCTAAATCTATACGGGGAGCTTCATATGAATATCCGGCACTGAAACTGATGAAAATAAGATATGAAGACCTATTCAAAGGAATGGGGCATTCGAGGACGATAAGTTTATAACACAGGGAGAATCCACGACCAGATGATACCATTTATAAAAATAACTTGCCTATGCTTGCAAAGCCATAAGCCTGGATAAACATAACAAGAACCGAAAGTTCAGGGCTTTCACAACCTAAATATAACGCCTCGGGAACTATAAGATATAACTAAAATCCCGACTAATAAAAAGTTGCGTCCTAATCAAGAACAGGTATTGCATGTGCAATCCTTAACCTTTTACCCTTCCAGCTCTAAAAGAATATACCATCTTGATTATCTTGCGAAGTTATTAATATAACCTGAGGTATAGATACTCCACCATAAGATATAAGACATTGAAGGTCGCGAAATCGATGTCGGGGATTATAAAGCGGATCTCAAAACGACGACTTAGTTGTCTAGATATATGTTCTTGGGTACTTGGGTTTTGTGTCCCACAGTTGCTGCATTGACACAAAATATGGAGCCGGGCTGGGAGAATCTCGGGGAGATCTCACGCCATTAATATGATAGTTTATACACATTCTTAACAATATGCCTGGCACGAACGTCTAACTCGAGACAACATGATCTCGAGATACTATACCTCAGAACGTTGATTATCCCTCTTCTAACAACATTTACTATAAAACTTATACCCGGTCGTCGGAGACTTCCGACGACATAATATCACTTCAACCACAGAGATACGCGCATCCTGGGCGATGAGATCGAAACCGTTTTGTCCGACAAATATGCTGGTGGTGCTAAGCAAAGACAATATCACGAGAAAAATAAAATTCGCTCCCATATTGAGCCAGTTATAACTCCTACAGGTAGACATACGCTTACCACCTTCGATGATTTTTAGTATATGAACCAAGATGACGACATTGTGAATAGCGCATGAGCAATAACTCGAATTATTATTCATGTACTATTCACAATATCGTCATCTTGGTTCATATACCAAGAATCAGAAAAGACGGGAAGCGTATATATACTATATCTATCTCTCGACCTTCGTGCAAGAGATATACCCCAGCTATCCAGTATCTCGGACGGCATATAATACAAATAATACTCATATACAGTCCGGACTCAGCGCTTTCGCATAAATCAACATCTAAAATAACTATAAACATAACTCATAAAGCTACGGCAATGCGATCTTTGCGTCCGGGTCCTTGATCTGTTAAGATTACGAAGCTATAATAGTCGGGCCAACGAACGCAAGAGATGCAGTTTGATGGATAAACTATTATAAACAGCTAGTGGTATTTAAATATAGAGGAAAGCTACCTCATCCCACATGAAAGGTATAGCAAATCGGCCCATTTATATCCGTTCTCAGATCCAAGCCGATAAATCATAAATTGAAAACTAACACTTCATTCCCCTGTAGTAAATATTTCAGGATCCGATAATCCCCAACTATCAGTCATTAGAAATATCCACGATGGTTAATATCTATATATTGCTATCTGGTTATACGACTCGAGACTTTTCTAAAGACCCCAGCCTCATGAGACTGGGGTCTTTAGAGAAGTCATAATTTATGATCATATGTCATGATATGATCAAAAGACGTGGAAAGGGGCATATAGATGATATCAAGGGTTTCTAAGACCTCTGCATGAAAACGGAGCATCCGAACCCTCCAAATGATCAAATAAACATACCCAATAAAGAAGCTATACCTAGTTTTCAATCAGAGTTAGATTCGCGGGGAATATCGAGATAGAGCGCCGAAGATACGAAGACGGGTATAATTGCGCCAGTCTCGGAACAAAGATCAAGCAAATACTTTACTATAAGCATGAATAAATAAACGAGCTACTTATTGAGGAAGAAGATGGGTCGGCAATATAATAATTTATGATTTAATCGGAAGATTAATTCTGAATAACACAGCCAGGATATGCTCTGGGTGAAAATCTAAACTATACTTGGATTTGAAAGGGATGTTATAACATGGTCACTCGGGTTTTCCTATAAATAGTCTCTAGATTGTTCCCGAATATGAAATGAGAAACCGGGCGTTTAAAGAGGGATTCATTGAATGATAGGATGATAATTTATTACAAAAAGACACCGCTTCTACACACTGGTTCGAGGAGGAAAAGAGCGCCCTCGCATAGATCTCAAAATATCCTTTAGTTCATAATGTATATAGTTCAGATACTTCAGTGATCAATGAATCAAGTTTGTCACCTCGTCTCTTCAACTAATTTAACTGAAGTCAGTGTGAGCAGATTTGTCAAATGAGATTCGTAAATTTATTGTAAAAGCTAGGATACATTCTTTGACACCGGTCGCAAAATCAAATAGAACGCCGACAAGGTAAGATACAATTCTGAAAGCGGGTAAAGCGGGGTTATTAGTGCTTTCGTAGGTATAAATAGAGAGTTCGAACGAAATAGATCATGATTCGCTAAGATCAAACATAAAGAGATCGCAAATTCCAGGTGCAACCAGCAAGAGAGTCGAAAAGCAACCAAAGGAGAGAGATATGGCAAACTCCACTCTTGTAATCCAAGCAACGATCAAGCCAGACTCCCGATCAGACTCCGCGTCCCCAGACCCAAGTAAAAACCGTAACGAGCGAAAGCATACAAGCAAAATGTAGAAAAGCGACACGGGTACCACTACTCCGGCTATCCCGCGACCTGATAATGCCCCCAATACCCCTAATGATAGGTAAGAACAAACACCTGCACACCGTTCACGCTACTCGTCGGGATATGCGCCGACGCATAAACGTACGGGAAGTCGTACAGAAACTCCCTCTGCCGTTGAACCTTATCCCCCGCGTGACCGGTGAATTCGACCGTGATCGGTTGTTCGAAGCAAATCTCCGATTCGTCATGTTCGATGACCGGTTCTTTGGGCAATTCTTCCTCTTCTTTAGACGTATCCGTGGCGGTGGTGTTATCCGGATCGGAAGAGGATGAAGCGGCAGCTGTATCTCTGGCGTCTCGTTCGATTTTAGACACGGCCTTCTTAACAGCTTCGTGTTTCCGAGCTTCCCAGTCCCGCATTTCTCTTAGCGCCGTGGCTTGCTTTTCCGTCAATGGTTCGACGAAGAGTCGTTTCATAGCACGATAGACGTCACCGACGGTCACTCCCCTGCCTTCCATCCCTTTCCCTCCACCTTCTTTCCGAGATTTGGTTATCAGTACCGGTCGTAGGGTGACGCCGTATCTCGCCGAGAATTTAACGAGTAGTTTACCCACTGGCGGGTTCGTGGCGTTTTCCTCTGACATAGGAAAAGAGAGAAGGTCCGTTGGACAGTTATTTCCTGTCTTGTGGTATATCAGACTGCCGTGTTCTATCCGGCAACAAATATTCTCAAAAGCCGGGTGTTCAAGGATTTTGGCCGAAGAAGCGGCGGAGAAGTGTAAATTCGTCTGTTCTTCGAGTTCGGTGGGTGGTAACGGGAGACGGAACGAGGTAGCTTGCAGTTGCGGCAGCTTAGTCGAACGGACCAGCGAGCGGAACGAGGAGCTACATTTAGATATTTGGTAGAGTGTTTTGTAAGATTTGGTATTACTGAGGACTTTCTCCCATAATGCGGGTGGGAGGCCGGCGATTTTGAGCGATGGGATGAGAATTGCGGTTGCGTAGGAGAAAGACTTGCAGACGGGACGGAGACATGTTAGGACGGTGTAGTGATCGAAGTGTTTGAATATCTGCAGGAGGATTTCGGGCGGGATGGAGTCCATGATGGTGAACGAGATAAGGCTGGTGAGCCGGGATATAGCTAGCTTCGAGCTGGGGGATGGAGCTCCGGGGAAGCGATATTGGCGAGTGCGCTAGCTGTGGAAGCAAGAGCGAATGATGAGACGGAGTTTGAGGTTCATGAAATATCTACACTTGAATGCCGGGGGCAGAGAGATGGGCCATTTCACGGGCAAGATCGAGATGAGGAGGAGGAGGAGAGGAGGTTGATGGAGGGGCAGCGGCAGCAGCATATGATGGGATGATATAAGAGGATGTGAGTGGTGCGCAGGTGGGGTGCGGAACAACACATTGTGCAGCGGGCGCTGCCCAGCTTCTCCACACGCCGGCTGCCACGCACAGGATCACGCTCTCGCCAAAGGATCGGGACTTCTCGCACGTGAAGGCGATTGTTCGGCCGCTTTTATTGGAGAGATGCCAGCGGGATGCTGTTTTAATTGAGTGTAAGTTCGCGGGGTTTTGACATCCGATATCGTATTTGTCAACATCCGGAGTGGCTGCTAGTTTCGCCATTCTACCCCTGATTGCGCCAGGCATTCAGGTGGCTGTATTAATACGCATGTCTTTATCGATTCATTTAGAATGGCGATAATGTCCAGCAATCTAGTTACGTCAGTGGAGCTTCTATCTTTCTTCAGAATAAACCCAAAACTTAGCGGAGCACCCACTCACTTGCCGGAAAGATCTGTGAACAAATTTCCATAAGCATGGCTTCCACAAATCTTATCCCTTCGTCCAAAATAGATCACTTAGCTATTTCATGCAAGTATAATAGTTACCAAATCTGTTAGAAATCACTGAAAACTATTTTTCAGTAATTACCAACAGATTTGGTATACTGCGCATTCGATATCATTGACCTCCAAAAATATGCGAATCGAGTGCATTCCCTCCTTTGGTGCCCGTGGCATAGGATGTTGACTATATAAGATATCTCTAGCGGTGCGAAGCGGGCTGTCACCGCCAAAATCCCAATACGCAGGCTTGTATGGGTGGCGTTTACCCTTGCACGTCTTAACGCAAGATAGCATTTCACTTCTCGATTAATATTAATTAATAAATTGAGCAGTCTGGGAAGTTATATTAGGATTGCAATAGCCCAAAGTAGGCCCTGACTTTTGTATCCACTAGTATGCTTACGTACTTCGAGGGTCTGACCTATGTGAGACTGATATAAGTCCGAGAAAGACCTCTAAGTTCTATGAGCAGTAGTCTGGAAGGTCATTGGCCTGTTTTAGAAGTCTTGTTATCGGCTACTCCAATGTTGAGCCTCCATTGATCGAAATTAAACTCCCTGCCATTCAATCCAAGCCTACCGCAGTCTAACGTTACCAAACTACGGTATCGTGCTACCTCTGCATGCGTTGAACAAATATTAGTTCCCAAATCCCCGGATCACCCCAAGCACGGGCCCGGAAATCCAAAGTGATGGGCCAGGGCCCAGCAAAACCAAGTTATTCCAGCAACTCCTAAATTACATCCACAACCCACATTAGCAAAAAGTCAAACTGCTGTAAAAATACATACGTACAACTTTATACAACAATTTCTGCTGTAAAAGATTTTCTCGTGAAGCCAGATTTTGCCATCCTTGTCCGGCAGGCTGCGAAGCAGCCTTCATCAAAGCTAGGACAAGGACGGCGTTTGGTTCCACGAGACAATCTAAAAGAATCATTCACAAATATTTAAAAAATACTTATTTTATAAATTATTGCGTCATCATATCTCTTAATTACTCATGTATATCTCCTAAATTGCGCTTTGAGCGAATAGAGCTGTTATATAGAGTCCAGAGTTAAGGCTTGCTATACCCAAGTACCCTGCCGAGGCAATGTGTGGGTGTCGCTCGAGGCTTTAAAGTCAGGGTCGAAATCCTTCATTCCCTTGTTCTCGGGGACTGGATATGTAGTTTGTTAATGGCTTTCCTCTTGTCATTTTCTCCATCATCCACGAAAACATATCCTGGCTGAGAACGTACCATTCCCATAACCCACTCGAGGAAATTCCGGAATCTGAAGAAATGAACACAAATCTTATGTCTCCCTTTTCGATGAATATGGCTATTTTAGCCTAAGTCAACGTATGAAGACTTCCGCACTTCCTCGTAAGCCCATTATATCGTTTCCCAAACTGAGTGACTTTACTAATTCGGTCATGGTTTTCTTTGACGTTGACCAAGGAAGAAAGCTTTCGAAAGAAGTCTGGCATGTTCGCCTGGCCGCTGTGTTGCGTGGCATTTTGAATCTGTTGCACCAGCTGTATTGATCCAGATTAGGCTAGCTCTCTCCATAAAATCACCCAGGATATGCTGAATTCTGAGGCTAAGGATCACCATAAATAGAACCCCGCTCCCAGCCGTTCTTTTATGTGTCAGAGTACGTCGTGAATAAGGTTCAATCGGCATCTAAAACATCACCCGCTAGCTATCAGCTATGGCCGACCCCTCGCAGGGCCAATTCATCACAATCTGGAATGCGGCTCTAGAAAATTACCGCCAAACTTCTGGCAAAGATTTGGTACAACTGTCGAAACCCGGCAATATCGACGCCTTAAAACAGGAAATCGAGACCAGTCAGTCAAAATTTAGAACCTTCCGAGATTTTCGGGCTTCGTTATGGACTTCTCTGTCTGCCATCTTGGGCCCGGTGGAGATCTTGGGGGGAGCGGTCGCCGAAGGATCCTCTGCGGTCTTTCCTGCGTCGCAGGCTATCATGGGAGCGGTTTCGATACTTATCAGGGGTGCGAGAGGTGTTAGTCAATCATACGACTATATCCAAACCCTTTTTGATGATATCAAAGCTATCTTGGCAAGACTTCAGATCCACACTAGGAGGAATATTTCTTCGGAATTGCGCATAATTTTCGTAGAAATTTTATCCTGTACCTTGGAGATCATTGGTGTCTCTACCAAGTACATTACTGACGGCCGGTTAAAGCGCTATTTTAAGCGGACCCTTCAGCCGGACGAAGATCGCGCATCAGAGCTAAAGCAGCGATTGACAAAGCTCGTTGAACAAGAAACCGCAATGGTCGGAGCGTTAAACTTGGGGGTTACCGTCGATGTCCTATCCCAGACGACAGTAGTAGAGAGTATATCAAAAGGCATTGATGGGAAGGTTGATGGTCTCGTTGAATCTGTCCAGAATATATCTCTAAGACTGCAAGGTAACGTTATCTTCACGAGTATTAATATGCAGATCGCTTCACTATCGGTTGCGTAGATATATATCGATAAGCTAAATGCAGAGCTTTGGGGCTAATACGTAAGGCGTTCATAGCACGGCAAAACACTTTTAAAAGTATGTATTATATTTTTCTGGTCATGTTCAACAACCTTCTCCCACCATACCGCTTCTTTCTGAAAGCGGATCTTACAGCTCATACTGATTCAATTTTGCAGAGCCAGAGCCAGAGGCTCTAAATATCAGTATCGCTATTTCGTTCAGTATGCAGTTTCCCCGGAACCGTACTTTCACCGGCAGAGAGAAGCAGCTCTCGACTATACACAGCTACTTCTCCGAGTCAACATCTCGGGCCCGGGACGCGCCGTGTACGTTTGCACTTACCGGGACCGGGGGGATGGGTAAAACACAGATTGCCCTCGAATACGCTTACAGATACCACAATGAATACAATGCTGTTTTCTGGTTATCCGTGGCAAGTGAGGATACCATCCGGACCTCATTCGTCGGTATAATGCAACGGATAGTAGATGAGCTAGTGAAGGTCATAAAGCAAACCAACTCGACCACTGATCACGAAATGATTGCTTCGGAACTTGGCATACCAGGGTTAATCGACAAGAACGGCCTAGTGAGCACCAAGCCGGAGAATGCTGGCGATATCAAGTCGGCTGTTTTCGAATGGCTTCAATTATCTAATAATGGTAGATGGCTGCTTGTCTTTGATAATGCGGATGATCTGGAGACATTTGATATTCAGGAATACTTCCCAAATCACGGTGATGGTGACATTCTAATCACCAGCCGACGGCCGGAGCTTTCTAATATTGCCGAGCAAGTGGACCTTGAAGGATTGGATAGAGAGAGCGCGACCAAGCTTTTGTTACGCCTGGTACAATCAGTGGATCCGAAAGGTACGCCTGGTAATCGATACCACGCCCTATGCGTCCTAACTTTGAGTACCTAGACATCGAAAACGATGCAATCAGCCTGGTTGAAAAGTTAGGTTTGATGCCACTTGCGATCTGCCATGCGGGCTCTTTTATACGTGAATCAAAAATGTCACTGGGAGAGTATCTATCTCATTACGACAGGGCTTTTATGACCGTACAGTCAAGAAAGCCAAAACTAGGGTGGAGCTATAGGAGCGATACGGCTACAACAACCTGGGAGATATCTTTCTCAAAGGTAGAAAAGCAAGATAAAGAAGCAGCTTTATTGCTACTTACCTGTTCGTACCTCAACCCCGAGGAGATCTCTGAAGAGCTGTGGAGGAGTGGTGATGATCCGTCCGATGGAGACGCCACCTTGCAAGGTGAGTTTCCCAATATCGAAACAGTTAAACAGGCATAAAGGACACTAATAAATTCCAGTAAACGCAAAAATCCTGCTCCTTGCTTCATATTCTCTAGTTAAGATAGTTCGGTTTGGAGTCTTCTCTGTGCACCCTGTAGTACATTTATGGGCACGAGAACGTCTGAAAAAATCCGAACGGTTGGAACGTCTTAGAGATGTTTTATCAATCCTTGGGGACGCTGCACATGATGAAAATTTGGCAGACAACGGTAAAGATTGGGATGATCGAGCTCAAAGAGAAAAGATGATTGCGACCCACGTGGAGTATCTAACACTTCTGGTGACGAGATTGGAGCATCTAAATCAGTATCTGACACCGGATCTCTCGGGTTCCTTCCTGCATGAAAAGTCGAGTTCCGAAACCAAATACCTGCTCAATGCAATTGGTGCAATGGCGAGATTTCTTAAGAGACGAGGCAAACCCGATGAGGCCCTGCAGTGGTACGAACGAGCACTTGCTGGTTGCGAGATGGCTTTCAATGACAACCACCGTTTAACACTCACCTTTGTTAACGAAATTGCGGGGGTTTTTTCCGATCAACATAAATACGAAAAGGCCATACAGTGGTACAAGCGAGCACTTGCTGGCCGTGAGAAGACCCTCGGTGAAAGTCACCCTTCGACACTCGCCGTTGTTAACAACATCACGATTGTTTTTGCCAATAAGGGTGAATACGACGAGGCTATGCAGTGGTGCGAATTAGCACTTACTCGCTGTAAGAGTAGTTTGAACATAGATCATCGTCGAACACTCGCCAAAATCGAAAATACTCGCACGATGATCTTCGTTAACCAAGGTAGATACGATGAAGCTATGCGACGGTTCGAGAAGCTGCTTGCCATCAATGAGAAGACCTTGGGCGTAGATCACCCGGAGACACTTCGCGTTGTAAATAACATCGCAATGACCTTTGCTAGCCAATCTAAATACGATGAGGCTATGCAAAATTATGAACGAGCACTTACTGGCTTCGAAAAAACTCTGGGTGAAGACCACCTTTCAACACTTGCCACTATCGGGCATATTGCAAATCTATTCGCTGATCAAGGTAAACCCGAAGCTATACAATGGTACCAGCGATCACTTACTGGTTATAAAAATACCTTGGGTGAAGACAATCCTTCGACACTCACCATAATCATCAATATCGCACAGGTCTTTGATGACCAAAAGCAATATGACGAGGCGATACAATGGTACCAGCGAGCGCTCACTAGTAGGGAGAAGACCCTAGGTCGAGACGACCCCTTAACACTCGACATAGTCAACAATATCGCACAAGTCTTTATTAACCAAAATAAATATGATGAGACCATACAATGGTACCAGCGAGCGCTCACTAGCAGGGAGAAGACCCTAGGTCAAGACGACCCTTTAACACTCGACATAGTCAACAATATCGCAGGGGTCTTTGATAGCCAAGGGAAATATGATGAGGCCATACAATGGTACCGGCGAGCGCTTATTAGTAAGGAGAAGACTTTGGGCGAAGAATTCGCTTCGGCACTCGACACAACCAACTGCCTGGATATTCCTCAAACGAGCGAGGAACAGGCTATAGATATATTACGCTCTCTCATCTCAACAGGCGATCCGGAGCAACTTTACACCAATCTCAAAAAATCCTATCTGGGTGGATCGGATAATATCTATTCGGCAGATATTACGGCAGATATTAATACTTCTGCAATGCCTCAGGGAACACCCGATAACGGGACGAATCAAATGGCGAAGAAGCAAGTTCTTATCGAACAAATAGATTTATCTGGAAACCATGGATCAAAAAAATATCTGATCGTTAACGAGATCTTGGTTTTGAAAAGAAGTCAACATTCGAATATAATCAACTTTGTGGACGTATTGTGGAAAGGGACGTCTGAGTTGTGGATCGTTATGGAGTGCATTGAAGGGAGTGCATTGGTAGATATTATTATGGACAATTTTCTAAATCTGAACGACACTCATATTGCCGCCATTTGTTTTGAGGTAAAAAAATAGTTCTGTTTGATATTTAGGGAGCGATCTGGGATAGGTGCTAATGCGAGTCCCCCAATAGACGTGTAAGGGTTTGTTGTACTTGCATTCGCGGAAAATCATCCACCGCGATATCAAGTCAGATAATATTCTAATCGACATCTAGGTCACGTCAAAATTAGTAGGTTCATTCCAGGTGAAGTTGAATTAGGGAATCCGCTAACATTACCTAGCTGGCTTCAACTTCTGCGCGAAGTTGAGCGATCAAGATGCGAGGCGAGGTTCCATGATAGGTACACCTTACTGGATGGCTCCTGAGGTCACTAAGCAGAACAGATATGGACCAAAAATCGACATTTGGGCACTAGGTATTACGATAATCGAAATGCTCGAGGGCGAACCGCCTTACCTGCATGAGGAGCCCCTAAAAGCGCTATACCTCATCGCAAGCAATGGTACCCCAGCACTGCGAAACCCCGACAAAGTGTCTAAGGAGGTCAAAGGTTTTCTTGCTTACTGCCTATGCGTCGATGTCAGCTCCCGTGCTGCAGTGTACGAACTTTTGGCACACGAGTTCTTGAAGAAACGGTGTCCGTTGGATGGTTTAGCGAAACTCTTAGCTCCCAAATCGAGAGACGAACAGCCCCAAGCGGATGCGGAAGATCAAAGTAGCAGTGGGGAGCCCCATGGGGGAGATAAGGTGAAGGAGATAGGACAGGTTAAAGCTCAGAATGAAGAGCTTGAGCTCGGAGAACAATAACTAAGAGAGTATTGCAGGTACCCACTTGGTGCTAAGATGATTTCTTCGTACGCCGCTAGGTGGCAACGGGATACTGTTGTCAAAGGCGATATACTCAAATTGTCTGATATTTCTACGGAATTGTGGGAGCCATGTAGGAGAATAATTAGACTATGCCCGTGATATAAAGACCACTGCATCGAGCTTTAGTCCGAACTAGATGGCCAAGTTTTGTTAGATCTCAACTTTGGGCCAAAGTCGATTAACTAGTAGTAAACAATATTTATCAAGAAAAGACATTAGAAAAGAAGAATTAGCAATGAGTCAAGTCCATTCACGCCTCCTCTAATTCATCAGCTTGGCATTCCGGACCCTCAGGGTGCCCGGATCGGGACCGGTCTGAGAGCCTCATAACGTTAAGACTTCGGTGCCTGTTCCATGTTGAGTGTGGATACCTGATCCCTGTCTTCAAGGCATCCGCGCAATCTCTCGTCTCTTGGCATCGAGGAATCCTGATTTATAAAACATGCATCATCCCTCGCCTGCGATTTCGAGAATGTCGATATCATTGCGACGTGCACCGTATCGCGATACCGTCGCTTTTTATATTCCGTGGCGCTGAAGAAGCGCAAAGCATCACGATGAAGACGTCGGTGTTACTAACCTCTTTCCTCTCGCTACTCGCCGCTGCGGTCGACCTTCCCAGTCTCCCAGCGAATATCGAAATCGACCTCCTCTTCCCAAGAAACGAAACATATTCCTCCGCCGACAACTTTCCCGTAATTCTCGCCATACAAAATGCCCCACTAGCCTATAACTTTGGCTTCCATCTCTTGTGGGATATAAGAAACCTCGGAGTCCCGCCTTCACGATCCGATTTCGTCGCTTCGGAAAGCATCCTCGTATCCAACCTCCCCATCCGTCTCCCAGCGCCATCCTCCACGATATTCATCGTAAACTCGACCGATGAGTTCTCCTCCTCATATAGCGATGACGGCGGGATTGGTAAATATCAATTGAGGTGGTACTTTGCGCTTGGTGAAAATTGCACGGAGGACGGAATTTTTATAAACCATTCCATCGGCCGACGATTAGGCGAAGGAGGCGTGGTCTTCACGATCGCTGCCGATGGGAAGGCGGTGGATTTCACCGAAGGAGGGCCGTGTCCAGTGTCCGGTCAAGCGATCGGGATACAATCCAACCTCACCGGCTGCGCGCACATTGATAATACAGGGGTAACGGCGGACCTCTGCAATATTGAAATAAACGACAGACTCGCGAGTAGTTTTTCCGCAATGCTGCCGGAAATCACTACGTCTACGCCGACATCGACATCGGGTGAGGAGTCTAGCTCTGCTACCACGCCGCCTACGACTACAGGATCGGGTTCGACCACACGATCGGGCGCGACAAGTTCTACCAGTGGAGGTACTACGGCGACTACGACGACGGGTACGGGTAACGCTGCGGCTAGGGGAGCCGTACAGACTGCTGCTGCCATCTTCGCTGGAGCTGCCGGGTTATGCGCTTTACTTGTTTAATTCTCATGCGTTATGATTTCAATATACTATTTTCTCAGATAAAATGGCGTATATATACCTACGAATCGATGCATGAATTATTTGATATCACGCATCAACCAGCCTCACAGGCTTCCAATTCTCTCGTTCCCTCCTCAGCCCTTCTTGAACTATATCGATAGTGATCACTGCCATGATCCCTGCGAAAACCGGCGGTACAATCCAGCCTTCAAGAAAATAAATCAGTATAGATACTCCCGTAATTCGAATTAACTCTGAATCCATGGTCATGCTTACCAACTACCCATCCCACAACCCGTATATCCACCAGTGAAATCACAACAATACATCCAACCCCGACGATACTCCCCGCGACACCCCATATAATCCCACATACCTCGATAATCCTTCTAACCTCGCTGCTAGCGACATACCTCTCATCCAAAGCTTTCCTATATTCTTTCCCGCATCCGCCGTCGACAGCCACTACATCTTCGAGTATGGTGTATACCCCATTCCGCATCCGTCTCCCGGGTTTCATACTCGATATTTTGATGAAATATCTCGCGGTGGTATATTTTGATACGACGGTGGTTAGGAGAAGTTGTGGGCATATCGAGCATAGGAGATACGGAAACGGTAGGGCGACAAGTTTATATTTTTCGAAAGTTAGGCCGAGGGTTATTAACAGCGTTATGACGACGAACCCGATGAGGTAATTTATCATGAAGAAATCGATCTATGTTCTGTTAGAAATAGTTATGCGGCTTGTAAGAGGGGTTATTTGTACATACTTCATAGCGGTTTGAGTCGAGAGGACGGTATTTATCGTTCTTTTGCAGGAGGCGGTATAGCCGGATGAAAAGATTCGGAATTGTAGCGGCGCCGAATACAGCCGTCGGGATGGAATATACTGTACATATTCAAAGTATGTTAGTCCTCCGGAATTACGGGGCCAGAAATCCGGCGACTCCTAGTTGAAGGATATGGCTTACCGATAACTTCTTTCAGCTGAGTGCCGTATCTTAACGTAAACCACAACAACGAGGGTAATACAAAATTCGAAAGAATGAGAATTGTCCAGGTTATTGCGATCGCTTTTTTGTTTTCTTTGAGGTTTATAGGCAGCGCTGGGGGACCGGTCGAAGGGTCAGGGTTCTGCGAATTCATGATGTCCTTTTCGCCCTCTTCTATCGTCGCGGGGGATTGAACGGGAGGTTGAGATGCCATGATTTATGTGATACAGCGTCTTTAATATAAACAAATTCATCTGCTGAATATCGCCAGGCACCAGCTATTTTATATCGCGTTCCCCTCATTTTGTGCGACCTCGCCACCCGCAATCCAAATATTCACCCGACAACATCTCGTCAAAGATGTTCATAGACAAGCCATAAATCTCGATCGAGATCTAAGATCTAAGATCGTGATATTACATTAACATCATACTATTAGCACCGTACAAATCTCGAGATGGGTATAGTGCCAAAAGAGATATTTCTTTTATAACGTTATTTATCAGCGTGCCCATGTATGATTGGACGAGTTGCAAGGCGTTGGTTGAATTATATCATGACGGAGCACGAAGCCGACCGAGAACGGTAAGTGATGGACCTCGCTTGGCGCAATAGATGCTCCGAATAAGCGACGCCACCGTCTACAACGATCGAGATGGGGAACCGAATATTCGATGCGCTAGAGTATATTTTGCCCACTTTCGCGGTAGAAACGCATTTGTATGTCCCGGCTCAGAAAATAATAGCGGGCGGCTTGAATTAAGCTTTAAGTAACGCGTTACGTCGGCCTTGGATCTCTGGAAGGTATGGTTCACTCCGGACTTGGGCGCAACTGTGGCAGGATTATTTGAAATCCCGAGAAAGTTTAATATGATCTAAATCCAGACAGCTAGAGGTGTTCGAGACTACAAAATTGGGTGAACGCCACGCTGTCCGTCGCTCTAGGGAAAGCATAAAGACTCATACACCAAGATACATATAAATCACCTGTGCCCTATATTTCAAGATGAAGTAAAAATAAATTCTAGAAGTTTATCGGCGAGTCAGATAGAGAAACAACGAGTAAGGGAAGACCAGACTAATAGTACTATGGGACTGGAAAAAGGGTCGAGGAAGCGTGCGCTGCCGTGTACTCTAAAGACACGACGCAACCCAAAGCGACGAAAAGTTAATACTCGACCCCCCGAAAAGCCATACATCAAATATCTCCCTATCGAACTCCATTTTGAAATCCTCCATCTCCTCTCCCCTCACGACCAAATCCGCGCCTCATTGGCATGGAATTACTGGGAACAAATCCTCATCACAAGTAATTTTTTCAGAAACTCGAGGTACCTGCACTTCGTGCGGCCGCGTCTGGTTCACGAGACAAAGGTACCTCCACGACGACAAAGATGGTATTTTACACCTACACCAGCTATTAAACACCCAACACGGCTTAGTTTGTACCGTCGAAAACGGAAAGCTTCTTTCCCACGATATCAGAACAGGAGATGACCATGCGCCCGCCCAATCCAGCATATCGGGTTCAAAACTCCTCAACGATAGCGTTTTACTACCGAGCAGCTACTACGAAGAGATATACTTCCGTCTTCGCCTGAAAGTCGAGAATCGTGGGAGTTTAAGCGAGTACGCGCATTGGGGTCCGGAAATTGTCACAGCAAGAGACACGACGTTGAACGAATTTATCGAGACGACGGTACAGCGGGCGGAGGAGATGGTGCGGTCCGGTGCTTGTATTTCTTGGCTGGATAGGCATTGTTTACCGGATCACAAAAGTGGGACAAAGTATTCCGTCTGTTTTGAGAAGCATGTGAGGTATTCTGCGGGACATTGGGGGCCGATGATATTTGTATGTTTGGATCCCCCAAAGCGAGTTAGAAGCTAGTAATATCGTTGGTATAATGATAGGTTGTAAATGTCACGTTTCCAGACATCATCATGGGGAAGAAAGCAGGACATTCTCTATTAATAGATGACGTTAGGTTCTTGTTTGATCCTTTGAAATAAGGCCTTTCCATCTTCAAGAGATGACGGCTGAACTGGAGTTTCCTCGTGTGTTGCGGGCCCCAAACGGGTTGCACTGGTCAAAAACCTCAGCATTACCCCTCTTCGAAAGATATATCAGTGGAGTTGAGGCGCGCTCTCCTTGAAGTCTCTTGTTGGATGTTTACTTCGTAGCAGTATACTACCATATTCTTAAGCTCGGTGCGCACTCGATCGATTTCGCGGCCGAAGCTCGCATCCTAGGATATCCTACGGCCCTATACAGTTCTAACGACCCATCTTCCTACCGTGTATTTTTAATTTACACACCTCCTGCCAAGGGTGATTTCAGACATCCACACGGGTGACCGAAGAGCAGAAGAGCTCTGGCAAAACAAGATATGTCAGAACCGGGTGGAAATACGCTACCCAAGCGAGCTATCACCAGCGACTGGGTCACCGCCGGCATCTACGACACCAATGGCATACCGCTACCGGAATATCGAAGCCTGAACGAGGCTGATTATGATATTACTACTAAGGAGGGAAAACAATACTTCGCTATTGATGATTTTCTGAGACAAGGGGTGAGCGTGGGGCTCATGATGGATCAGCAGATGAATAAACGGCGGAGCTATCAGGTGACCGTGTCACTTGGAACCAGTCGCAGCACCTACGAGATTCTACAATCGGTTACTAAAGAATCAGTACCCGGAAGAGAAGAGAAATATATCGTATCTCATATTACTCTCACCCCTCGTAAGTACACAATTTCTTTCCTCAAAATAGTAGAATTCTTTGAGAGTAGACCCCAGGTTTGAAACCCCACCTTTTCCAAGCGCGAATGCATTACTCCATAATTCGTCCAAACATCACAGAAATGTTAGTAAAGGTACATAAAATATTTTCTGAGCAGGTGTAGGCTGATGAGCATGGGCTTTCTGTGTAGAATCACTGCAGGAGAGCTGGCGTAAATCACTGCAGGAGAGCCGGCGTAAATTTCCTCTCAAATACGTACAGATGGAACCCATCGTATACTTTCTACTCGTCGAAATCACATCATACGATGCCCTGATATTCCGGTCTCATAAATGGATGTTATGCTTTTATATCGCTGATAGTAGTGCGTATCCATATATCCTTCTTCAATAACACCTTAGTCGGCGTACCTGCCCACATCATTATGGTGTATCTCTTAGATGAAGATGTTCTAACTCCGGGCTGTTTTCCATTCCGGGATTTTTCTGTTAGAAACGTTGAGTAGCCTCGGACTATTGCCGTTGGATGTATATCTTCAATATCAAGTGAGCGAAAAGAAGGTGGAAGAGACCGAACCGCTTAAACCGAAGTCCAAGGTCGTAACCAAACGACCTGAAATATATCCGGAAACGCGGGATGGCTCGAGAGGCAAGCCCGCGGGTAAAGGCTCACTACTGTTGACAGATTATGAGTGGAAGGAATTCGCAGTTGCGCATAGAGCTGCATTTAGCAGATCACCAACCGATGAAGGGAGATCGGAACTCACAAAATGGAATAGCGCTGATTCCACCGGACGGTCCTCTGAAAGACGTAATGGCCAAGGACAGGAAAACAGATCAATCAAGCAATTTGATTCCGCTAGCTCTAGCGAACCCCGCTTTTCGAATCGTGTGTATTGACCTTCGCCCATTTACATATCCTTCGAAATATGCTAAATAGCGGAAAGATGTTCCTGATAGTCAGAGAATGGATGCGAAACCTATATACGACGAAACTACCGTGGATTTCAACGATATGACGTACGGCGCTATGAAGCAGGAAATAATACGATTGAGAGTACGATCTCCTCTTAGGGCGAAGATGATGCCGTTCGTATATATAATGCTAATTGATTTTTGGTAGACTCTGTTAGATAGGGCACGCTCTATGGGGTTTGATCCTTCGCATCCGACACCGAATCCTGGTCGGACTGAATCTTCAAACAACATTGCGAGAGATTTAAAAAGAGTCGGATTATAATGGATGGTTTAATATTTGCTACTCGAGAGAGGAAGACGGAAACTACAACGCACGGCTTTTTCAATGATAATTGTGACGAGTTACTGGACTATTCCTGATTTGATGGCCTATAAAAAGGTTTAACCTCGATGGGGAAGTTTCTTTGATCGATACCCAATAATTTAATTCGATATTTGCTGTATACCGGTAGACGAAATAGTCCGAGGGGCATGGTGTTGGAGTCTAACCAATTATGATTAATCGGTCCGCCGCAGCCAAGTGCCACCCCCACCAGCCACTTTCCAGCTTAAATTCCCTGACACCGAATCGAAACAAATTTATATACCTCAGAGAGAAAGTAGTCGAACGACAAAACAGGGCAAATAGCAAGTGGGCGATTGTGACCTTCTACGTCTACGGTCCTGGATTGCCCCTTCATTTTAATGCCTTTCCGATCTAGGGTGGCTTCGCTTCTTCTCCCCCCCTTGTCATCAAACTGGGGTCTATCGTTGTCGAGTTGTAAAACCAACCGCGAGTCAGAAAACGCTGCATGAAACAATCCGAGACGGTTCGGGCTTCTGTAAACGACAGCTCGATGGGCTGTCAAAATTGAAATGGGTATTTATAATTTTACGGTAGCGATGTATAGATAAGCCACCGCCCCGACCGAATATTCATCCGCCCAGTTGTCAGTTGTCGACAAATTGCCGTCGAAGCAACGCGGAAGCTCACGAGAATATATCGATACCGACGACGCGATGAGTTCGAGGACGATTACTTCAGCGACGAAGCGCAGACACAGAAAGCTGCCGTCTTTGATATTGTGCTCCCCGCCGACGGCTAAAATAGTGAAGCTCCCCGTGGAGATTCTGCTAAATATCTTCAACAACCTCGATGAATTCACGATAACGACGGTGCTGTCGAGGGTGTGCGTCCTCTTCCACGACCTGGTATCCCGATACTGGGGGTTCAAAATCCATTCCCTCCCGCCGCACCTGTGGATAACCATCCTCGAACAATTATCCTACTTTGACCTCCACCGGTTAAAGATGACATCGATGTCGTTCGCCAAATTAATCACCAAAACCCCGTCTCCGAAAATCCGCACGGCGACGTTCACCGAGAAAATGCACCTCTCCAACGACTGCGCATTATCTAACCAACAGCACCGCCAACGAACGGGGCTCAAAATCCACCCGTCGTTAACCCACCTCTCCACGACCCCGTCACTGACCCAATTCACCGCCCCGGACCCGGTGACGAAACAGTACACGCATCAAATAAACCCCACCCCGTCGCTGCTCGAAAACGCGACCTCCCCGCCGTCGTCGAGACTCACCATCGAGATATACGCGGTGACCAAATGCGGGATCCTGATCGCTCCGATCACGATTACCCGACGGCCGTATACCTCCTGGCAACACAACTCCCCCGCGACCCCGATCACCGTCGGGGATATATTATCCGCGATTAAAATCCAGTTATTAGAAAAACTTACATCCGCGCAGATACTGGCTTTGCAGTACCGTGAGCCGATTCGGGGCCCCGAGATCGGGGATTTGGTGTTGGATGAGAAGGTCGTGAGCAGTGTGCCGGAGGAAGGGTTGGCGATATTGAGCAGCGAGGTCGTGGTCGGGGAGGAGAGGCAGTGGGATTTGATCGTGAGGGAAGGCGGGGATGTGAGGTTGTGTATGGGGGCGTATCATAGTCCGACGCCGCGGATATGTGTAGATTTGGAGTTTTCGGACGGCATCGATGGAAGGGATTTTGATTTTTAATTCTATTCTGTTGTAGATATATCCAAATTGATACCTGATATCTGGAAGTTCTACAGGACTGTTGAGATGTGATATGATGAATGCGGCGCAGCGCTGTGCGCCAGCGATCGGGGACTATACCGTATGCACCCTAGCGTACACAGTACATCGATCTGATCCAACATGCCGGTACCGTACTAGTACAGTACTGTAGGACATAATGTTGACGTGCGCCGATATCGAAATGCGTCAGTACCGTAATGTATTAATGTCAGTGCGTATTTTTCGGCGTCGATACCGGCGCATGTCAACGTCATCCAACCCTCAGTTGCCCGCGAATGTATCTCGACGAACCTCCCCCGCCGATGCGCCCGTTCCCTCTCATCCCCATCTCCCTCACCTTCCTCCTCCTCACCATCCTCTTCACCAATCGCACACACATCCTCACCATGTTCGACAAACTCCACAAACACGTCCACAGAGTCACCGACGAGGTGCATAACCGTCTGCAGGATCGGTTACGCATCGATGAACAACACCCGCTGCCTCCACCGATCCCCCACGACACGAAACCATCCCACCCGTCCTCCTCTACTTCTCATAAATATTACGGTCAGGATGATAAAACCGGTGAATTGGACATACTGCGAAAGCGGTGGGTGAAGTTGATTCTCGGTGACTTTACCGCGTTGGATTTCAACGACGAGAATATCAAAGCGAAAGTGGACGAAATATCACGCACCGCGGAGAGTCTACTGTCCATCTACGTCCCTCGTGAACAACGCACCGATCGAATCTTTTCGAATTGCGGGCCGATATGTGCGGGTGACATGCACATCAAAAACACCTACTTTCGGGTAACTATCTAATCATCTATATATATATACCCATGTAGTATATGCTAAGACGAGTTTTAATGCTGACGGTAAATGTAGCTTTTAGCAATCGTTAATGCGTGGGCGACACCGGGGACAAAATTCTACCAAGACGAAACGGTATTGAATAAAATCATCGACGCATTGGATTTTTGCTCCGAAAAGGTGCTTTATTACGATAACCCGGGAGTACAAAAGGTTATCAAGACACGGCAGAATTGGTGGGCCATCCAGTCAGTCTTCCCTCATCCATGCCACATCTCAATAGCATATACATCATTATATACCAACATTATATCCCATTATCATTTGCTAACACGAATCCATGATTATAATTTAGAATCGGCGCCCCGCAAAACCTAGCAGATATATGCGTGATTCTATACGACCATATATCCTTCGACCGCCGCCAAAAATGGGGCGACGACATCATGAAAATCGTGGGATACACCGCCATCAAATCCCTCCGCGGCGGCAACCGCGCCTGGGTCGCCCGCGTACAAATCACAACCGGCCTCTTCACAAACAACAGCGAAACAGTCCTCTCCGGCATATCCACCATGTCCGCGGAAAGTGACGATCCGATTGTTAGAAAGGGATCGTTATTCGGATACGTCCAGCCGGGAGACGGGGAGGGGATGTACGAAGATGGGAGCTTGATATCTCATGATGTCTACGCTTACGCTGGTGGGTATGGCATTGCGATGCTTAACTCTGTTGCGATACTGTTGGGTTTGTTGAATAGCGGGGAGACGGAAGGGTATACGGTTGGTGATAAGGGGATCGCGGTGATTTACGAGTGTGTGGAGAAGCATTTTATGCCGGTTGTTTGGCAGGGTGTAGTATTTGAGCATGTTCGAGGGAGGGGAGTAGCTGGACGGGACGGTCCCGGTTGGGTACGTATTCCCATACTACAATATCATCAACATCAATATCAACATCAATGTGATGATGATTGATATTGATATGATATAAGATGAAATATAGCTGACGGTACACAGAGCTTCGGCCACATGCTAATCCACGCCGCAGCCCTCCTCTCCACCGGCACCCCGAACCCCGAAATCTCCTCCCGCATCGACTCCCTCATAAAACTCTGGTCAACCTCCACCCCGACCCCACCCCTCCTCAAAGCGACCATGCCCCAAATCCCCATCCTAAAATCCATCCTCTCCAAACCCACCGCACCGCACCCGCACCCCCACGGCGGCTTCGGCACCCCTATCCAAGAACATTTCGTATACCACTCACCCGACGGCGCGGGGACCTGGTGTTTCACCCTCTCGCTCTCCTCCAAACGCATCGGACGAGCGGAAACCCTCAATAACGAGAATTTAAAAGCGTGGTATCAAGGTGATGGGATGACGTATCTGTACACGTTACCGCATAAAACGCACTACAGCGACGATTATTGGCCGACGATGGATGCGATGCATGTTCCCGGGGTGACTAGTCATCAGAATGTTCCTACCGGGTGGGAGTATAAATGTTTGGGGTATAACGAGTGGAGCGGCGGAGTTTGTTGGGCGGGTGGAGGGGGTGACTGGGGTGCTGGGAACGGGTATAAATCTAACGGGAAGGGGAGTCGGGTTGTCGGGGTTAGTTATGATGGGGTTAGTTTTGATCGGATGAGTCGCGGGAGGAAATCGTGGTTTATGTTTGAAGATGGGGTTGTGGCTTTGGGGGTTGGGTGTGATGGGGATGCACGGCCGGAGAGCGGGTTACACACGACGGTTGAGATGAGGAATTTGGAGAACTGTGAGAAGAAGTTTGTGGTGGATGGGATGAGTGATAATGGTGAGAGGGAGTGGGGTTATAACAGTCGAGATGCTAAGTGGGCGTGGTTGGAAGATACCGCCGGATACATCTTCCTCGACTCGATTGACGAGAAGATATGTGGCGGGAAAGTCGACAAGATATTCGGAAGGGAGAAGAGGTGCGGATCGTGGAAGGATATCAGCGTCAGCGGGAACCCGACGGAGATCTGTAGGGATTACGCAAAGATCATCCTCGACCACGGCGTTAACCCTTCCGATTCCTCCTACGGCTACGTCATCCTCCCGGTCGCCAGTCAAGAAAAGACTAAACGATTGGCCGAGGAACCTAATTGGAGGATATTGAGTAATGATATCCGGTTACAAGCTATCGAGGTGAGGTTCGACGGAGGGGAGGTTCTCATGGCTACGTTCTGGGAGAAAGGGGAGGTTAACGGGATATCCGTTGACCGTGGTTGTCAGGTCGTCTGGGGCAGATGGGGAAACGAGTGGTGTTTGTCAGTGAGTGATCCTGCTTGGGGGAATAAAAGACTCGAAGTGAAGCTGCCGTATATCGGGAAGGGAGGGTTGGTGGTCGGGAGGAAGAGTTGGGGGGTGGAAGTTAAGGGCGACACGGTTATTTTTGCGCGGTTGAGTAGCGGGCAGACGAAGAGTGTTTTCTTTAAGGGGGGTTAATTGCGTTCTCCTCTCTATCAATACGGCGCCGTATCGGGCGAAAGTGTGTTTAATCGGTTGGGGGGGAGGGGGGTATCAGACTGATTGTTGATAATGATTCGATAATTTGGGAATGTGACATGGCTGTTGCTGCTACAGAGTGGATAGGTAGCTTGACATAACGTAACTGTCAAATGATTTATAAGAAATCAAACAGACTGGTATCCAGCAACGGCAACCTCTGCGATCCACGCGATTCATAACGATGTCGTCGTCGCGAGTTATCGGATAATACAACAGGTGGACTGCTGGTTACACCGTGGGTTCTTCGGTCTGAGTGAGAGAGTTGACCGGGTAATCTTCCGTTTATACAAACCTGAACCCGTCCGTCAAAGCTATCTACATCATCATATGATATATTCCGTGATGGTTGGCGGGTGGGTGGTATGTTTGGTAGTATATTTGATTTCGATGTCATTATCGGAATGGGGATTTTAGATCTTTTGGTTACGTGTTGTGGGTTAGCTGAAGTCGACTGATTGTATACTTTAACTCGATAGTGCGGAAAATTTTGTAATTCGAAGCGACAGAACCGTATATCGTTCAAGGTTATGCTGTAATTCCGTGTTTGATTTTGTATTACCCTCGCGAATCGGGTGAGGAATAACCGCGGTGTTAAAATATTTTCGAAAGATAAAATCCAACTCTTCGGGCCGTCTAATTTCAATTGTCATTTAGTTTGGAAAGTATATATGTTTAGTAGATGGGATGATTATACTAGTATACCTCTTGCATGCTTGGGAAATACATAAACTTGAAAATTCGGAGAACGGATTTGCAGAATTTCCGGGAAGAGAGGTTCGTCTAAAAACGGGTGTGCGGTGATATCAACGTATCTCCCCGCCGTCTTCCCTTCGAATTTGTTGTTTTCGACACCCCCGTGGTGAATAAGTATTCTATACCCCCAACGTCCGTCCGCGGTGTCAAGTTCTATGTCGTCTGCTAACCCTCCGGTCGTGTCATCGTGTATACCGTCCGTTGAATCATCCAATATAAATAACAGGTCATGTTGACAGGAAGATATCAATTTATGTATATATTTTGTTTCAATGGTTCCGTCGTAAAGATACCGCGTTTTGGAGAATGGGGGTGTATAGAGAATGGTTCGCCAGAGTTTACAAGTCAAACTAGCGTGAATTTGGGCTTGCAGGTGCGGAGTTATGTAGGATAAGATTTGTCGTTGGAGTTCTACCGGTAACGGTAGGATGTTATATGGTATTTCCGGGTTATTTACCGGATATTCAATTGATATGTCGGGTAGTTGGTTCATTATGCGGGTTGAGTTTATGTATACATCTTTCTGGGAGTGTGAACATGACGGTTTGTTGAAGGTTTACGATGAGAGATTTGACGTATATATAACAGACGCGGTAGATCAATTGCTACATTCGAAGCAAGCTCGGGAGAAATTACTGCGCTGAATATAAAACCCACGCGATGTCCACGAATATAATTACACCATCCAATGCCTTAGATACGCCACGGACGAAGCACAACGAGCAGATAAACCGTCCCTTCATTTTTGTCGACGTTATTTCTACATACCAGAAACTCTACCGTTTCCGTTTTAATTATCGTATGGCTAGAGTTTTGGTTGTTGTAGGTCGTAGAATCTTAGTGCGACGGGGAGGCATTGAAGCCTCGGACAGGAGGGCTCGGATGCCAGTAATAGATGGCGTAGAACATTAGATAGCTGCTGCGAGAAGTTCGAGTAGATGTGACTAGTGTAAATAACAGCTCTAGGATGGGGAAGAATCTTGCGTTTGCCAACAGCAAACCCGTCAGTAGAAGTATCGAATATCGATAACCCATATGAGAGAACGTCGATGATACAACATTCGATCCACACCCGCCAGCGTCACCCGCTGCCTATGAGACCTCCTTCACATCGGCCTGATGCTACCGCTCCCGCTGACAATGTGCATGCATCTCCAAAAGTACAACCCACAAGTAACAAATCTGATCTGTATTTTGAGTATGTATATTGTGTCCGGAGCGTACCCCCTCCGGGACTTGATACAGGCATCGAGTAATTCTCTGATGGTGGCGGTGACGGGCAAATCCACCTTGAATGGCTCATCATCGCTTGACAACACTGGAACCCGCAAGGCGATTCGATAATGAATGACTTCGACTTGCTCGGGTGCGATAGTTGAAGGGTTTACGATCGGGTCGTCGAGCAATGGGGATTCGGAGATATTGGCATACTTTGTGATTGTCTTGTTTGTTTGGGAACAAGGGAGGTGGATTTTTTTGAGGAGGCTGTTTTGGAGGATTCCGATGGGAGAAGTGGTGGGGAGGAGTAATTTATGGAGATGGGGGAGGTTTTGGTCGGTCGGTAGGTTATATCTGGTCGCGCGGAGAGCGGAGGATGTCGCTAGGATATCACGCCAGAGGGGGAGCGATAAGCTAGCGAAGGTCTGTTCGATGACGGTGAGATAAGATAGGATCATGAGGTGGATTTCCGTAGGGAGGGACATGAGTCCAATCTGCGGGATGGTATTGTCTGCATCCATCATCAATACTCTGAGCTATCAAAGTGGATCAATAGATGTCGAGATGATTACGAATATTCGGGTCGAGGTTGGATCCTGACGGTTTACCACTCTTTCAACACATGTAAATGGCTATCTGAAGCACTCTGAAGCAGAACTCTCACAGATATCCACCAACCCCAGCATCCTCCCTAGGGACCTACGGATCATATCATAGGCTATTTTGTTGGACTCATAAAGGATACAATCCCACAGTCACAATTTTCACGATCTTACTTGTCATTGAACATGGCGAACTTGAGATTTAAACCATGATTTCATTCCTGTAACTCCAATTTTCTACACACCCAAAAGAAAGCGCAAATAGTAATACATACATAACATTGAAATGCACGAACTTTTGCCTCCACCCGATGGACGGCCAAAATCAAATCAAAATATATTTCCACCTTCCAGAAATCTTCAAATTGTACATCAATCTTTCACAGCATCATTACCCGTCTAGTTCAATATTCCTCCGGTTGAATCTTGCTAAACCGGCCAGGAACGCCACCCTCCTTACCATGCTTCGTCCTAGGGTTTCTAAGTTGTCCAGCGTTGGAAACACCACCTCTTCTCTTTCTCGTAGCTTTTGATCTAAACCTCGGGTTACCGAACTTCGGCTTCTTGTTGTTATTCGACGAAAAGGTCACAGGATTATTTGTAACGCCGACTTTAAGTGTCGTCAGTTTAGAGATATCCACAATCTCACCATTCTGTAACCCTCAGTTAGCATCATCCATTTTATTCTATCGATACGATAAGCTTACGTTTATGCATCCCCACACTAAATTCTGCGCTAGGTACGCATCAATTTCATCCTCGGACTCGGAAAGGTGTTCCCCCAAATACGGATTCAACGGAATAGTAGCCGTAACAATCTTCGACGGCATACTCATATCCATCCCACCCAACACCGTCAAAGCGCCAACCTTACCCGTAACCCAATCGTCGATATCCTCAGGAATCCCTCCCAAAAAGAAATTTACCGAAAACCCACCGGATAACTCGGACTGATCAACAACAACGTTGATATCCCATTGTAACACCGTTTCATCACCGGTGCGTTTACGCTTCACTGATCTCACGCGGGCTTTATATAACGAATTGATTTGACCAGTGGCGTAGGTGTCCAATTGTCCGGATGTGGCGGTGGTGTAATTGCACGGGACTTCCGGGAAGCCGTAGTTGTAGTTCCAGATGCTGCCTGCGGTGGAGACTAGCGTTGATGTCCAGGTACTACCTGACGAGGTGGTGAAGGGGTATAGCGGGGAGTTTATGTCGTCTTGGCTGGGGTTTGGTCTTGCGAAGGTGGAGACTCCGGAGGCGGGTCGGATGGAAAGACCTGGATTGGCGGCTTGCCAGATGGCGAACAGACGGTCGACATTGTTATGGTGGAGCCTAGTAAGTTAAAGTCAGACACTTTGAGTTTTTAAAAATCGTGAGAAATGGGCTGTACCAGAAAATAGGGTCGAAGGCTGAGAAGGTGAGGTATGTCATGTGTCCGTAATTTGCACCGATAGCAACGTGGATGTCATTGTGAATACCCTCGATATTACCGCTAAAGTCGTTATAGGTACCCGTCATCATCAAGGTATTGTAGAGCTGGCTCCGTCGGCCTTGGAAACCACTTTGCATGTTAGAATCCGCGGCGGCTTCGTTATCGGCGAGGTTTCGTCCCGCAGCCCTCACAGTTCGACTTAACGTGTTGTACTGCGAGATATTAGCTAAAATTCATTTAGCAAGTATGTTTATTCAAGGTCTAACTCACGGGGCTACCGAAGACGGAGTTTTCGCCAGATTTGAAGTTGTAGGAGTATAGTGGATTCGCGATAGTCTTTTGCCCGGTTGGTGTGATAACAGTAACGGTGGATTGCTTAACGATTGCGGGTAGATGGCTTTGCACATCGGCAGCTGCCCAGTCCCAGTAACTACATAAATATCATTTATTAGCTACATAGCTTCCCACGAATTGGCATAAGGCCCTGCGCTTTGGTGCTTACGGGTATCGAAGCTGTTGGGCCGCAGTAACATATTTGGTTTTATCTGATCCGGTGAAGCTGTTCGCGATAGTTGTGCCGACTTGAACGACGATTTGCTACTCGAGGTTACCATTGCGAACTGATAGATTATATCGAGAGTTGAGTAGAAGTATATACGAACCTCCAATGCCAGCATGTATGGACGATGCCAGGTCCCGAACTATGACGAGAAAACGTCAGAAGAGAAGAAGGATAATGCAACAACGCATTGTCTGTTGAACGACGAGCTAAAGGTGTAGTTTATAAGCCTTACCAGAACGCTGCTGTGCGGACAATAGCCCGTATTTCTGTTAAACGTTCCAGCCTGGTTTGGATTTGGCCAAGGAATGAACCTGACTTCAATGTTAACTAACGCCTAAAAAATAATATGCAAGTTAGATTAATCGAATATTGAACATACGGTGAGCCGTGAATTCCTATGATTATCATTAGCTGACGGTAACTCCATTTAGATATATTATTATTTCGTTTATATATAACTTACCTGATAATTGGTAGTAGCTCCACGGATTACTAGAGTTATAACTCTGTACTTCAGCGAGCGCGAGAAGGAATAGGTTGAACGTATCCGGCTGCTGTGATTGCATGATATCGATCCGTTGACGGTTTACACAACTACCACTAGCTCCTGTGATTGCGAATGAGGTTTGACGTTTGGATAGATCATCAGTTGTTACTCCGGCTGGCGCGGCGTATACCGGTTCGATGGCGACTCTCATTGAAAGAGCGTAGACGAAAGTTTTTAGTACTTTTGTGAATGCCATTGTGGAAAATGGGACCTCGAAGGTCTTTGGTTGAAGGTAGTTATAACTACCGTTAGGTATTCGATAAAATGAATGGAAATGCCCGATAGACTGGATATAACATTGATACAATATTTTCGGATATCAGACTGGTTACAATGGGATCGAATGGTGGATTTATATTCTCTCGTCGCCCCATTGAAAGACTTTGCAAGACAACCAACTAAATTAATTTTTTTAAAAAAAAAGCCCTGTGCGAACTGTGCGGCAAGGAGCTCGAAGGCTGAGTGTACAAAATCTACACCAACGTCGCGCAAAACATCTCACTTGTCTCTCGATACAATTAACCGTCCAATGGATTTAGCCATTATAATGAACCACCCCCTACCCCCTTCTCTGCAGCTCCGCGATGATTCAGTACGCACGAATCACGCACAGACATCGCCACGCACAAGAACCAACCAGAACCGAAACATGGCGATACCCGAGCAAGGGCTCGCCCTGCCAATTTACTCAAATTTACACAAACTAGTTGAAATGATGCTGAAATCTTCCTCAACATGGGGGGCTTGATCGTGCATAATCGTGCACCGAAATGTCGTTAGTCCCTGTCAGATGGGTCGACCCATCCCTCGCGTAAAGAAAATCCCATCGCCAAGAACAGCCCCGAGATCGGGTCTAGACTTCCCCAAGAACACGCGGTCCGATGGAACAATGTTAAAAGTGCTCAAGCATATAATTCGATAGTTATCTCTAGGTTTCGTCCTCTTCATATGGTTTACTCAATTGACAATCAGCTGTTCGACTGGTATTGTGCACTTCTTGCAAATTTAACGTGGATATTAACTAGAATCCCGTAGGAAACGAACCTCGTCAACGACGTGTGCAACATCAACTTAACGACATGTGAGATCTCGAAAAGCAAGGAACGCTACCCAAAACACTCAACTCGCACGTCCATCAGGAGGACAATTATTGCGTGAAAGGGGGATATTCGACCAGTCCTTCAGGAGTACCCGGGGTCCCAACTGAGGCTGACCCAAAACCCCAGGATCTCGCACAACCCAGAAACCCACTAAACAATCGAATTCATGATAGATGTTTTATTCACCAATCAGCCTCACGTTTTGTAAGGTAGCATCGCGTCGTCTTTGTGTTCCCTCTCCAGGCTACCAACACCTGCGAAAAACCCCATGAAAAAAAAAAGCCCACGAGGGTTAGGAAAAGGTTCAATGAAAATACACAGGAGCATGTGCATATGCGAGAAATTTTGTATAAAAATTAGGTCTCAAGATGTCTTGCAGAGAGGATACCGCTGTTGGTGGGTGTATCCATGCGCCCCGCCAATTGTTGGGTTTGGCTGGTCTCGCAGCCGCATTAATAACATTATCCACCTTAGCGTTCGATCCAATGCAGCAGATACGCTTTACTTGTAGCTTCATGTCGCGGTACCTGACGAGGACTCCACTAAATACCCTGCATCGAACTATTATTCATGCATCGTGCCGTTAAGATAAAAAAATTTCGAGCATTTGCCCCGCATTTTCTTTTATTCGAAAAATTACGTTTACAGGAGCGAGCTCGCTTAAGAAACGTCACCGTGTCAGTTTGATTGAAGGATATATCGGGATATTATCCCGGGAGAAAATATAAGTTCCGACTAATAATAGCAGCAACATGTTAGCATTGTCAAAAACATCCTGGTAGATCGGCCGATGCTCTTTCTTGTTCTAATGGAAATTACTGAAAGTAGGAGATTTTGTGGTGCTAGTATGTCAACTCACGACAGACCACTAGGGATAAGATCGTAATCAAACGAATCCCCTTGGTCTCCTCGCTAGGCCCAGAAATAAAATAGTCAGGGGAGGAGTGTGTTCAAACAATCGACCGAATTGACCCTAATACTTCGTATAACAACTGAAGACCCTTGGAGGTCTATATAGATTTATCTAACCTGGTATATTTACAGCAATAACGAGATATCGATATGATAACTCAAGGAGTTGTAGTATACAGAATCCTTACTCCCCTCTTTGATGTTGCAATAAAGGGGTTCTCGACAACCCTTCCCGAAATTGACGCTATAGACAAAATGAAAGCATCTCCACGAAACCCCCTGAGTAGAAATGATAAAAATTATTGCACGCTAGATTCAGAGACAATCGATCCCCATTTCGCCGGATCTATCCGTATAATGGCCTGCGCGAGCCACCGCCCATCATCAGCGAGATGGGAATACCCGAACTCCAGCCGATACTTCGCCCCAGGTCTATACCTCGGACACGAACGCATACACAACTTCTCCGTTACTTTCTCCGATTTGAGCATATCCTTCGAATTCTCTACTAGATTTGCGATGAGCTCTCTCACCGTGATCCCACTCACCGCGTTCCCATTCGTCCTCCCGACATAAAAATCCACAGTCCCGTAGAACGCGAGGTAAAAATCAAACACGAGTTCCTGATTATCAGGATCGATAGCATCATTCAACGCCGGCCCGTCGAGAATCCTCGACCGCGACATCTCAAGCCGTATCGGCTGCATTATCGGTTCGACCACCGGCGCGTCCGGCTGCGTGTATATATTGAGTACGTGAGACCGCACAACCCCATCCCCGATACTGCAAGCCAACCCGTGCGAAGTGTTAACGAATCTGTGAAGCCCGATTATTCCTTCATAGATGCTCGTCGGATACAGCGACGCCGTGAAGGAGGAACTACCCAAAAGCAAATCTTCCCAGGGTGTATACGCCAAACTGGCCGCGAATTTCTCGTTTAAGCTGAGGTGTGATAGGATTTGAATATGCAGCTCCGTGGGAAGGGATGCGATGTTGTGGGGCGGTCGGGCTCGGGAGGACATCATCGCGATCGGGCGGATTGGGCCATTCTTAGGAACCGCGAATGCACCTCTGAATTGCGGAGTATCCTTGAAACTGCTGGCTCGCCGCGCGGTAAATTGTGAGTATATGTATTAGGCATTGACGTCCTGGAGGGGTGGAGTAAAAGTCACCTTTTTAACCGAAAAGAATACTCTGCAGGTGATCGCGAGTATATTTGGGGCGTAATAGATCACGTTTTCTGTGTAGGAGGTGGGTGGGAACTTCACGTCACCTCCTGAACGTTCACTCTCCTGAACGAAAGTGTTGAAAATGTGGAGACGCGCTTCGCGGGCAATGAAAACAGAACTAGAGATTAGGGTTTTCGGGATGGGTGGCATTCCGGAATCCATTCTTAGTCACATTATAGGCTGTTCCGTGAAGTTCCATGGTCTTTTAGTATCATTTCTAATCAATCACGTTGACGTATTTGCATCTACCGTGACAATCGTTCCACCCAGAAACATTGGCGAGACAACCAGCTTAACGATTGATTGGCTTTCAATTACGTATTCATTGAATTGCTAGGTCGGGCGTAGAATTTCAAGTAGGTCCGTGCACTATTTTCAAGACCACTCACTAAACGTAAACACCAATTCTCAGCCTCCGCGGTATAGGTTTCCAGCTTTGTTCTATATATATAACGCTAAAGTCATACGCAACTGCGGGCTGGTAGCGATACCCGGTGTTCTCCCCTATTTCCTCCTCCGCATCTAATAAAGCGATTTGTACATCTTTCGCAGCCATTTCGAGAAACTGTCGAAGCGTCATATCTCTCGGGGTATCGTGGGCGCCACGTTCCGAGAAATGGGCCCAGTCTCCAGCCTCCAAAGCAACTTCAGTGTCCACTACGATACTCCGTAGCGGTTGACCTATTTCCGTCAACAACAGAGGGTCGTCTAAAATCTTGGATGCCAGAATGTCTACTCTTGGGCCCATGTTGCGAAGATCCTCGATGAATCCTTTGAATCCGTGTTCTTGAATAGTTAAATGAATACCCACCAAGATGCCGTTTTGAATCTTGCATAGAAGCGTGTGACCGCAGTTCATGAGAGCGTGGACTTTCTCGTAATAGAAGAGGGACCGGTTCCAGGCAGATTTACACAGGTAGTCTCCCAACACATGCCTTTCCTGTTTGATTGAACTTGTGTTGAGGATGATATCCTGCCAGAGGGTGCAGGTGAGGCTGGCGAAGACCTGGGTGTGCGCTGACAGGTGCGAGAGAATCTTTATATGTATCTCCACGGGTAGAATCATGATCGAGGTTGGACACGCCGAAGATTTTGGGGAGCTAGACATTTTCGGCGCGTTGGTATTGGTGTTTTTCCATACGTACTTTTAAGTACAAGCGGTGCGGACGTTGGTAAGATCGGGGTGTTAGGGTCGACATTCAAAAGTGCATTTGGAGATAAATTATTTGTGTTTTGGCAACAACCTCAGGCCTGATGGCAGGTAGGTAGAGATAGGCTATTTTGAGGATCTGGGAGGATATGGTGTAACAGACGCAAACCAGTCCTCGTGAGCGGCTTCAGGGCTGCCAATATCTCCGTACTTTATTGCAACGTCATATGAGAACCCCTTGCCCTTCCGAACTCCATTTGCTTCCATCCGAAGATCCATTTCTTTCATAACCTCGATTGCAAACCTCCTTACGCTTAGCGCTTCGTTTGTGTCCGTCAACAGTGCGACCTCAAGCTTCTTTAATTTCGGGTTGCAATGTGTTTTGGATTGAATAGTGAAGCAGTAGAGTTCAGAAGATTCGTGAACGAGAGGATCATCTAGAAATTTACAATCCGGCTTGATCAATGGCCTTGAAAAAATCCTAGTCGTACCTTTGCTTCGAAGCCGTGAGAAAATGGAACTTTTGTAAGCCCATGTCGCCCGTTCGACGCCTTTTTCAGGCTGGCAACCCAGCCGGTACTCGACGATGGATCCTTCACGTACACCGAACGTTATCCCAGCTGTCGACAAAAATATGTGAATCTTTGCTTCTTCATTGGAGTATCGCATATCACGGAATGACGAGGTGCTGAAGAGCAGCTCTTCCCATAGACCACACGCCGCGCCCGCGTTTAACTGGTCGTCAAGGGAGAGGTATGACAGGATGGAGATGTGGATTTCGGCTGGAAGCGAGAATAGCCGTGTCTGGGGTTGGATTTCGGTAGGTGATGCCTCCGGGGTCGGTTCTGGCAGCTGTTCTTCCTCAACCGTAGACACCCTTGATGACTGGATGCTGGCATCCTTGGTTGCATCGTTCCGCGCTTTAGTCTGTCGAAGTTCTTGAGATTGCTGGGGTTGGATGGGGCGTTTGCTGAGTGGTAGCCCACACGTAAGTAGCTTTCGAAGCTGGTGAGATTTTCGTGCCTTCATGTCGCTTTACATCTGACAGGGCATCTAGATATTCTGCAAGAGCGATGTAATGTTTGGGGTGGCCTCTGAGAAAATGTCGACAGATTGCTTAACTGAACTGAATCCTTTTGCGAGAAGTCTCGCAAGGCTGATGACCCCGTGCGCGACCCAGGTATGTGTTGCGTCTAAGGCGGGACATAGGCGTCGCTATGAACAAATACAGTATATCCGTCGGTGACATATCTAGATATATTTCTGAAGAGAATGTTAGCGCATGGATACCTATCCAGACTAGGTACGACTAAGCAGTCAATCATAGTCATCCAAATGTCTTCTTTAAAGGGGACTTTCATATCCGACTTCTGAGTCTGGACTGTAGTTGCCCTCCACTGATCTGTGATATGCTCGTAATGTGAACGGATATCTTCCCCTAGCATTCAATTCGTCTTCAGATACATCTTACGTAAGACCGGAGCCAGACGGGTTTAAATGCACGCGAGTGGTTCTTCCTCGAACACTGTAGTCGCGCATGTCCTCCAACTGTTTCAACGCCTTTATCCAGCGCAAGCGCTTGAACTGCACGAAACTTTGTTATAACAAGTTCGAATAGATCCACCTACCGACAGCGATGCATCGGTTCCAGGAGTGGAGAATACATGCTGTGGGATATGAACTCAGGTCTGGAAGCATGGCATGCTAGTTTGCGATCGCAACTTCATTCGACATCTCATACGTATGATACCCCAACCTCACTCTTCACGGCGTCAGCAAAACTATCAAAGTGATGTATATGGTATATATACTAGGGCTTAGACTGAGTAGTTGACCTCTTGTGGTGAATCTTCTAGTAGAAGCCATCGAACCTAGGTTCATCTTATTCAGCTGGCATGATGAAATCGGAATTCTGGTCCCAAAATTTGCATTACATACTTGATCTCGTGCTCACTGCCCTTTATCCAGATAGTCGAAATGTAAGATGATAGGATGAAGTGCGGGGGGTACTGATAATGATATCGCTTAGGAATGATCCCCATATCACGAGTTATCGCTGGCACAGAATCTTGCGGAGAGAACCACGTGGTTCTTACTCGGGGTTTAAGCACCCGTCGTATAGGGTGTGCACGAGTATCGAACGCACAGATATGAAGATTATCCTTAGTATGAACCTGTCAGGCTCGCTAGGGTGATAATTTAAGTCGAGCCCTATCCTCCCAAGACGGCCTAAAAACCAGTTTCACCGTCGCACCTCGAAGATATTGAGGAATCTCAACATGGGCTGGATTACCGAATTTGGCTATAATTAAATAGCCTTAAGCCAAAAGAGGGTTTATAGTACCCAGATTAGGCCTAGTAATATATTCTTCCAACAAATTCAACACGAAGGTCGCTGTCGCCGGAACTTCAAGCATGATGCAACGAATCTACTAAAACCCGGAAGCCAAGTTCTCCCTGGCGTAGCCACCCAAGCCTCATCCTTGGTACAACCATTTTTCGTTTCAACGGGAAGCATCCCGGATTTTTAAGCCCTTGCCGTCGTCGATCGCGAGGAAGGAGAATAAATAGTACGTTTACCGAAAACAAATTTCCACCAATCATTATGGTGGTTTCATCTAAAGCAACACAATATCGTGCTTCTCTCCAATCTGACAGCTCGAATGGTACCATGTTCTTCGCCTTCCTGAGAACATGGTTGGGACAAGGTAGTGTATCACTGGTCTTGGTATACGGGATTTGCATTGGCGATCCGAAAAGGTCGGTATCGAAATATGTTTCGATACTTGAATGCCACCAACGACATACTTATAAATCTCGAGGTCTAGACGACGCGCCTTGCGGATTCTCTTTTTAGCTCTCTTGAAATTGCCAACCTACTCTATATTATCATCTGTTTGTTGGATTTTCATTCGTAAAACCCTAATAAAATATGTGGACAAAGTATATCTGGGCGGGGCTAGTGGCAGCCTCTGCTGTATCAGCGCATGGGTATGTTCGAGATTGGTTGATGGATGGGAAAACATACATAACACTACTCCCAGCTGGCGATCCAAATTACACTGCTCCAGTGCAAGGAATAGGTAATTCACCCTATTAAAGCTTCTAACAGTAAGATATATTCAATTGCTAACGCTTCATATAGGTCGTGCGCTCATGAATGGCAACTACCCACTACTAGACCCACTCAGCAACTCCATGGCCTGCAACGTCGGCGCTTATCCTGCTCCAAAGTATGCGAACGTAACTGCTGGGTCTAATGTAACCGCTCACTGGACTTCTTGGCCGCACGTCGGACCTATCTATACATACATGGCAGCTTGCCCGAACGGCAAGAACTGTTCAGATTTCTACGGATGGGAAAAGGCCGCTTGGTTTAAAATCGGTATTTATCTCTCTTAAAACTTGATGGAAAACCTCACAAGCTAAATATGTATAGAGGAAACCGCATTCGTACCCCTTGTTGCGGACTGGAACCCGAGTGGAGTCGCATGGGCTACCCAAAAGATGTATGACGACGGCATGAAATGGACATTCACGATACCGAAATGTCTCAAGAACGGTCCATATCTGATCCGTCATGAGACTATGGCCGTGCAGGATGCGGATAAGCTTGGTGGTGCTCAGTTTTATCCTAACTGCGCACAGGTGTGGGTTAGCGGTGGCACTGGCAAGTTGAAGCCGACGCTTGTCAAGTTGCCTGGGGATATTAAACCTACGGATCCTGGGGTCTATTTTACCAAAGTACCTTTACCGTTCAATTATACTCTACCGTAAGTTTCACTGTTAAAAGTTGGTCAAATGCTTTTGTTTCCGGGCTGACTCGTGTTATTTTTAGGGGATCACGGGCTGTAGTTTGTCCAAAATAAGAAAGAAATAGATATAGTACTTGGGCGATATATAGCAAGAATGAAAATATTCTTTCACATCCGTATCCTCTCATATGAGATGACTCGCACCTACTAAGATAATATATGTGCTATCGGATGAGGTTAAATTTTTCATGATCATGACAAAGTAAATGTGTAGTTTGAAAGTACGAGTTAGTAGACATCGCGACGTATAAGTGCCTTCAAGATAAAGGAGCTCTATTTTTCCGTGCAAAGTGTTCGTTTGTTTGAACGGCTCGATCACGCCCGCTGCCAAACAGCGAAAACCGAGCTCCCTTATCCTCCAAGTAAGGTAAGAATTAATTCCATCTATACTGTGATATATATATACTAGTAGCTAGGCTTGGTTCACGCCACTATATGATAAAACCAACTTCATGGGCACTGCGCAAGACCAAAATATAGCAGCGTGTCTCTAGGATTTTAGAATATATATCTTTCAAGACCCCTCAATCCATGAAGACAACACCGGTTCTCGTATCCACATTGGGAAATACAACGTCAGCGTCGACTCCGCCGAAACAAACGCGAAGGAAGGCATTTCTATCGACATGACCCGACACATTCTCATCGAAGAACCCGCGAATACAAGTAGCATTGCAATAACCTTCCTGAGCTTATAGAGAGCGGCCGACTCGGAATCTAAATGGCCATCATATTACCCCCCGAACTATGGCTAGACATTCTGGGCTACCTCCCGTTTTTTTGGGTACAGAGCAATGTCAAGCCGGTCTCTAGATCCTTCCGGAACCTCACATCATCACTCAAACTTCATCACTTGCCGCCGAAGATATGGGAACAGGTTTTTACAAACTTGGACTACTTGACGCTGCTGAAAGTTAAAATGACTTCAACGGGGTTTCGGGCGCTATTGGAATGCACCCGATCACCTGCTCTTCTCGCTAATCAGTTTCGAGAAGAAGGTGCACCGGTTGAAACGGATGCGCCTCTTCCCGGCGGCACGATCATTAAGCTACATCCGATTTTGAGCCGTTTGGTGGTAGACGATACGGATTCCGAGATCTGCCTGAATATCGCCAAGAAGGGAATTCGCTTGGCGTCTTCGGCATATATGGCCTACATGGACCACATCTTCGCTTCCGAAAATCTGACCTCGCCACCTACTAGCAAGATTACGGTTGCGATCCCGGCATTCGATCCTGTAACTAATTCACCTAGGAGGGATGGTGACAAGTATGTTGCATACAAACTTGTGGTATTGTGCCGAACTTTCATGTGGTGTTTTGATTTTATGGATGCGGTGTTTATCACTGGAGTTACGACCACGAGGCCTGGCGAGGATGTTACCTTCAAGAATTTGGTGGAGCAACATGTCACCTTCGGCGGGAGGAGATTGGTGAAGGTTGTTGTTGATGGGGAAGTGGAACATATGTTGGAAGAAGACCAGGAAATCTTGCATGTTACTGGGTGGGAGGTAAAAAGCTTTCAGAAAGAGATTTCTAATTCTGGAGCGGAACTGCAAGGGATGGATGACAAAGATACTGGAAACGACGCGGACTTGTAATGGGACATGAGAAGAGTTGAAGAAATTAATATAATTTATGCATCATCCATTTCTTAGCTAAATGCAAGCGCTATTGATAATCGATAATACCCAGAAACAGTAGCTGCCGCTACAAAGTGGTACAAAAGAAACTAGAAGTACAGGAATAACTCCGATAACTGATCAACCTAAAAGTACATTTTCCATTCCATGCTTATATTATTATACCGATGAATTTTATAAAATTCATTTAGATGAGGAGTCCGAGGAGAGCGGCGCTCAAGCTGATGAGAAGGCTGTCAAGGAGGTTCTTGACGAGGAGGAGCAAGTTGTCGACAACTGGGACAAGGGCGAGGAGGAGGCCGGAGAGGGCGCCAACGAGGCCACCGAGAGTACCAGCAAGAAGAGCCTCTGTAGAGCCTTATATTAGCAAAAATATTCAAATAGGTGTCATGACAAAGGTAACGTACTCAATCCCAAAGAGGTAATGACGCTGTTCAGAGTGCTCGAAAGCTCAATCAAGAGGTTGGCGATGACAGCGGCGAGGTCACTGCCAGTAGCAGCCTGGCGGGTAACGATATCGCGCTTTGATGCAACACCAGCATTGATCTTGCCAATGGCAACATTGATCGAGGCAGTGATCTGTAAAATAGAGGCATTGATGTCAACAGCAGCGGCAGTGCTGTCGACAAGATTGGGCGTCGCTGGGAGAGTCTCAACGGTAGCGTCTACACGTACAATTAGTATCTAAATTTATAGAACGATTGACCGCGAATGAAATCTTACTGATCGAGCCGGTAAAGACTTTGATATCAACGGTCAGCGCCTCAACAATGCTGATAGCAGCAGAAATGCTGAGTCCGCGCTTTTCAAGTGGGGAAACTTCTCGCTTCTCAGCTGGGATGACAGCTCCAGAAACAAAAGAAGAGGCGATGAGGCCGAAAGCGACGAGAGAAGAGCTGAAGAACTTCATTTTGGTTGATTTAAAGGGTGAATTAATGGATTAAGGATTAGAGAGTAGAGCGAGTGAAATGCCTTGAGAGACAGATTTCGTTGATGATGAAATATGGATTAGAAGATTGTAGTCCGGAAAGATGCTTGCTGATGCTGATGCTGATGATGAGAAAAAGAAGATTCGACACCGGGCAATTCAGTCCCTTCTTATACTTTGATTTCTCCTATACATTTGAGTTCGACTTCCTATCGTCATGAATATCATCATTGTATTCTTGGACAGGGATGCTTCATAGAACTCTTCTCCCTTTGTGAACCGGATATTCATTTCACTCTGTAAACACCATCATCATTGAACATTCGTCTGCCTAGAAACTATGTTAGATGTCGCCGCCACTCCACCGGCCCTTGTCCCTAGGAAGGGGTCACCGTGTCGATCCAATTGCAACATCCGCGTAGTGCAGCCATATCTGGCCAGTCAGCTTTGCAATTGAGTAAGGAAACACCAACGTCAGTAATAAACTTGGAAACCCTATCATATGAAGCGTTAAGGCCGATCTTAAGGCGTGTATGTGGGGCACGCAGACGCCGCTCGTTCCTCAGGAGATTCGTGTAGTTGGTGCATTAGCTCTGCAGGCACCATGGAGGTAATCCAACTAGAAGTTTGGAAACGGCGACGATCACATTGACACGGCCCCCCTTTAGCTACCAACAGTCCCTGGTCAACTATATTTCATCCTCTGGCGTATCAATCAGCTAATCGAGTGCTGAGGACCTATGAAATACATCATCGTCTTGCATGGAAACCAAGTTTCAGGCAGATCTAGGTTGAGGTTATAACGCTCGAATAAACTCTGAAGTTGTTGAGAAATGCGGATAAAAGGGGTCATGCTTGTAAAATATTTAGCTGTTGCCATTTTGATACAAAAGAAACGAAGCGGAAGACTCCGTGATCGACGTCTACTCGAACCTCGGTTGGCAAAGTCGGAAAAATCCTTGGTCATTGAGGGAGACCATGCTGTGGGGCCAAAAGGTTCATAGCGAGTTTTTAATTATATCGGATTCAAGATTTTTCCGATGATGGAATTTTACAAACTTTGGCATGCATGCGATGGAATATTCTGTGCAGGGCTAATTCTGGTGTTTTCCCTTAACCCCCTACTCGAAGGCGTTGTGGCCAATGCGGAATCGGTCAAAGCTGCCAAAATTACAAGCCTCCGCGATCATCCCCCATATTAAACAGGCCCCACCCATGCCGCTGATAGTCGGTGGCAGAAACAAGGTTCTCCAGCGCGGGCCTCGCTACCGATACCCCTTTTTCTCTCCTTACCCAAGCCAACGCGGCCATACGTGGAAAAGGCTGCAATGAACTTGTTTTCTGGTGCGCTTTTCCAATTTTCCTAACGGTCGTGATCGCTCGGAACATATTTAAAATGTGGGGAAATGCTACTGCAGGCTCCCGGGTTTGTATAAGGCCAGAGATGCAACGATGCTTTCGGTGAGAGATTGATGCAGGACGACAATGGTGAGGGACGCAGAAGCAGAGAACCTGAGCGGATTTCCGCTTGCTCGCGGTGCGTTACCGCTTGACCTTTTTCGCGCTGGCCTCTCGCTTGTTCCTGCCGATGACGTCCATTGCTGGAATGGATATTTAGCCACGGGCTGGCTAAACTTGGGCGCCACCAACGAAAGGCGAGGGCCGCCACACCCCGCCAGAGGCGCTGGGATGTGGGGACTGGGGACATCGTGGGAGATATCTTAAGATCGGCTATATGGCAATGTCAACATGCAACGGATTGGCAGCTATTAATTGCAAACTTTTCGCACCTTCATCGTCGTCATCCCAATGTCACTATAGGGGCTGCTTTTGCACCACTATTTTTGGCTTCAATCGCATGACGGTGCGCGACTTGTCATTGCAGTCTTGTAGAGTTTCGCCACGTTCTGTGATTATAGAACCTAAATTATATCTAACCGTGACGTAGAACTGCGTTCTTTTCGAGCCTCTTCGTCAAGATTTCGCGGCAGGTTAAAATTGCGGTTCATGCTATAAACATTCTAGTCGTCTGGGAGTCAGTGGTGTCGCTTCAAAGTCTGATATTTGAGCAGGGCATACCTCGAGGAGCCGCTTGTGAGTGTAACCTCTGCGAGGAGGGGAACCTTCCAAACTCAGTTTCCTCGCCCAATTTGATCTGGTTGTGCTACCATAGACAACCACGCCCTCAACGCAGCGTGTTGTTCTCTTAAGCTGCGTCTTCCCTGCATTGGCCACCCATCCAACTTCAAGATCGACATACCCCGGTACGCTGGAAATAGCATCTTCGGCGTATCGGCATCGAACTTTGGCATATTCCAAGGGTGTTCGGTAAAACCAGGTTTTCAATTTTGATTACGTGAAGTCGACCTAAAGCTATTATCAATCTTAGTTACGCAGACTTCAGCTGAAGAAATCTTAAGATTCGGAGCGAAGGAACCTAGATCGAATGATGATTCGCAGAAGAAACATCGAAGAACCCTGCATATCTACATGAAAACCTGCAGCCTGCACGGCATGGTCGCTCGGATCGGAGACTCCGCCCGTTTTATGCCTCGCGTACGAGCTGTCAAAAATGCTGTAGATGCATGACGAAGACATTTTCGATGGCACAAATTAGGTTTCATATGATATCACGGGAAGTCACAACTCTACGGCAATTAACTTTTATTAAGGAGTACACAAGGTTCTTATTGTCGGCTATCGGCTGAAATTCTATATACAAAGAAAATTCTTGCTTGATAGGAATGAAACTTTGTCGGCTTGATTGACCTCCTTTTTTTTTCGCGCCACGTAAATTCGCATAATTTGGGCAGATCATTTTAGTTCGTCCAACGAGATTCATTAAATCCGTAAGAAAAACCGTAACTTTGGATGCTGCGATAAAAAACTTGTGGCTCATATCAAAGAAATGTCCTCGCTCATTTAATACAGGTTTGTTTTTTGATCGTAAGTATCGTTCTCGTGTCGTGAATCGATCCTTTCTTGTATCATTCATACCTTCGAAATTTGTTAGGAGAGAATAAAAGAGCACAATAATGCTCTAGTTGTAGAGGAGAAGCCTCGATAATCGGAACAAAGAAGGGTGAAAAGAGAAAGCTCCAGTGGGGAATACTCAATCTTGAGCGTTGAACAAATCTCGAAGAGGCGTTGTAAATGATTCGTTCCGATATTGTGCGATCGAGGTTGTAAGTGAGATATTGCGTATCGTAAAACTGGAGAATTGGGAAAAGCCGAGTGGCAAATGTTGACTGTGAGAGAAGCTGAAAAAAAGGACAATGCTGCGAAAATATCTTTGGAAAGACTAAAAGCAATTAAGCACAATAAATCGGCATCCCTATTGAGGGAAGCGTCTCATGAGACAGTTTGAAAGATCAAATATACCCCCCAGAGATTGGGGGCATACCAGGAACCTGCTTTCCCTTAACTAGCAAATTGGCCTCGCTCGTGTCAGTTTTCTCGCCCTGAATAGAAGCCCAAATTCTTTCAAACTGCTCTGTTGCTTCTTGAGCAGAATCGTCCCCCATATCGATACGGAAGTGACGACAATATGCGATGAAAGCCTTGTACTTGCGGAAACCGGCAGCTCCTGGCAGCTCATGACTTGGGAGAGGTGGGTAGAGTTCTGGAGGAAGCCAAGAAATATCTCGAGGCTTCGGTCGCTGAGCTACGCCCAGCATCGAGACGAAATCTAGTTTATTGGTCATTCTTTAGCTTTCGTTTCTTCATCAAACTAAAAGGAAATATAACTTACCACTGTCTTCGCTGTCAATACTAGGGGTTCTTGCGCCGCGGCCATCGATAGAAAGGTTGTCAGAGGAGGAAGCAGAGTCAATAGCACTCATAACTTGAGCGCGAGAACGTTCTTGGCGAGCAGCTCTAAGTCGACCGAAAGCAGTTGGACTGATATTAAACTCAGCCTTAGGAAGACGACGAGGGGCACCGGGAGAATAAGTTGAACCAGCGATGCGCTTGGATCTAAGATCTGTCATCGATGCAGACGAGGTGCTGCCAACTTTTTCTGCTGCTCTGTAGGGACCAAAGGCCCTTTGGAAGTCTGTCTTCTTCAACCCCAGCTCGAGAACCTTACCATCATGTCCGAGCCCGAAGGGACGAACTTGATTAGGACGACGAGGTTGATATGGATCAAAGGAATGATTTTTGACATAATCCATATCTGTCTCAACCCCGAGGGTGCGGATGGGGTGGTTTGGGGTGGACTTCACTTGTGGAATCTTAGAATGGATGACAGGAGACTCCTGGAGCTTGACTTTGGACCCGTAGACAGGTTGCTTGGGTGGATGTTCAACCTCGGATCGGCGAATTGCTGCCTCGAGATCGATCATTGCATTGCGAACAGGCCTTGGAGTGCCATATGGGACATCATCACCGAAATCACTAGACTTCTGCAGAGCCGTCTTGTTCAAGTTGATGACGGGTGTCGATTGCGTAAGCTCGCCAGCTAATCATACATGTGTGTTAGTCGACAGAAACAGGTAGCTTGATGTGCCTGGGATTTGAAGAATTTGGACTTACGCTTGCGTTTGGAGAGATCAAGAGGACGAATATTTTTCCTTTCAAGAAGATATTCATAGAAATATTGTCGGGACATTCCACGGCCTTCCCTTTGATACAGTTGCTCGAACTGAGTTGAAGTGAGTTTGAGGTAGTCGTTCCTAGGATCGATATTCTCCGAGGATTGAATGGAATTGTCATCGGACTGCTAGTCCGAATGACTTCCCATCGTCATTCCTACGGTGCTAGTGACAAGTTTACCGCCTTCATCTCTCTTCATTTCAACCTGTTTATCCTCAGGGATATGATTAGTCATTCTGACAGTTGGGGGTTGATAGATGATTGAATGATTGGATATCGTTGCAAAATTTGAAATTTTTTTAAGCTGGTGTCGGTGGAGGAAGGAAAAGCTCAAGATCAAAGCCGCTGTTGGGGATTTTGGGGTTACACTTACGCGCATTGGTTCCCATGTATCAATTTCAACACGAGTCCTGGAAAACCTCGAGGGCTTGAGATTGCTCAAACGAGGCTGGCTTCGATATTTAGTATGCTGTCCGATTAAAAGCTTAGACTTTTGTATCATTCGTCGGATTTGCTGATGTTTGTTAGAGAGAGCTTGAGATTCGGTCTCTGAAGCAGGTCGACCCGAGTCTGCCACAGATCGAACTTCGAGATCAGGAAAAATTGCGTCTGGTGCCACAATTGAATCGTCTGTCGGATTTACATCTTCCCAAACTTCTTCGCTTCGCTCATTGACTGTTGAAATTATCGACACTTCAGTCTCCATTTCTATTTCATGTGTGATCTCTTCGATTCTGCAAGAGACTCGAGGTCCTTCGATGGCTGGAAGAGCCTTTCGACTTCGCATATTGCCCATGAAGCGAACAAGTCTGCCTTTCTTCTTCGTAAAAGCCGACGGAGAAGTCTTTCTAACCACCATGGCTCCTGTTTCACCCATCCTCATATCCAACCAATCTCTGAACGAAGGAGGATTGGTATGTCCTTCGGTTCGTTCTCGAAAGCCTAAAAAGAGTTGCATTTGGTAATTGGCGCGCAGTGCGATCTCTGAACTTTTATCTTTCTTCCCGAAAAGCTTCTTGAATAATCTCTTCGGCGTCGCTTTATACCATTGCTTCCTGACATTCGATCGAAGGGCTGCCAATTGTTCTTGGTCTTCAGGATACATTCTGCGAACCATCTTCTTTTGGCTATGTGATAGCTTTCCGAAGTCCATCATGCAACTGCGAGCCGCCGATGCGGGGACAACTATTTGCTCACTTTCGGGGTACCAAATGATTCCTTTATCTCTTCTCTTATCGGAGATAGACAATTTCTTCGTGATATTAGGTCTCAAACCTTTGAGCGGCCCAAGGAGTGGCCTTCGTTGTGTCCGTCGAGAGAGGCATGCCAAGCGTTTGTAAACGATGATAGACTTCTTATTCTCGCGTTTTGCAGAGAGTGAAACGAGGGCGGGATATAATGTTTTGATAAGTCGTCTACGCCTCTGTGTAAGCCTAAACTTCACGTTCGGACCTCGGAACTTCCGATCTGGCAGAGTCTTCGAAGCCACTGGCATACGCATGCTGGTATAGAGGACTCTACCGTTGCTTTTAGTAGTACGAAGAGTCCGAGGGGACCGGGGAGACCGGGGAGACCGGGGAGACCGGGGAGACTGAGGAGCCCGAGAAGATGGAGGAGGTGGAGGAACCTGATGAACCTGATGAACTTGAGGAAATTGAGGAACTTGAGGAACCTGATGAACTTGAGGAACATGAGGAATCCGAGGAACTTGAGGGACCTGAGGAGCTTGAGGAACCTGAGGAACCTGGACGTGGGTTGCTTGAGGTCTGATAACATGTGGCTTCATCGCTGGCTGTGCAACATCTTGGTTTCTCAAGGCCGGGTTCAAGATGGCCTGATGCTCCATGGCATGGCGCTTAAGAGCTTGGTGCTCTAGGGTATGAGATCTGATAGATGTCGGGATGGCTTCAGTTGTAGTAGTGGGAGGTTTGGGAGCGGGACGCTGGGGAACTAGAACGGCAGTTCCTCTATTCGGCGTAGGAAACGTCAAATTAATCAGCTGGGGTTCAGAGATCACTGGCGGCGCGGGCTTTGGCTTTTTGTCTTTCTTGAATGAAAGCAACATCCCTTTAATGATGGAACGCTTGCGACGGGGCTTCTGACCAGCTGAAATTGAAGATGACAGCGTTGTGGTTGTTTCCTCCTGTTTTGCTTCGACCGCAATAGGAGTTGCAAGATGAGTAGAAAATCGGTCAATAGAATGCTTCACGGACACTTGCTAAGTGCCGCTTGGATTCTGTGGCTTTGATTCTTCTACATCTGGTAGCTCCTCGGACCAGACTTTTACCATCCCTCTACCACATCGGACATAATGATAGCCCCTGTTCTTCTTCGGCTTGAGTTCCTCGAGATACATTCTCCCTTTATAGGTGGTTCTGTCCTTCACGTACGCTGCGACTTCAGTTGGTATTGCAAGAAACTTTTGAAAATTGGTAGGCTCCTTCGTAGTATTGGTAAGAATCTTGCCCGCAAGAACTGGAGGAGCAGCTTCATGGTTCAATACTCTACCTCTTCTTGCGTAGTTGGGCATTGATTCACCTTTCACTCGTCGTTGTCTATAGGTTTCTGGAAGAGGTTTGGCGGCCTCAGGAGCATCGGCTTCCTGTGCCTTAGGCGGTAGAGACTTGTGGAGCTCCTCTTGCGTAATAGCATTTCGTTCTGGGTGATCCATCTCTCGAACCTTGTCCTTTAAGGGCGGGAAGCGAGCAGATTTCTCACGGGGTAGCTTGGTTGATTTATGATTAACTTCCACTGCTTCTTTGCTAGGTTGCGAATCGGGAGCAGGGGTAACATTTTGGACAAGCTTCGGTTGCTCATACTTGACGCATCCGTAGGTACCAGCCAAGTACTGGCGGAGCTTACGTCTTCGAGTGACTTCATCAGCCACAATATCTGATCGCTTCTTCCAATATGCTTCACGCAACTCTTGACGTTTCTTCTCCATATCATCTCGTTGCCCCTTATCTCCAACAGTCTTGACATCATCCTGAGTAGTCTTTCGATAAGGGTCTGCGTAGATACGCATGTTGATTAACATCTTTCTCAAGTTATCGCCAGCTTTCAAGACTTCCTGATAAAATTGTGCATCCTCGAGATCCTTATATTTTGGTGGCGCAAATATCACACCGAATCTGTCTATGACAGTAATTCCGAGTATCTCCTCTGGGATGACGATACAATCGTGTTCTGGCTTCATAAAGAAATCTTGAATGGCAGGGTTTGTGTTACCATCACTTGGTGGAGCTGTAGGAGTTTTACCTGTTGCAGAAGCTTTAGAAATTGGCGATTTCGAGTTCCCACCGATAGAGGTCTTCGAAAACTCTTTGGTGTCCATTCGATCACGCTTTGATGAGCCTTCCAATGCAAGTGTTGCCTTTTGTTCTCTCTGAGTTCTAACTGCAGACGTTAATCGTAAACTTTCGGCGGTCTTTAAGTTGACCAGCACATAATCTTGAGGGTTGGAAACTTTAAGCATGATGGTATCCTCGGCGACTACTGAGCAAACCATTTTTGAGTCGCGATCACTCTTTTCGGGTGACTGATTTGGGGCGATATTCGAAGGACCTTCCCTTGAAGCACATTCAGGAGGAGGATGATCGTGAAGGGAGTGGGGCGAATTATTAACGATAGCTTGGCTCGTCGTATCAGTAGTCTCCACGGCTGTTTCAATGGTTGAATCGACGGTCTTGACGACAGTTTGCGTCGTCGCATTGATATTCACAACCGAGCATTTGGTTTCAACCCCTTGGACAACAGAGCTAGAAGCTTTCATTAATTTTGCCTGTTGGGCCTCAATGATTTCGTGCAATGTATCTATCGTTGCGTGAATCTCGTCGAGAAGGTTGTCCATACGATTGTTTCGGGAGATCCATTCTCGCTCACTCGAGTCCTCTGCCTCTGAAGGCCTCACAAAATCACTTTCGTCCTCGCTATCCCTCTCAATAGTAGAAGCGTTTTTAGCCTCTTCTTCTTCAACTGGTGGCTCTGCGATTGGCAATTTTTGAGAAACCACCGGAGCTTTCAAAGGCTCTGACACTTCTACCCGTGACACTTCAGGTGCCTTCTGAGTGGTCAGAGGACCCTTCCTAGACTCAGAGGCGGCGGCAACCTGGCAGTTCGTGGACGTCTCTGACCTGTAATGAAATCCGGCAGGAGCAGAGATAGTCTGCGTCGGTTTGAACCAGGGGTTCTCATACGTGCGAGACTGGGGCGTGTGGAGGTGAGCAATTGGCCCAATCGGACCCGGAGCAATATTCGGCTCAACGGGCTGTGGGGCGCATGGGAGGGGGCTGACGTCTGGCCTTGTCGATTCTCCAGGAACCGACGAAGGGTCGTCGCGAGGGGGAGTGAACTTGATTTCCGGAGTGCCCCTCGCTGGAGCAGCAACCGGCGTTGTTGGTGGCGGGAGCTGTGGGCCGCTGTTACTTCATTCTATATTAGCAATTGAACGTCGTGCTCCAGTGGTAGAGATAGAGGCATACCGCATGGGCTCCGTATTGGAGACCCGCTTCTCGCCATGGGAGCGAGATTCTACCTTCCTCCTCTCTGACCCATCGAGCTCTACGAGCCCGTGGGTGCCCAATTGGCTTGTGGGCTTTTGCCGGGGGTCCTCATTCGGGGGCAGCCCTTTATCCCCTCCTCGAGGTGCCAGAGCGCTGGGACTCGGACTCTGGGCTGATGAACCCAGAGTTGGAATCCGCGAGCGCCCCGGACCCCGATTCGGGGAGGGCGTCTTGGAATGGCCGGCGAGAGGGGAAGGAACAGGGGGGGAAGCCAGGTGACGGCCAGCCGTCGTGGGGGCGGGAACTGGAGCGGGGGGGGATGCTATCATCCTTTGTTAGCATGCTCCATTGAAGGCTTTTTGTCTCGTTTCCAATATAGCCGCTATGTCATCGGAAATCGAGTCAATGCTACTAAAAATGAAGGTTTGCTTACTTTGGACCTGCGGAGTCCTCTCAGGGACCCGCGAGGCGCGCGGTGACGGGACCGGGATGAATGACTTCTTCTTGGCTTTATCCATGGTGTCGGGATTGGTGGTGAGAATGGATGTAGAAGAGATGGATGAGTTTTATGATGTGGGAGTTAGAGAATAAGTCTTGCGACGGTATGCGTGGTGGGCAAATGTATGTAAGTTGAGGGCAATGTACTTGCAGGGCAAAATTTGGCTGCTGTATACTTGCTTCAAGCACTCCACGCGTGGCTGATAACTGAGCCTCATAGGGCTTTTATGTTAGAACCCTCGAGGAGGTTTGAGCCCTCAATTGAAACCCTTGCTACTAGCTACGCTCAGCTTCAGCAAAGCGAGAAGCAAAAGCAGTTCTGTTGCGGAGGATCATATGCTTCTCACTGAAAGGGAAATTATCGCGACAGTGCCCTTTCTACGCTGCAACGGTTTATTGGAGGTGATGTGTACCTTCTCCCTGTTCAATTGCGGAGATTCACCAGAAAAGTTCGTTGCCCGCTTAGTTCCGCTCCGTCGATATGATATCCCAGTACCAAAGATACCGTGAGGTATCTTCATACTCTCAAATCTAAAATAGGCAGCCACGAAACAGGTATTGTGGCCAAAGGCTATAAGAGTACCATACAAATCACAAGGTAGACTAGGTATGCGATTTGATCTTGAAAGCTATTTTCACAGTGATCTAGGTCTGGGCATCTAACAAAACAATTGATCGATATGATCCATATGTGTCGAGTTATTTGCGTTGCCGTTGCAATTCCCTTTCTGGAGCCCCTGTTTGGTGTAACGTAACCAGCATTGTGTGTTACCAGGCTTGGTGCCACTCAACCTCACATACCGCAGAAGCGTGGGCTAGAAGAAGATGTTAAAGAAAAAAAAAACAAAATGAGTGATGCGAACTCCGCATTGATTGATAGGGCTGAAGAAAAAGCGCTAGTATGGCGGCGGACTTCGAAAATGTTAAGGATGTTTCGCTAGAATTCCAGAAATTGAAGTCTTTAAACCTAACATTGTAGTGTTGACAAGAGGAGACAGTCTGTATGTACACTGTATACAGTGGAATCTGAAGATAGAAGTCGGCCGAGCTGTGATAAACCGGTCTCATGTAAATCCTTAATCATAAATACGACCTTGAAAGGTGTTCATGCCGCTATCCCGGAAAATTCTCGGTGGCGTATCTCATGAACGCGAAGACAGGGGTTATCAATTCTACGAACTTCAATTGATTCTGCATTCTCACTGTGAGCCTGGAGGTCGTAGATGTTTACCGCGAGAGCTATTCGATTCACTTGATAGTCGTGATGTTAAACTTGACATGGTCATCGAGAACGCAGGTTGAACTGATATCAATCGCCATATCTTGAGGGAATTACCAGAGCACCACAGGTTTTAAATAAAGTAAAAAGTAAATAAATAATAAATATTAATAGTAAATGAATATGAAGAATAAATAAATATAAAGTCAAGGATATGAGAGGAGGGAGGAACGTGATACAGGATCGAGGATGTCATAGATACATGCTTAAAGGGGACGGAACGGAATAACAAAGCTTAAAAAAAGACATAAACAAAAAACATCATATACACTAGACCCTGACAGCAAGCAATAGGCTTGAAAACATATAAAAAAGGAAACAAAATCGAAACATAAGCTTGTCAGGTCTACTACTCATTCATGCGAGTAAGGAAAAGAAAGAAAGAACGGACCATCGAAGAAGCCCCGCAAGGGGGAAAAAACCCGAAGACTCAGGAACGATTGAAGAGTTTGGACGCTAGTCCCCTCTTCTTCTCGCCCTTCTTCGCCGCCGGAACTGGTGCGAACCCCAGCCCCCGCCCGATGCGCTCCATCGTCCTCGCATCCTCCGCAGCCTTCGCCTTCTTCGCTGCAATCTCCGCCTGCCCCTTCTCGCGGAGCTTGCGAGTCTCCTTCTCATCTTCGGAGCTCGCCTCCGACCGTATGGTGCCGGCATCGGCACGCCCTGACAACGGCACCTCTGGGCCCTTGATCCAGCGATCAACGACCCAAGAAGGCTTCCTGGACTCTTCGATCATTCTTGCGAATGGAGAGTCTGGGCCCGCCGGGGTGGGATGCCACCACTCACCCGGTGGGAAGGGCGACTCCACTTTCTCCTCTTCTTTCTCCGCAGAGGAGTGTTCGTCCATGGCGGCGGCGGCGGTGGAAGGACCGGCTTGATGGTTGAAGACTTCCGGGTCGTAGTCTTCGGGGAGCTTTGTTTGGCTGATAATCGGGAACCCCGGCCCGTGCCTCTCGTTATAGTTGTCCTGGGCCGCAGACTATGCGGCCCGAGCAGCCTCCGAGATCTTTGTCGGCTCCTGTCGAACAGGCAGCCCGTCGCCCTGCTCCATCTTCCCCTTCCCTTTCCATCTCAGCCCCATCTCTAGCTCCACCGGCCCTTCGATATCAAGAGGAGGGTCGCGGTGACTACGCCGTGGCAGAAAGCTCCCCATCTTTCGTGCCTGGTCCGAGTTAAATTTAAGCGCGGGACCGAACTCGGCATTCTCAGCACGAGTATTCATCGCAGGGTAGAACGATCCTGCGGAAGCGACGTTTCGGAGACCCTGGGAGCGGGCCTGAAGGGTACGACCGCTCATGCAACCAGGATTCAAAAATCCTGATCGGATGGCATGGTCGTACCCCCTAGGCTCTGCTGGGTCAAACATGGGGTTCAGCATGCTGGCTTCAACGTCCAATTGGACGTTTCCTTTCTCCCCGAACTCAGCTTGGCGGCCCGCTCCGATGGAACCATATGACACACTCTTTGGAACTCCGCGATGTGCGGGGAGGGATGAAGGTCCAGACTGATAGTGTTGGTCGCAGACACGGGGACCAGATTGGTCACGACTACCGACTGGAAGATATGGTACGTAGTCGTTACAACCAGGGCTGTTTTCATCGCCGCTGGTGTCAAACCCGAAGCCGTAATCACGATACGTCTCGGTTTGCTGAGGGCCGTAATAGTTGCTGCTATACGGGCTTTCATACCCACGTAAAGGTGAATTCCGCCTGGCCCGCTCATTGATCGATAATGGACGGCCGGGATATCTCTCTCCTCCACTATTCTTCAGAACATCCTCGGCATGAAGATTGTTTGACATATACCCTGGAAAAACAGGTGGCGGGATGCTAAAGCCAACAGGGGGAGCACCAAAGTTTTGTTCAAAGCGGGCGGCGAAGTTCGCTCCACCGTATAACTCCTGGCATGGACGAACCTGTTTCTGGAACTCCTGTAGGTTTGTACCCAGTTGTGTTCCAAAACCAGGAGAGCTTACTTGTGCCAAATTTGTATTAGGGTGACGGGCAGCTTTTGGGGCAAGTCTCGGGGTTCTACCAGACGTAAGACGTCTTCCGTTGATAAAGATGCCTGATTTGAACGGAACACGGGGTTCTGATGTCTCTTCTTCTTCGCCAGGGGAATTATTGTCCTCACCCGGCTCTGACTCTTCGAGATCTTCATCCACAACTTGGAGTGGTTTTGCAGCACTACCCTCAAAACAAGGAGGGTCTTGGTGAACCATTGAGTCGGTGGAGTAGACTGAGTCGCTATCACTATCATCGAATCGTGGCTGAACTGCCGTGTTAACTTTCGGTTCTTCGTACACCGTAGCGGGAATTCTAATTCTCGGTTGACCGGATCTGTTCTCTTCATGATAGTACTGGGGAGCTCTTTGAGGAGCAATATGTTCTTGTGGACCACGGTAGCCGTAGGAACCCGTAGCAATGCCTTGCGAGGGACCAGAAAATATTCTTTGATTCTCACTCTGAATCTGACGGTTAGGCACAGCTGGCAATTGTGCAGAGGTAGTTCCATAGAAAATGGAGTCCAAATAACCTTTTTTCTTCGGCTGCTCCGGGTCCTGAACTTTCTGTTGTTCATTCTCATTGACTGCAGTGACAGAGTCAGGTTCTTCATCGGTCTCCTCATACACCGGTTCTTCTTCAACGGGTTGGATAGGTTGGAGTCCGTTCGATCTCCTTTTAACAGACGAATATACCCTCTCTTTCGAATTGACAGGCTCTTCCGGAGAAACGTAAGGTACAATCCGATTCAAAGCACGGAAAAAACCAGTCTCAACATCGAAATCACCTTCAGAGCAAGTATCGGCTCGTTGGAGGTCATCATCTCCGAAGGTTTTCCCTTTCATATTATCTTGGGCACGATCGGCGAATCGACCATCCAGGCTAGGGGTTTCCGTGATAGGGACAAAATAAAGATCTGGGTACTTTGACATAGCTACCTCTTTTGTAATTCGAAGGGGTCTTCCGCCAGGGAAGTAGAGGTCCAACAACGACTTTTCAATATGGGGTTTGGGTTCTAGAGTGTAATCGTCGTGTCTTGAATCGCGACGTAAGGTGCAAAGGTGCTGAGGTGGATAATTGCTGGTAACCGGAACACTGCTGTCTTCTGGAGAAGATGAAGGTTTGGGCTGGGTTTTAAATAGATCTGAGCGTCGAAGCTCCGCAAGACCAGACTTTGATATTTTCTTCGCCAGAAAGCGAGGAACAAATGGGACAGGACCCCCTTCGCGTGGTGGCGCACTCGAACATAAGAGACCGTTTGAGGGAACCTCGAGGTTGTGACGGTGAAATTTCTCACGAGCGTTCTCGGCAGACCGGCGACGTTGCGTAGGGACTGTGGGGACCAAGTTGATAACTTCCTGATCAAGGATTCCACCAGCCATTCCCTCAGTCGTCTCTTGAAGAACAACTATATTCCTCTTCTTCAAGTTCTTCTTCAACTCTTTGTTGTCTGGATCAGGTATTCGACACCACTCACGCAACTTTGAAAAGGATTTCTTCTCCGCTGCAGAAGAGAGATTTCCACCCGAATTGTCACCTAAAGTAACATCAGAGACTCTTGATGGTCCTGCGACCTCAGCAGCAGCTTGGTAGGTCTCGCTAGAATTTTTAAGATGAGGTTCAAGACTGACACATTCCCAACGAGACTTGTCCTTCGACCGATAGACTCGACCGTTGTAGCGAAAGGAGTCATTGGACAATATCTCGACACCACGAGAACGTAATCTATCAACGTTGTCAACTCTACTATGCTCTTCGGTATCTCTAGTGAGGACTTGGTTAACCGCGGCAGCGATATCTGCGAAGTCAAAACTCTCCACACCAATCAGTAAGAAAGTAAGCGAGTCTCTCAGTACCAATTGCTTTCCTTTGCTAGATTTCCAGAAAGGAGGAGCCATGGCTGCGAATGATATTCTGCGGATAATGTCAGTTAAACGCCATTCGATTCAAAAATTATCCATGAACAGAGTTATACTTACTAGAGACGATAGAGGTATGTAAGAGAGGTATGTAATGGAAAGTTTGGGCTTGACGAACTAAACCCGAGAAAATCAGACAAGCTAACGATGTGGAAACTAGATCATATGCATACGTTAACAAAGGGCATCAAGATAACAGCTAGCGAAGCATCAGAGACATATGAAACCATAGTAGTCAACCATCTGACATGGCCTGGCACAGCTCCCGCTACGAATCATCTGCTACATGTGATACATACCTGAAATGAAGCTGAAAAGTGGCCGAGATGACAGCAATCAACGAAACGAAAATGCGAGAGTGAGATTCCAGAAACAAGGATGGCGAGAAACCTTCAACGTCCGAGACGAAGATTCGAATACTCTTGACACTGCAGGCTTAAGAGAACAGAGATGGATAAATGTCTTGTGGACTTGGAAGTTGAGAATCTGGCGGCGATGATGGGAAGCTCTTCGTGGGATATTGTGATGATAATGGAGATACTCTTTGTGGTGAAGGAGGAAAGAAGGAAAGGAGGAGGGGGAGAGTTCTTGATGTCTTTTATGGTGGGGGGCGTGTCTATAGACGGGCTTCAACATGGTGTAGTTCCCAGGGCTTAACCACATCCACACTCACCTGATTGCACGTCGACGACGTTTCCACCGACAGAACTACGATACACAGTCACGCTTACTACGACAAAAGAGACGTCATCGAGATGCCACTCACAGTGATACCGCCAGTTCTCTCTGCTCTAGCACACGTCGTCTCCATCGATGATGAAGTCGCAGCACCGACGAAGTTACAGAAACCTCTGAAGAAGGCGGAAGATGGGCCTCCTCACGTCCATGGCGACTTGGTTCGTCCGATACGCTTTTTCACACCGCCACGATATGGTTCTCCTCCTCGATTCCTCGTCGCACACCCAAATGGCAGCGGGATCAAGAACTTTGGAACGCTGCCGGTCAAGATGACCATCCGTGACATCCGCAATAAGGAGCATCGCTTTCATCTAGCATTGCATTCCTTCAAGCCGCTCCGCCATTTGACTCCTCTCCCTTACCCTCTCGATCTCAAAGACCAGGCCACCATCAATTCCGTCCACGATTCCACTTTAGATATTATTCATCGTCATGTTTCTTCTCCAAACCAGATTACGGTTTTCTCCACAACTCTTCTCAAAGCTAGCAACACTATCGGAGCGCCGTCTCCAGCCATCAGCCATCCGTTGAAGATAGATCAGACTCCAGGTGCAGCTATACTACGTGCAAAACGTCATTTGCAACCTTCCGTAGTCGCACAAATCGAAGCGGGATCACTGTCACTAAGAGTTATAACCCTCTACCGCCCCGTCCTCCCAGCCAGCGGAAAGCTTACAGATCACCAACTCTGCCTTTCAGAGTCTCTTTCAATCCCCGATGACGATCTAGTTGCGGTGGAACATGTGTATCCTGATAGAGTGGGCCAAACCTACGCGGTGCGTCATTCTCAGGGACAGAGGTTCTGGTATTGGAGCGATATAGATTCTTCGGAGGGGATCATTGTGCAGGTATACGACAGTCTACTCGGGTGCGATGGCGCAGGGAGAGAGAGGATGATTAGAGGGGCTACCGCGTTTTTCAAGGTTATGCCGGCGGATTGGGAGGAGAGGAAGGAGGCTGAATGGTTGGTTATTAGGGCTTTGGTTGTCGCTTGATATTCTTTTGATTTGGTTTACTATTACTACTTTGTGCGTAGCATTGGGTTCTATCCAGAGACTAGGAGGGCATTGTTTTGAGACCCAAATGATATAAAAATTGGAATCTACCTACCTTCACCACTATAATAGGCGAATGCTCAACAGACCGCCCAAAAGAGAAGATTCCCAATTTGAGAAATGCAACAACTTGGATGGCTATCTCGTGTTGAGGGCATTGGTGGCTTCCTGCATGTATCGGCCCTATTAATAATACTAGGGACTCAAAGTTCAAAGCTAAGTCTAAGTTTCAATATCTACTACTTGAGTGTGAGTTGATTGGTTATGTATGAAGATGAAAAGAGTACCACCAAAGAGCCTACGCCTTAATGTCCACAACTCTCCATAGCTTCAACCTTCTCGTCGTATATTCACCACCATCTCACACCAGCCGTAATAGGGCTAATAAACATCGCCATGGCGAACTTCAGTCGCGGCTCTGATAAGCAGCTTGGGAAGGAGAGTGTCAAAAATGACATCGTGCTTGCCACGGGAATACTTGGTCTCAAGCTTCATCACGATCCTTCGATCTCTATTCCCATCCCCTCGTCATCTACAACCGAACCAAAGGTTTCCATCAACCATCCTCGTGAGTACTCATCCGTATTTGATAGGATATATTATATATGTGAATGCTAATAGCGTATTTAGGATTCAGCAGCGTCGAAGCTATCCAAGGTTCGCAAAGTCAAAAGGCAAGCAGGTTTTCATCTCCAGACGCTGAAGCTTCATCAAACCCTCAAACCATGGGGAAATGTTGCTCAAAGATTGGAGATTGTCTCTGTTACCGGGACCCAATGGCTCCTCACTCGGACACTTCGACTCAGGAATCTGTTGATGATACCATCAATCTTCCACGCAGAGAACCAGGTTATCGTCGTGACCGCCCCGCCCGTCCTGTGGAGGATATGCCAGTCAACAGCGTCGGACGACACCCATCTCGTCGATACAGAGTCACCGATAATACTCGTCCGCATTACGCTGATGATGTTTCTATCGTTGAAATAGCCGGTGCTCGTCCTTTGGCTACTTCTACCCCTACCCAGTGTCTCCCTCACACCCCGGATCTCCCAGAAACAGTTCCACCAACCCCTATCACCCCATCTCCACTACCGATTTCCGAGCTTCCCAAAGATATCAAAGCTTCTCTCGCCAGGGCCAGGAACGCAGATATCACCACTTCGACTAATATCACTACTCCGAACAACTTTTCCGACCTACCGGATAACAAACCAGTCGATGACGGTTGGTCCCATCCGAAAAAGAAGTACAAATACCCTGTTTTCCCCGTCCCACCCCTTCCAAAGCCAACTCCGGAGACTCACCCCCACCTCTTCCCACCTCGCGGATACATCCACGGTCCCCAAGAATCACCATACTCCAAGCCAAAAACCTCCCGCTCCCGCCTCACGAAGCAGCAACAGTTGCTCCGCCACCGAGGTTCTCGTCTCCAACAGCAGGGACCTTACTTACACGGTCACATCTACTCCGGCGCCGAACTCGGACTCCCTGATCAGGAACATATGAGCGCTAGGGATAGATACTTCACTAGCCCGTATCGTTCGGTCGTGGGGCTTGTTGGCGAGAACGGGGATGTGATTCCGCCTGAGGGGGTTGTTGATTGGGAAGAGGAGAAAAGGTTGATTCAGCAGGAGCGATTGAGGATTATTGAAGCTACTGGGGGTGGACCACGCGTCGTGGAGATCAAGAAGAAGAAAGATACAGTTTGATTATCTCATATTCGATGAGTTTTCGAGTCTTCTTAATCTGTTACGAACCCGAGCTCTTTTTGGAGGGCTTCATGATTCTTGTCATTATTGATTACTTCACCCTTTTTCTTATTTTATTTTCTTATGCGAACTAAGATTGTTTGCTTGGATTATTTTGTCTCGAGATTAAGAAACCGACTCCATCAAGCCTTAACTTGTGAGGGTCGATGGAGATTTGTTTCAATTGTTGTTTTTTTAATGTCTGCAATGATGTATGTCCTCTTTCAAAACCAATTGAGTACATTATCACATTTTCCCCTCTAATCTTCTTTTGTTAAACCATTCATTTGTGATCGAGCTATATCTATTAAAACATTTTCAGAATAAAAGAAAACTCGGTTCTGATGCGGTTTAGGCGGGCCTGATCAGATTTTCATCGGATGCATCATCGCAACCTCATGGTGCGCATCTGGTGCGCAGATGCGTGGTGCACCCAGATGCAAGATGCAAGATGCAACCTAGATACAACCCTCGGACCTCATCTTCGGTACAAACATTTCACTGAAAGATATATGAGTTATAATTTTCTCCAAATGGTACAACCAATCCTTAAACTGAAATACGCCGGTGTACGAATGCCGCGAATCCTCCAGTTCTTCTGCATCCCTGCTGAAGTCCTGGCGCGGACAACACGACAGCAGGGCTCGGCACTTTCAAGCGAATCCTTGACCAATCACAACGGCCGATGATGTCTGACGAAATGCTCGTCTCACTTGCTCAGCGAAGGAGAGAAGATGTTGGCCACAAGAGCGTCATCTTCCAATGCGCCTGACGACGGTTCGAGTCGCACGGAGCTGCCGGGGGTGTCTAAAGGTGGAAACTACCGCTATATTAAGAGCTTGCCCTACCTGGAGCTATTTAACCCGGAGTAAGAAAATACATTCGACATGAGTTACGAGCTTTCGCAAAGAATGAAACCCCGGACTTCGCATCGCGTAATATACAACTCCTGATTACAACGAATCTGACATCCGCAAAACATATCGACCTTCACACACAATGTTATCGTGGTCCTACCACCCGGATTCCTGGTCCTTCGACGTCGCCTCGTTGATGGTCCTGGTCGGCGAATCCGAAGAACGACGTTATCGCCTCTCCCAGCGCTCCCTCCCGGAAGCGTTATCCGCCGCCCCGGTCATCGGGTTACAAAATTATATCGGCTCGTACTCGTTCCTGCTCGATTATGGGTCGTATTCGTACACATCGCCATACGGCGCTAAATCCGCGCCACTCCGAAACGCGGCGTTGGATCAAGTCATCTCCCTCGAAAATCTCTTACAAGATAACAGTTATCGCGTCTTCACGATTTTGAACGATCGAGATGAAAAGAGGTATCGAATCGCTATGTTTAATATCTATTTATGGATATCGTTTACGTGGATTTGTTTCGCGGGGATTATGGGGTTTTTGTTTTACGTTGGAGACGCCAGTTGGATCGGGTTTGTGAATTGTGTGGCATTGTCTGTTTGGTCGGTGGTAGTTCGGACTGTTGAACATTACTTTGTCGTACCGACGGACGTTGGAAATGTTAGTGACAAGGAAGACGACGATGCGGTTTTTATTCTCGGGAGGGATAATTCGGGGTTTGTGCTGGAGGGGAAGAGGGGGCAGATTAAGAAATGGACCACGAGGGGGTTCGTTTATCAGTTACCTCAATATCAGGTATGTCGGCGGATTTTTGTCCTCGAGACGATGTATTGAGATGCTGACTGCGCATCGAAGGACAAAACACTTTCACTGAAAGGCCATGATAATTCTCACGATAGCCACGGTCCGCAGAATCTAGCCGGTACCGCTTCGTCAAGCAGCGGCAAGCAAAAGGCCCAAATATCTTCAACAGAGCGGAGAAACGATACGGAAACAGGACGTAAAACTTCAAAACAACCATCGAAAACACCGTCCTCTGCGGCTAAAATATTTCAGTACTTCACCCGCATTGTCACCTTCTTGATCCTCCTCTTAGTCTTCATCACGATCCCCAGCGGCACAACAATAGACCAAACCGCCTTCGTCATCTTAAACATCCTCGGACAAGCCAACGTTCTCGTAGGGAGAATACTCAACGCCAAGGTATTATTGTGTTACCTCAAAGAAGAGCATCCCGTCGAAACAGAAGGAAGAGCTACCGGTCATGGTGGAGAATCGGATGAAGACGGAGGAGAATCGGAGAAGATTACTAGAACTCATGTTTGGGGATATCTATTGCGGAGATTTTCGAGTGTTTATAATAGCAACTTTCCGGGACGGTGTGATGAGTGGGTTGCGGCTGTGGGACTCTTACCCGACACTGATGTTTGGAAAAGCTGGAGGAAGGAGGTTGTGAAGCCGATGAACGGGAGTGCGAATGGCGTATATAGGACTCGCGATCCTAAACAGCTGTGGGGTGAGATTAATAGGGATTGGGCAAAGAAAGCTGGGAGAAAGAACTCGTGAGAGGTTGCTTGTACAAAGATCTCTGGATGGTTATCTGAATGTTATCGATATTTATCAAATAGGAAAAGAAGATACGATTTCACCTATATTTCTCGGTCTTTCTTTGGTTGGAAGTTCTTGATGGTTCCATTACGTGCGGTCTCTAGAGACTGCCGTTTGTAACTTGCTAGTGATGATACCATCCAGCATATAAAGCCAGTCGTTTCTATGACCTTATCATCTCCTCGTCATCCTCAAACGCCGCGATTCTTACATTCTCAACGTCCTTCACCATCCCAAACCTCCATCAATCCCATCTACCCAACGGCAAATACCTCGAACTAATGGCCGACGCCTCTGGATCTGACTTCGACAGTTATCAACTTCTAAAGAAACCCTTGCGCGAACGAAGAACCCTGCTGCTATCCCGCCTAGCAACGATGGACTCGGACCTCCACACCCAAGTCGGCCCGATGCTCAAAGCCCACGACGCCCGCCGAAAGGCCACCGAGAGGAAACTCAAGCTCACCGATGATGCGTTGAAATATACTCAAGAAAAGCTAGAACTCACTTCCAAGGAACTCAAGAATACGGTTCAGGAGCTCTCCAGTGTCAAGCGCGATCTGGCTGACTCGAAGAGAAAAGGGTACGAGCATTTCACCAGAGCTAGCCAGTTTTACAATGACTTGAAGCTCGCCGAATCGCGATTCAATGCTCTCGCGGAGAAGTGTCAAAGGGAGCATAGGAGCACCGAGGAGATTGAGAATGCTATCAGAGAGTTGGTCGCGGCGCAGGAGAAGACTTTGGCTCAGCTGAAGCGCATGTGACGATGCTTATATTCTACAAACGTGTATGGATAGAATGGTATTTCACCCACTAACAGCAATCATTAACCAAGTTAGGATGCTAACCTCGTTATTCAATTTCATAGATATTCAAGGGCGACCCCAGATTGCTGCGCTGAGAGACGTAACCACCTACTCTTCTTCACGGTTTGCAATGACATGGGTAGCATACAACTGTGACGAGAGTGTCTTAGGGATTTTCTTTCGACTGTGAATTGCTATCATGTTTGGAATCAGAGTCGCAAAAGATTATCTTACTCTTTATCAGCTGTACTGGGTCTACGCGATTGTTCAATCGTGTACCAACTGCTTATACGACGGATACGAATAGAGAGTCTCTATCACGTGCATCATTTTTTATTGAACGAGGATGAATTGTTTTCATTAAACTCGCTACATTGCCTTCCCGTGAAATGATAACCTATTTTCACCGCAAGTTCCACCGACGCGACACAACGCCCATAAGTAGCTACAAGCCCTCAACGTCCTAAAATCCCCTCTCTTACCACCGTACATCCTGACTACCTAAGAGCCACATGACCTTCTCATCTTCCCTCCTTCATCCCATCAAGAGCCTTTGCAAAAGTTCTAGATCCAGTTTCCCAGCTTGCGTATACCCATCCTTACCGTCCCCAACTCCAACAAACAACCCGGAACCGAACTCTTTCCCCGAATAAATCCCCTTTCCCAGGTCGAAATCGTCCTCGTATAAGACTTCTTGGTGGCCAGACGGCAGATGGTCAGCCCAGGCACCTACTTCCGCCAGAAGGTGATTCTGGAGTTCATATTGCGTCGACGACTTATCAGACATGATCGAAATTTCCAGTCTCATATATTTAAGGGACTTTTTGTTATTCGAATCGACCGGACGGGTTATCCGTGTTTATGATTTAAAATCGGAGAGGTACCACTCGACTGCTGTAGCGCGACTCAATAAAAAGATGCGATATAGTGTTTTTTATATCTTATGATAGATGATTCAAATATTGGGGGTAGGGCGCGCTGCTGAGAGCATCGCATGCTCTTCACATCAGAATAAAGAATTCTCAGATGTATTTTCAATCCAACTTTTACTATTCTGTATCGATGAATGTATTGGGATGTAGATTTGAAGACGTTTGAAAACCGAAAGGGATGAGGGGTCCCCGCACGATTATATATACCTGAACAGTCAAACCTCCCCCAGAGTATACTCCAGTAAAGAAAAAAATATAATAGCATTCTAAATTTTGCGCCGCGCTATAGCAGTCGAGTGGTACCTCTCCGATTTCCACGAAAACAGGATATATCTTTTTAACAAACTCACCGATGCGATCGAATAAAACCAAAAACGCAAACTTCGAAAAAGACTTGGAAAATCGGAATCCTGTGAGCTTCACCGAACGCGGGATGGGATGGGTGAGGGCATATATATTCCCAAATCAGGTTCTCCGCGAGGCGGGATGCCGGCGTTACCTTCGAAATTTCGGTCGGGATAACCTCGGTTAGCGTTTTGCTAATTCATTTCTCACCGAAGTGATAAGGTGTGTCGTGATGCGGCAAGATTTCTGTTCACCGATGGCTTAAAGCATCGAGCGGTGAGGAAGTTTCAGCCGGGTTAACTCCGGCTGTCCGAAAAATCCTGACACGTCAAGTATGCACACCGACGTACGCACGATATGGACAAAACTATCCTCCGTGTTGTCGAGATGTCCTTGACAGTTCCGCGTTCGAGGTGCTCACCGAGCCAGGAAATTTCTAGTTCGCGGATATATGTTCACCGAACAATTATCGAGGAAGTCTGCTCACCGATAACCGCATCGGGTTGTGTGGGTCCGTTGCTTTCTGCAACATGCATGTTTCGTCGGTGAGGCCTCACCGATTACCCTTTTCGTCCAGCGGGGGTGTCTCCGATTCGTGCGTCGCTTGCTCGGACATTGCTGTGCTCCTTCCAGCCTATCATGTCGACGCCCAAGTAGCTTCTAGTAAAGTTAACTTGGCTAGAAGCTACTTTGTCAGTTTTCATCGGTTCTGTGAGTTCCAACTCGAATTATGCGACTACACGTATCTACGCCCACACATGCATCCAGTGCAGCGGCCTCGGTCGAAGCGGCAGTTCGGACTTCGAGTGAATTGGAAAGGCTCTCGACCACAACGATGCGGTCAGTTAACTAACGACTAGTCCATAAATTCATATCACTATATTACCCACATCACATCCAGCTGGACTGCTAGATGTATGAGCAACTTGGAAGTTTTCGTGTCGCGACGGCCGACTGGACAAGCGAGCCGAGAATCTGGGGTTTTCGCCAAGCATCCGGATTTGGCGACATCCTGCGAGACGCCGTTGCCAACACGAAAAGGCGCCACGAGCTCTACGTTTTCTGCCAGAAATACCTCAATCCCAAGGGAAGACCCAAAAGCGAGACGAATTCCTTCTAATTACGTTTCTTTTTCTTTTTTCTTTCGTCTTTTTTCTCGAGAAGAGTGGACCCGCTAGGACATAACATGTATATGTTTGTATCACCAATTGCAACTGGTTGACTCTGAGCTACAATCGTTCGACGAGCGCTCGAAGATTGATGTGTTCCGAATTGTTTTGTCCCCCGCTTGGAAGTTTTTACCCTATTCCGTAGGGCTATCGATTAAACCCTTCATGACTCGGACTAGGGGTTATGAACGGCCACAGCTGTGCAGCTCGCGGAATCTAGCTTGATTCAGAAGCGTGGTAGCATCAGGGCGTTATTCAGCCCCCTTCCTTCTAGAGCATTTCCGCGGGTGCGCATATGCATGCAGGTGCAATATATCCGTTTGAACGATTAGCCCTATAGAATCAATGATGAAAATGCTAAATTTATTCTTTCTCCAATATGTTTACGCTCAGGAGCGTATGTACAATGACATTTCAGTGGGTTCTTCGCCGATTATCCGGTTAGGCGACCAACGAAGCTATATTTAATCATTCTTGAGTAAAATAATAGATCATGTGTTATTATACTGGAAGTCGAGAGAGTATCTCCTTGGCTTCCGATCCGTAGTGCTATAAGAATAGTGATCCGTCGCCCCTAGAATACGGATTTCCTCTCCCTATTGTCTTAGATTCGAGTTCTAGGGTGGCCTCAGAGTCTGGCTTTTTTTTTTTTTTCAGGACGTTCGTTTTCAATCATAATCATGCTATTCCTCGGAATGATATTGGCGGGTTTCGTCGCTGCAGCGGCGGCGATACCGGCTCCCGCTCCGAATTGCAATGCGGATAACTGTCTTCGAGGTGCGTATCAATTATGAATTACAGTATGCGGCAACATTACTGACCGGTTTCTCTCCATCATATAGCCGTCCGTGCTTCCGCATTTCCCTCGAGATCAGTAAGTGCAGATTGTTCGTCGTACTTCCGAGCGACGGTCACACCTGCCCTTTCGTAAGATCTCAATTCGAACTATGTAAATTCTTTAGAAGTATCTAACAGATATCTGTTTAGCACCCTGACCATCACGAACACAGCCTACGCCACGGCTACGGTGACCGACGACGTAGTTGAAACGAGCACCGTTCTAGAAACAATCACCACAACCGTCGATAACACGTTCACGCAGACGGTCTCGTATACCGTGACCGTCCCGACTACAGAATACTCCCCCGTTATAGCCAAGCGACAGGAGACTGTCTTCCCATCCGCCATCCCATCATACGCCAGCGCCTGCTCCGGCGCCGTCCGTTACGAAAGCGCGTGCAGTTGCATCGGGATCACCCGAACCACCACGACCGTCCCCGCCGAAACCACGACCGTCTACACGGACACAACGCTCACCGAATCCACGTCCACGGTCACGGTCACGATATCTACCGAATACGTAACGGTTATCGATGCGACTAATACCGTGCAAACCACGGTGGCTACGGTTACCACTTCCACCCCTGTCGCAACCGTGACCGATGTCACGTACATCGGCCTACAAGATCGGTTTTATCTTCAAATCACCGGAGCGGGTATAACAGGACAATGGGTCGGCAGAGCCTACAGCAACTGGCTAGCCGCCGTCACCAACTCCCCCGCGATATTCCGCATCCAAGACGGAATCGTTTATAACAACGGAGAGAAGGTTTCGACTATCGGCGGCTGGATCAGTGAGTTCAAAAGCAGTCCGTTGGTTTTCCCGAGTTCCGGGGGCTCGCCGGATTACGACGAGGTGGGTGGATCGATCGCTGGGACGCAGTTTGATTTCCTCGCCGGGGGGTGTCGGTGCTCCCGCGGCGAAGATTTGGGTTTGTAAGAATGAGCCTGAATGGGGGGGTATCAGCGGCATTGCTATTACGACTCCTGATAGGAATTATTTGCAGTTTAGCGTTGCTTGTCAGACGATCACGCTTACAGCTGTGCCTGTTCCGTTTTAAAGAGCCGGGTTGGAGTTCGTGAGGAAGGGTATTATAACTGGAGTTTTTTTTTGGCTTGATTTATGCATACTTCATTTGGAGAAGATGGTCTTTTAAGCACGGCTTGATCAGATCGTTGTAATATATATCCTGCAGGTGTTTTGTACCATTTATTATAGATAATGCATATAACTTCATTGAGAAAGAGTGAGGATTTATTCATTAAAAGTAATCGGAAGTCGACCTAAGACATAAATCACAATTAAACCGAAAGAACGCATGGATTGGAACATTAACTAGCTATCACAGATTCAAAAATCCACAGTCACTCCTTACTCTTAAACCCAACCTTCTCATCAATCATCTTCCTCCCTTCATCATGCACCTTCTTCATCTCCGGCGTAAAACTCTCCTTCGCATCATCCATGCTGATGAACGGGCGTAATTCGAGAGTACACCCCAAAGGCGAATTCGCAACGGGACATTTCAAAGCCCACTCCAACGCCTCCTCTTCGGTTTTTGTTTCGAGGATCCAAAACCCGCAGACGAGTTCGGAGACCGGGAAGGGTCCCTTTTTCACGGTTGGTTCGGCGCCGGCTCCGGGGAAGATTATGCGGTGGGAGCGGGAGGAGGCGTGCATTCCTGGCATAACGTTAGTGATTTTATGTATGGTGGGTTGGGTTGTTGGATGCGAGGGTTAGGGGAGAAATGTTGGGACTTACCGTCGCCGTAGACGAGGACGTTGGCGGCGACTAGTTCTTGCCAGAATTTGGTCATGGCTTCGATTGCTTCCTTGGGAGGCATCTTGCCGGTTTCGGTTTCTTCGTCGGCGCGGATAAAAAGGATTGATCGTGGCATTTTGAAAGATTTTAAACGTGATATGAATAGATGAGCGAACAATTGATAGAGGAATTGGTTTTGATAGAATGGAGATAGCTTGAAGACTGCTGGATGCGAGATCGTGAGAATTTTCTGGATGACGACGGAGGAAGAGGCAGAATTTATAGATAATTCCACAGATAATAACCAACAGACCCGGCTTTCAAGAAAATGCGCCGCGATTGAAAAGAAACACGTTATGGGAACACGACCCCCTCACGAGTTCACGGGATAACCCGCCAAGCTAACAGTTAACGTTAAGGTCCGACTATCTTCGACTCCATCGAGATGCAGCCCGCGGCACGAAACATCAAAGCGAGCGAGACTATTCTCGAACCGGAGATGTGATTGGAAGCGGTGAGTCAATAGGGCAGACCTGTCGGCTTGTTTGTTCCCCCGCTCGTTCGGTAATGTTGGATATGCAGGTCGGACTCATTTGCATTGGCGGTCGCACAGCTGCACGGTGATTCGCCAATTGATCATGGTTCTTGCCACTTGACGTTGAGGACTTTTGGTTTGCGACGGTTGCTCGAGTTTGCCCGAAGAGAGCTTTGACGAATGTGCCAATTGCTTCATTTCATCCAACATCGAATACGTTATCGTACAACCTGCTGTTAAACTCCCTTTAATGTACATATACCCTCAAAATCCTTGAAAAATGCGCCTGATAACATGCCCGAATAATACCAAATGCAGTGACTCCCACAGCCCACGTCGGGAGAGATAGTTAATCCCGACGGATTATTTCGCGATGACCTCCCCGATATCCCATGTGAGGTATCCGAATATCAACTCTCATCATCGATGTTCAGATCTTCCGCATCCCTCTTGATCTTCTCGATCGCGTCCGTCACCTTCTTCTGTCTGTGAACCGCAGCCGGCATGAACGCGAGCGCCTCCTTCCTCAAATCTCTCATCACAGGCGCCGACGAATACGTCGTTACCACCGGCGTCGCGGGAACTGAGGAGGTATTCGACGACGCGCCCGGTTTCGACGGTAATCCGGTTAGATGTGCGGCCAGCGGTTCCGTATCCTTTCTCCCAATCTGCAATTGCGGTAACGGAGGCGGTCCATCAGGTAAAGGAATATTCATAACCGAAGAAGCAGTGGATGCATCTATCATAACAAATTTAGCCCGACGAACACCCTCAACGACTGAGAATAACGTACCTGAATCATCTCCATCATCGCCGCCGAACCTCTGTCTGCCTTGTCCACCGCCACCTCGTCCTCCACCCCGTCCCCGAAACCCTCCCCTCCCTCTATCCCCCCTATCCCCCCTCCCGCCTCGCATACTCCTCTCCCTCTCCCTCTCCTGAATATCAGCGGGCACCCCGATCGCCTCCCTCGCCTTCCTAACCGCTTTAACATCCCTCTCCAGCTCCTCCAACGTCTTCTTCTCGTGAGCGCTCAACGCTAACCCTTGTTCCTCCTTGCCGCGAATCTCATCGATCTGCTTCTGTAACCTGTCCGGATTACGACGGGCTAGTTTTTCCTGTCGGTTTTGGAGACGTTGTTTTTGGGATTTGGCGAGGGCTTTTTGTTTGGTTGATTTGTGGTGGGAGAGGGCTGGGTGGAGGGTGCGTTCTTTGTCTTTCGCCATGTTTAATTATTGGTATGTGGTATTCTATGGCGCGGGGGGTATCATCGTGGGAGAGATTGATGGGTCGGTGAACGGTGATGCTGTGACGCGAAGATTGAATGTTGAAACGGAGCGGATTGCAGCGCGCCGAACTTTGGGTCGCCAGATACCGAGAGTGGAAATAAGCCAGCGGCAAACATGTGTTGTCGTTTTGTGATTTCTGTGTAACAAACCAACATCATTCCTTCTTTCGACCCCTTCTTGCAACGCAAGCAGGGTCTCCGAGACTACTTTCGACCCTCCTAGCTAAGCAGTTCTCCAAGCTTGGACGCCAGCTCGCATCGATCCATTGGATATGAGTGGGTACACGAGAACCGGCACGACCCTATAATATGTTGAATGATATTTACGTATTGGGTGCAAGATCTTTGTGAACTCCACGGACATTTATATAATTTTAAATAGGTCCGCTCGCCTTCAGCTGAATAGATTGGTCCCGACACTATCACGTGATAGTGATATCACTATCATACAACCGTTTTAAACATAGGAAATCTAAGTACTTACAATGAATATGAAACTAAAAATCAAAACAGGTATATAAAGCGCTATGATGATATTATACGAAACAAAAGAAACAACACCCAGGAGTAACTCCTGCATATGTACGTCCAGGCTATCCAGTATTACTTAGAAATCCCAACTAATTAACTCCTCCCATGTCGCCATTACCTATCCACACCAAAATCTCCAACGATCAATCTGCAAAGTCCAGCTTTAAAATGTCAAAGGGCTCCGGAGCGCTTTACTCAAAGTTGCCGTATTGACCCTTTGGAACATCTACCGGCTCATACTTGACTTCATACTTCCCCCAGACTGGCAATTCTTCGTTGGTAGCTGGAACAGTAACTTCGGCGGCAGCGACTTGAACTTTTAGTCCCTCGACGACCTTGATCTCGGCGGAAGACTTGCCATCGGCCAAGGCAACCTTGAGACGTAGATTCTTCTGGAGATATGGAAGCACAGTGTCTGGTTTAAGGTTTTGAAGATCCCCAGTAACCACCTTGTTAAGAAGAGCGGATGTAAGGGGAACCGTTCCAGAAACCAAATCAGACATACCGCCACCGACGGCAGTGAATACGACGTGAGTTCCGACGAGATTCTTATCAGTAGCCCACGCTGAAACGTCCGTCGAGAACTCTCCGAGGAAGATATGGATGCTGAAGGTACCCTCCAAGGCGTTATTGTTAACCTTGATATCCGCGATCCACTCTTCGTATTTACCGTTATCGACAACATTATGTTCAACGGTTGAGAGAGAGTCCGCGGATGGAGGATTGTTTAGATATTCAGCCGGCTTCGCGTCAGACCGCTTCAACGGCTGTCCGAGTTGTCGCTTTCGCATAGCGATACGACCAGCGCTGGAAAGCGACATAGCCGGGGTACCACGACCGTACAAGTTGTTCACAGCTGCGATAACCGCTCCAGGACCACTCTGCGTACCCGCGCCGGTTTGCCAGTCGATGGTCTCGGAATAAGCGTATCCAAAAGTCTTAGTTCGTGCCGCGGTGGCAGAAGTATAGTACGAATTCGGGGTCTGACGGAACGGTGGTAGAGGGGTGTTCAAATCCTCTTGCGTACCCTGCGGGAGAGCAAAAGTTCCCATGCTACGTCCCGATAGTTGATAAGCTGTTGGATTAATACCCTGCCAAATCGCGAACAAACGATCGATGTTGGTGTGATGCAGGAAGAAGATCGGATCGAACGAGCTCACGTCAACCCAACCCATGTGGCCGCCTGAACCGACGGTTCCGTGAATGGTGTCGTGAACACCTTCGATCGAATCGAGCTGTCCGTTTGTTGATTGAGATGCAGCCTTGCTGGAGACTTGGTTGTATTGTTTATACGCAGTCAAGAGTTGATAAACACGACTGCGTAGGTTACCGCCGATTCTCAACAGTGCGTTATTGACAGCTTGCGGTTGGGAAAAGTATTGTCCGTTGGACATTTGTGCTGGGAAACGAACGGTTTCCGGCATACGGTTAAACGGTTGATCCGGGATTTCGCTCAAAGATTGGAAACGATACGAATATAATGGATTGGCGATATTTTGCTGCCCGCGAGGAGTTTCAACCGTAATGGTCGTCATTTCACCTACTTGAGGCGGCATCCTGGCGTCGACGGCCCAATCCCAGTATGGAATACGGAGAGTGGGCAGAACAGCCATATAAGCTGATCTTCTTGGTTCCTGGAACTCATTGACTATATTCCGAGCGTGTTCCCAGATAATCTGTTCGTAAAGCGCAAGGTATGGTCTATGCCACGAGAGAAACAGCACATCAGCGTGAGTGCAGTATCCGGAATTCGGATTCCCCTGGCCAAAGTTGTTGTTCCATGCCTTATACGGTCGACCGTGGATACCGGCGATACCATAGTAAGAAGTATCACTACTCTGAGGTTGCTGTTGGAATCTTTGTAATGCTAGGAGGAATAGGTTGAACTCGGTGGGGTTCTGGATCATTTGTCGAATTTCCTTGCGAAGGGGGACTTGACCCGGGGCGGGGCCGAAACCCTGCTGCACACCGGAGAATGAGATGGCGTTCTGTCTGCGGAATAAGCTACGGCTGTCGTTTGTTATCCACTCCGAAATACCATTTTCTGTTGGTAAGGCCTCGGTGACTTGTGTGAGGCCTAATGCGCAGGACGCCACAACGGCGTATTTTAGAGATGACCAAACAGCCATTTCTGATTGGATTATATTATAAGTTTTGCTTCAGATCGAAATAACGGCGAACGATATATAAAAGAGAACCCAATATTAAACAGTATAATAGGTAAAAACGAACGTAGAGTTTTGAATTAGTAATATCAAATGCTAGCTAACTCGAAAGTTGACTACTGATAATGAGAGAGATCTCGATGTAGCGACGGCGAGGCATCGTAGATTTATAGAATTCAACTGAAGGGCCAAAGACCAGATACTTTCTACGGAAGGCAGCGCCTCACAACTAGATCCAATGCTACCGAATGGTATCTAATAGTTTGTAAAAGACTTTCTTGCACCTCTCGTACGGTGAAGCTTTCTCACCCTTGTCACCGTTCCTTCAGCTCTGTATCTTTCTCTCCCAGCATCATAGTGTTGTCATGACGGGCAGTACGATATCCGTAAGTAGAACCTGCTGAATATGAAAGTTACCGGCCCCCCATGCAGGTGAAATACATGGGGTATGATACATTCAGCTTGTTCGCTATCCCTTGTAAGGGAGGGCCGAGGGCCTGGTGCCATTTTTTTCTTTGCAGCAAGGTATAATTTTTTTTTTTTTCACTACTATGGCCGGCTTACACCGATCTATCGGCAGAGGATGAACCCAAGTTTACGGGACTTCCAATTCCGCTCACTAGTAATGCTTGTATGAAGCGGCATGGCGTTTCAATTCCCTTGATGTTTGGTTGGCTAGTGGACTTAATGGAGGGCCTTTTGAGCTTGTTCTTCTGGTTCTGGTAACTGGGTATCTGATAGCGAAAGACTGGACCCTTAGATTGCTAGGAGTGGTAGAGCCATGGGAAAGAGTGATCTGGTGCGTAGGGCAGGAGGCAAAAGGTACACCGCAGACGCATTCTTTAATTTTGTTTCTTCATGCTGTTGGAATAACTTTTGCTATGAGGTACATCGAACGAGTAGGCGAAAAACGAGGTCGCCAGTATGCGGCCTGCATATTGTCATCAAGCGAGAAGCTGATGGGACCCACTATCACTCCACATCTTCTAGAAAACCCTTTCCACCGTCGGTGAAAGTTTTACGTTTCAAAGAAAGAGGGGTGGGTAGCAATGTATCGATTGTCTTCCTTGTTCCAAAACGGAAGCTATCCGTGCCGCACCTTTTTTAGGTGGAACTCACCCCCGGAAAACGTTCGCCGCAACACAGACGTTTCGTTTCGCTAAATTCAGCCTGCATAACGTGGTGCGCGCTGAAAAAAAGTCTCCGATAGCCTCAGAGCTTTGGCTCTCTGTTGAGGGCCTGGTAATCTGCTTTACTGGGCCATTGGTCGCCGGCGATGTACCATTATTCATGCGATTTTAACTGTGCAGACTTCCCGGCGGAAATTCTCCATTATTGATTCTGCTACGGCTATAGGCCTTTAGGCTGCCTTGATAGCCCCTAACAGCAGCTCCAACTTGATATGTGGCGTTTCCATGATGTCGCTCTCCTTGAGGGTCTGGATCGAGCCTTTCCGAATCCAGATGGTCTGAGTCTTTAACCCAATCATGTTGATTTCTTTCGCTTACTCACCTTGATCTTCTACAATTTGGGTGGTAATGAAAGTAATATCAAGGAACGACTGGTCCACAGTTCAGCTTTGGTTTGAACCAACAGCCAGGTTTTTAGTATGCCGGTACTTGTCCATGTAGTGTAACCAAAGATGGGTGCGGTATCTGCACCTTCATCAGAGCTCAGCCAAATACAGGCACCGAGACCGCATATCTTCGGTATTCGGGATAGGCCAGGGGGACTAAAAAAAGTTTATGACGAAATTTTTACAAGGTCAATACCGGCTACACTTCCCCCGATATCCGGGGAAAGAGTCTTCAAGATGATATCTTTGATAAAGACTTCTAGAATGCTACCATGCCTTATGAAACCTTCGAGAGGCTGTGTCGAAACTATCCTATTCGTGTTTTCTATAATTTCTCAAAATAATATCCATTCTCATCAATAGTCTTTACAATACCTTCCCGCCCAACAGAACTTCTAGAAAGTCGAGTATTTCCTCTTCGAAGAAACTCGGTTAGATAGCTTGGCGCGCAATAACAACCCCCCTGCCGCATTGTCTTATTTTTCCCCAACGTCGTCAACAACACAAAAGAGGCAAGTGTGTGAAGCTCCTAGTTGCAGATGGGTATCTATATCTGGAATGCCGGGTTGTTTTAGCCTCTTTTTAAGTTTTGGTTAATTTTTTTCGATTCAGCCACGGGGGAAACGGGCATGTGTCAATATTCGGCTGGGGCTGAGAAATGAAGCAGCAAATCAAAGCACAGGATTGGAAAGTTGCAGTAATTGCTGATCTGTGGTTACAACATGGGGTAAAGTATTGGATCTCCACGGTCAGCTGTTATCGATTGGTGTTCTTGAGTTAAGTGTTCACGTGTATAGCCGAGCGGGGAATGTACAAAGTTCGCTAACGAGATCGATCGACTAATCCTTTTCACCTTTTAAAAGGACTGATACAGATCCTAGTACAATTTTTTGCCTTTTACAAAAACTCAGATATTTACCAATATTAGAGTCATGATACTACTGAGCCGCATAATAGGACCAATAATATACTAATTATCTACCTTTCAGATGCAGTGATAATGTAAGGGATAAATATCTAGATATCAGCATGTAAATGCACAAAAAGGGGTGTATAACGTAATAAAGATCATGGCTCAATACGTATATTACAGCTGCAAACGTGGGACGGCATAATATCATCGGGGCATTTTGAATATCCGGGAAGGCAATTGCCGCGTAGATCAACTCCATTAGATGTCTCGGAAATCTTGCTTTTATGGCATGCGTATTGTACCCTGCTACTTTGCGATTCATCGGATCTTTGGACTTGATGATATATTTCTTCGCTTGAGATTTCCGCATAAGGCTTCTGAGTATTCCCGGAATCGATTTGTATATCTATTATCAAATTCAATCGAGAGCGCAAGATTCATCCAAATGTCCCTTGATAATGGATCGCCGTTTTGTGATATCACTACTGACGAGAATTCATCGATCAGCGCAGGCAGCGAAATCAAGACTGGACGTTATGCATATGCATATACGTGTGCAGCATAATTCCTCTATAGATTTTATCTCAGAGTTCAAAGATTCCTTTCGAGAAGTCAGGAATATTAGCTAATCGCTAGCCAATTGTATCCCCCTTGTGGAAGCCAAAGCTCAAACGAATGCCATCCCCTCTCATTACGGACCGCTGCGGCTGTGCCGTTCACGACCCGATTAGTTGAACTAACGGTACAACCATCAAGGAAACAGGTTTCAGCTCTGTGTCAATGGCAGGGCGAAGCGGGAAAGTGTCACTTGTGGCGGTTGCGGCTCGTATGTTCACGCCCCGTGTCCGCTGTGAGATCCTGTTCCAAGACACTCAATGTTCAGCCGGGGAACCAAGCCATTCCCATCTCATCTCATTCTGGAATATCCCCGTTGGGACTGAGTAATACCTCTAAAAGCAAGTTTTTGTCTGATATCAAAAGCCAAGAAATTTTGAAAAGATTTTCCAATTAATCCATGCTACTACGAAGCCTATCTGCTGGCATCCCCGGGATCTTGATCGTATGATTGTGGTGGTATCGCAGGAGTAACAAAAGCTTCGGAGCTGAAATTCCCAGCAAAAAGTGCATCTGTAACGCTAGTCTATTTGGGGCTCCCGGTTCCGGTTTCGAAGAACCCTTGTCAAGACTTCGCAAGTCAATACTTTTGCGTTGCGTGCAGTATTTTCAGTCCACCTTAAAAGGCTTACGGAGGTCTGGGGTTAGTACCCAACGGGCAAGAGGTGAAACTCATCGGCTCAAAACTCACATGGAAAAGCGGAGGGCAAAAATTCAAAGGACTAGGTGTCAATAGTAGAACTGTGGGGAAATACAAGCCTTAGATTGCAACGACCAGAATTGAGCCCCATCCACTCCCACGGGAAAGTGCATGTACGCACATACATGGGCGAAGAGAAAATTTTGCCTTGCAAAGCGCATGTAACCGGCATATTGAGATCTGAGCCTGGTTTCTTTACTATCAGGATATCGGATATCGGTATCCTTGGCAGAAAGAGATGTGACCTTCGAAGTCTTGTCAATTCCCGGTTTTGTCAACTTCGCTCGGCTTGGAAAACTCGCAAACCTTTGGAGAATCGATTCTTGCGATTGACTTTTAATCTCGATTGCATATCTTTCAGAATACTCGCTTTTCAAAACTTCTTGGGCCAGGGTATCGGCGCTCATTTCGTTTTTTCAACTTCCACCTGGGTCGAAGACCCGAGTTTGGCTAAATATATTTAACGCAATGTTTACATATTGGTGATGGTTATACAAAATCAATTATCTCTTGAATATATACGCAGGAGGCATTCAAAATGACGAATGAAACTCCTGGTCTCCTAGCCTGTCATTGTAACTATCGAGACCGCAAATCTTTTAGGCGCCATTGACTAATCATATTACATTATTCTTACCAGAAGACAAACAAAGGCCCCACCCATGATATCAAGAACTCCAACATTCAAAACAGAATTATTACCCTCGCAAATTCTTCAAGTGCGTTTCGTCCAATCCAATTGCCTCTATACTTGTCACATCTGGTGACATTGTGGGCGGTCGCGAGCAGCCCCCTATACTCTCTGGGTTCTCCCTTAGTGCCGCCGCCACTTGCTCGGTACTGCTCCCATACATCTCCCATTCTCTTTGTATCGTCTGTGGATGTGTCCCCATTATATCTTTTGTCAAAGATACGATGACATGTTTGATCGATTTCCTACTTTCGTAGAGAGGGTATATGCTGACACACAATGTGCTCAACACCAACCACGCCATGGAGATATATACCCAAGCGGTAAAGAACCCTTCCGAGAATATATACCCGGTTCCGAAGAACGGCATCGGCCATACGATCAGGAGAATCAAACTCATTATGATCGTGATCTTTTTAGATCTAGACAACACTTTTTCGAGGTGGTCCATTTGGTCTTGGTAGGGGTCGATGTATGTGACTTCGCCAGTTTGAATGTTTATTTCCTCTGGTTGTTCGGATGCGAGGCCGGCAGCTTTGTCCGGGTTTCCTTCGCCGACAAGTTGAATTTGACGCATACTTAACCAGTCATAGTTGTCCGGACCGGTGATGAAAGTTATGAGTGGAATGAATATTGCGGGACTGCAAAGCGCCACAACATTACCACAGAGCATTGGAAGGTTTTGACCGGTGCTAGCGACAGTAATTTCGTTATATCTGGATTTTGCGACGACCAGCCAGGTGATAAGAGAGCACGTAAGTCCTAACACGGGGCTAAGAGTTGCCGCCCACATACTTTGTCTCTTTGAGAGGAGTGTGAGCGCCGCTGGTAAAACAGCTGGCGAAATTATGATACCATTTAACAAATAGAGATAACCCATGGATACGCCAACATAGTAGAGCCCAGTCGCAAAGGCGGCGGAGAATATGCCGAATAAAACCACAACAGCGTGGGCGAACCAAATTAGTTGTCGGTCTGTAGCGAGTGGCTTGAAGTAATATTGATAAATGTCGAAGGTGCAGATAGAAGATACTAAATTGATCGTCAGAATAACAAGCCCTCAAATATATAAGTAGGCGGTGATTTCCAAGATACATACCAGAGATGAGCTCGGCGGAAGTGGCAGAAGTAAGCACCATGAAAATAAGAAGGATTGCGCAGACTGCTCCACCTTTCCCCAGCAGCGCAGTAGCGGTCATTGGCAAAACTAAACCGGCGTTTATTTCAGTAACTGTGAGTTGCGCGGGATATATCTGCAGACATCTTCGTTAGTCTATTCTCAAACATTAGGCGTATCAACTATAGAAAATACCGGAAAAGCGGGATTGTTGCTGAGAGCTAGACCAGCCAGTCCCATCGTAGTCGCTGCGAGCCATGGAATACCGAACCATGACAAGCCTCCCAGAACGTAACCTGGAAACGCAGACACAGGTGATGCTGCGATCGCTTTGTTATAGTATCCGTTGTCGCAAAATACGGCGCCAAAGTTCCCGACCAGGTTTATGACGAAAAACATCGCGCCTTCTCGACTTCTCATTGTAAGATAGCTACCACCGTGATTACCATCAACGGGCTTGTGTTCAGCCATTGCGACCAACTACAACTATGTTAGCTGTTTCGATACTCCTTATGAGCGAACGGCGAATTGGGTAAATTCTTACAATATCATATACCGCCTTGGGCGATCCCAAGAGTGGACTTGTGATATAGGTTGTAACAGAGAATATCAACAAGATGACCATGAGTACACATGTATGGATATAATCAGCCATAAAAGTGGCCTTAAGCCCTCCGAATACTACAATTAAAGTAAGTCAGTCATACTGTCGTGGCACATGGGGATGAATTTCGGAAGCCATACGTGTATACAAAACGACACCAATGGGCAACATGAAGCAAGCGACGGGTGTCGGCATTCCAGTGATGGATTCAACAACAGCGCTTCCGCCTGTCAATAGCATCGCCGTAACCCTGAATAATTATCAATATCTGGTTATCTGGGTGTTAGTTTTCGCATACTTACAAGATATTGGTGAATAATCCGAAGAAAATGAAGACCACGTGAGAATAGAATCCATATCGCGCTCGGATAGCTTCTAAAAACGTATGTGCGTTCGGCGCTCTCCGTTTCAGTTCGATAGCGAGGGTCGCGAAAAGTAATATTTGAATCGTTGCCCCAGAGGCATACCAAAACGGTCCGCTCACACCGTACCGATAGGCGACTCCTGAGGACTGTAACAATGTCGCTGACCATGTCCACGATGAGACTACGCTGCATGCAACCAATCCAGTTTTAACAACACGTCTAGACACGATTTTGTGTTAGATTCCATATTTACAATCCACACGAAGGGGTTGCAAGTACCCTGCAGTTGTAACTATTGTGTCTGATTAATTGGCCGTCATTGGAAACTTCGGGGGTTATCTGATGGTCACTTACACTGTTCTACTGTTTGCCGTTCGTTCTGATATCGCTTCAAAAGCCATGTCGTGCATATCATACCGAATGCGAATGCAAAACCGAGCCCCAGAACGATACCATACCCATAAGCAGGTGTTAACGGGTGGTTAACATTGCTGAAGGTTTCTGTCCCACTCGTATGCTCCTCTGTATATGGCCCTGAGTCCATGACGGTGGCTCTTACGTTGAATCCTAACAGGGACCTGGTTCCTTTGACGAGGTATCGTTGGCTCCAACGCAAAAGCCCCAGACTATCAAGTCCGCCGTTTCTAGCGAGAGTTAAACCGAATCCAAAGACCGAAATAGAAGAGACGATCCGATAATCGGTAAATAGGAATAAAGGACTATTTCGCTTGCTTCGTAATGCAATGAATCGTCGATTCGGAGGATATAATTATCGGTGAAATATGCAGTTGGGCGGTAGCATTACCAGGTCGCCGGTCTCGCTTGCCTCGTTTTCTCTGCGACGAAGAGATAGCTTCACGTAATGGAAATTAAGAAACCCGATGCTGTGGGAGAGAAACTGAATGGTCGGGGTATATAAACCGACTGGTTCTCTGTTCGGACTTTCAGTGGTATTACGGGAAGGGCGGGAAGAAGCAAGTTTTGAAAGGTAATTCTGGAGAACTGGGCTGCGTATTTCAAGAAGCTGGGCAATGTCTCTTATGCAGCATGCCTACTTTGCGTGTGAGCATGTGTAGGGAAGTAAATACGAAGAGCACCGTTAGGAGGGGCTTGGTTCTTCCGCGGCCCTCACTTGTCTGTGCACTAAGAACAAAAAGAAAGAAGAAAATTCTGGTCACAATTTCAATTGAAGTTCCGACCATCATTGCGGAGGACTTGCAGCCGTGAAGGGAGGTGTGTTTCTGAGCAATCCAGAGATAAGGGCAATGGGTCAACGATGAAATGGCAAGCCTGCATTTTGCAAGCCCCCACCTTGCTCAAAGATCGTTCGTCTAACTAACCCTGTCGCACATTCAGATAGGCAACCTGTTCGGGAACCAACCACGATGTGTACCATCCACGCCAAACCGTTAACGGTTTAGCGGCACTCAAACTCGCAGGAAGCGAGCCTGGCTGGTGGAGAACTTTTGGAACAGGGTTTGTCATGCATCTGAAAATCCCAAGCAGAAGGTATTGATAAGCTTGCCGTGGCCCTCCTTTCTCCTATTGAATCATTTGAGGTTTTGAACAAAACAATTGAATTCTTGTGTGCTGCCCCAAAATCTGTTCCTGAGTGGGGGGCTTTCAAAGCTTGGAACCACCCGACCCGCTGTTATCGGGGTTGAGCGATACATCAATAAACGATCGTACTAAGTTCTAGGTCGTCAACGAACCTCGTGTCATCATATCGAAACAAACTCGATTAACTCAAGGGTCAATATCTGGTACTATTTATGAAGCATCAGACCACCCGAGTGTCTGTTCGAAATTCATACTACAAGGGTGGTTCGCATGGCACATATTCGTTATCACAAGCGACTACAACATGCGGTCGGAGAGTCCAGGATACATTTATGCAGGCTGAGAGCCAGCATGAAAGAAGTCGAAGAACCTACTTGGGCCTCCATAACGTATTCCGTAGTCGAGACCGGGGAGATCTTGTTGATAGCATTGTTGCAAGTTAAGGAAACCGCACTTGTCCGAAACTAGACGAAGAATAGAGAAGTAACAAGGCACAACGCAGTCGAGAATTGTACTTTCAGCGGTACTTCGATGAAATATTTCTTCTTGCATTGTACCTCTTTTTTCTTCTTATCATGTAGATGCATACCCACCAGGCGGGAATGTCTTATCAAGACTTGAAATTGGCCCACCAGTGGTCACGCTCTCATCTTGGCGCAGCCACATCGACGTTTCTAGCCGTAGATTGCAACCTGTTGGGAGAGCGTTTATGCAGTATGAACATCATTGAGCAGATCAAAGTTCTACTAAACATGTCTCCACACCGAATTTGAAACCTCCCGCTGTCTGGCTAGTTCGCTGCCGATGGGCTGCTTTTGCCGAACCGACCGGTTGCGAATTGACATCATCGCCTGCCTCTTGTGGGATTTCTCTGGAGAAAAGTCCGGCCAAGCACGGAGTAAAATCTCGTTCCTGCATTTTAAATTCTCCTCCTAACCCCCTTTTGTCCGAATATGTTTCTATCAATATATGTAAATATAGAGATCCTTGGGAATCTTGTTATTCGATACTCTACTTATAAACTCATTCAGGGAAAGTAAGCGAGATCAAGATCTAGATGGAGTCTGTGCAAAGCGTGCACCAATTATATGCCCTCGTAATCACTCGTCTTTTGTTCCCTTTTGGTCAATCGCCCGCTAAATTTCGCCAGACGATATCGTTAATTGAGGTAGCGTCCCTCGGGTCAACATACCTCGTGATATCTTTCACATTGTTCGAATCGGTTCATAAAATTGTGAAGTTTAAATTTTGATGCAAATATCTCATTAACTTACTATCAATCTATTCGATCTCGGAAAATGTTTCGACGACTGCGCCAACGCCATGCACTTCTCAGGGGGGTTAGGGAACCATACCCACTTGAAATATTTTTCAAGCGCCATAAAGAGAATTTGCCACCAGGTCATGTACCTGCCTATGATAACGAAATTACTGCGCCGGCTAGGTTACCCCGATGTAGCTATCAAGATATCAGTGTGTCCCGTAAATATATCAATGCTAAGGGACTCATGCATGACAGCTTGTGCAGCAGATACAAAGCCCTGCTGATATGAGACTGTGTGGTCAAAATGGTCAACAACACATTTCCCCTAGATTCGACATTGTCACCAACATGATCGTGCGTGCCATTCGGAAAACCCCGCTAGGCGGCCCTTTTTACCTTGACCGCCAAAATTTGGGGTATGCTCAAAGACTTTATTTCTTTCTGTATCTGTGGAGTAGAAATGGGAAGAAATCAAGGCAGCTGCCGCGGGAACTTATGCGAATCTTGCTGCCTGTTCCGACGTTTTATATGTTCTTGGCATTGGATCGATACACTTCCCAAATCAAGATAATCGGTAAACTTGACCATTATCAAGGCTTTAAAACTTTCAGTGGTGAGGCATTTGTACTATGAGGGCAGATGGGAGTCAATTGAAATAGTCTCCTCATCGCCACTTTCTCGTTTCACAGATGCGGGACTTTATTGTTTGACCGACAGTATAGTATATTCTAAGATCTATATTATAAACACCAAAGGTAAAAAAAAGAAATATATATAAAGAAAAATCTCAATGACCGCTTTACATAAGAAATAAAATACATGGGTTGAAAAAAATGAAGAAGTCTATAAGCAAAAAAGAGAATTGATTGCTTCTATGTGAATAGAAACGTGACCTTAAGTAGCGTTAGGTAGCTATATAGACCCCTAATCACAACAAGGGTTTTCTTAATAACGAACATGTTCACAGTTCGCTTTTTTAGCGCCGGACAAGTTGTAAATACGGAGATACGATCTTGTGGCGGCGTAAGTACTTGACGAGTCGAGGAACGGTTATCAATCTTTGTATTCAACGAAAAAGTTGACTATCAATGGTCTCGCAGGCCGGACACCACACGGAGTCCACGTCTGCTGTTGCTAGCTGGCATTTGTTTATGTCGTGGCTGGCGATCCAGCGGTAGATGTCGATGAGAAAGCGTACTGGACATCAAAAGTGACCGTGCTATCACTACTAGCTGTACTGCTTGACTGCGCGCTAGTCGAAGTTGACGCCCCACTGCTAGTTGGCGAACCAGTCGTTGACGCCATGCTAGTTGTCAATGGCGAACTAGAAGTTTGGCGACTGGAAGTAGTGGACGCAGATGCTGAAGCTGGCGTGGAGCTCGTAGTTATGGTAGCGGGGCTAGTACTTGACGACACCGCACTGGTTGCACCTGGCGAGCTACTTGTAACTGACTGCGTTGACCCACTGGTAGAGGTTGAGGAATTTGCGAAACCATAATTGACATCGAACGTAACAGTGCTTGCCGCGCTAGTGGTACTACTAGAGGATGAAGTGCTTGTAGAGCTAGATGTACTTGTGTTTGAAGATGAGCTAGAAGAACTGGAGGTTGTAGTTGAGCTTGTGCTCGACAAAGTCTGGCTGCTAGATGATATTGTCATTGTACTTGAGCTCACAGCGCTTGATGTAGATTGCACGGAGGTGGAGGGACCAGAGGTAACCACTGAAGTCGATCCCGAAGTTGTAGAAGCCAGATTCTGGTCTGGTGTAGGCATCGTCGAAACCGAGGATGTAATGGTGGAATTGTTAGTATTCGACGTGCTACTACTTGTAAAAGTCGAGGACTCCATTGTAATTGTATCGGATAACGAACTACTCTCAATATTGCTGGTCGTGGAGACAAGGCCTTCGTTTGGCGAGGGTAGGGACATGCTTGAAGATAGCGTTGACGAGCTTCCGGGTGTCTCCGTAGTCTCGGTCGTTAGCGCGATGGAATTGGAGCTAGCACTCTCTGTTGAAAGCGAGGAGGATTGAGACGTTATCGTAGCATCTGAAGTAGAAGCAGTGGTTCCTTCTGTAGAGCTAGTTATGCTACCTGTTGAGACAAGACCAATATTGTCATCAAAAGACGTAGAGTTTGAGCCTGCAGTTGTCAAAGTGTCTGAGGTAGTCGACGGTGAACTTGTAGACAAAGTTGCTGAAGTAGAAACCGCAGTGGTTGATTCAGCTGTTTCTGTGCTAGAAAAGTCTGGCGTAGAAGTTCCAGTCGTCCCAATATCCGTAGTCGAAGATGATGGTCCCGTAGTAGAGCTAAGATCAGATAGAGATGTCGCCTCTGATGAAGTCGCGAAATAGTCTGCGCTTGTGGTTGGTTCGAACGTCCCATTTGAGACTGTAGATCCATACAACGAAGAACTTGGTTCGATTGTATTAGATGTCTCAGTCGTAAGATCTGTTGTTCCATCTTGCGAGCTCGGAGACGTCTCTGTGCCTGTGCTCTCAGATTCTGTTGATCTCGAGCTGGTTTCTGTGACGGATGGCAAATTAAATTGACTTGTGGGAGCTTCAAAGCTTTCTGTGGAGCTAGAGTCAAGTCCTGATGTTGAACTGACTTCTGTAGATCTAGACTCAGTCGCAGAACCCGACGACATATCTTCGAATGTTGATGTTGCCGTAGAGTCTGATGATACACCAGATAACGTTTCTATCGCGGATGAACTTTCATCTGTTGTAGAAGAGGCACTTCCACTCAAATCGGATGATGTATCGGTGGCCGTAGCGGACTCCGGTATATTTGACGTTGATATTGATATCTCAGTGATTGACGTGGAAGCTTCCTCCCCAGAGGCAGTCGTCGCTTCGGCACTTTCCGTAGAGGAAATTGTAGACTCATCTGCGCTCGTTGATGATACTGTTGTTGATCCTTCTCCTGAAGTACTTGTAGATCCTTCTATTGTAGAACTGCTAACCTCGGTGACTGTTGGTGTATCAGAAGAAAAGGTTCCGGTGGTTGATGCGGAGGCAATCGTTGAAGAAATTGACTCAGATGCTTCTGAAGGGGAAACTGAGGTGATTGCTTCGCTGGTACTTGAAGCTGAGGACTCTTCGAGATTGGTCGAGGAGGTACCTTCTACAGTGCTAGAAGTTTGGTTCGGCTCAGTATATGTGATTTCAGTGCTAACTGAGGATATCTTCACTGTCCCAGGCGTCTCTGATGAGGTCCCAGTGCTCGAGATATTTGTGACTTCGGCAGTTGTTTGGTCTGTTGAGGATTCTGTAGTAGTGAAATCAGACTCTGTTGTTGAAACGCCACTGGTCGTTGATGCTTCGTCAGAAGACTGAGTTTCCGATTCCGTAGCCAATGAATCAGTTGAAGTTGAAGCAGAACTAGTCTCCGAAGTATCCGTGCGAAGCGAAGCAAGAGTCGAAGAATCGCCAGTCTCAGTAGTTGTGGTATGAGAAGTCGAACTCTCGGTATCAGTGCTTGACAGATTAGAGCCACTTGTTTCGCGAGTGGAAAGTGACTCCGTGGTTAAGGAGACGGAGGAATCGGTAGGAGCGAAAGTTGAACTGGCTTCAGTCTCAGTCTGCGAAGACTCAAATGTACTCGACGATTGTGAAGCTTGCTCTCTCGTTGTGGATGCGTTGTTAGCAGAAGAATCAGTGGTCGAAGCACTCGAATCTGAAGATGTGGCAGCACTCGATGTGGTCTGTTCTTCAAATGTTGAAGATGACTGCACCGTAGTGGTTGCACGGTCAGATGAGGAGGAGACAGGCTCCTCAGTTGCGCTACTTGATGCCGCCTCGACGGATTCTGAGGATGTATAGTCAATTGAGTTGCTCGTAGGACTAACGGAATCTGATGAAGCGATAGTGGTAGAGACCTCCGAGCTTGATGCTGCAGTAGTAGTGGCACCATCACTTTGAGCCCTCTCCGTGGTCTCCGTGGTCTCTGATGAGTCGGGGGACGTACTCCCCGTTGGTATCGTGGAAAATTCACTGCTACTAGATGTTTCAGTCTCTGACATATTGGGATCAGACGTTGCTGAAGTAGTGAGGTTAATTTCGCTGGTTTCAGATAGCATAGAATCAGTGGAAGAGGATGATTGAACCGCTTCGCTCGTACTCTCTGATAATCCCACAGAGTTTGTTTCAGTTTGAGCTTGATCGGTGGAGGTGGAAGCGACATCTGTAAGAGTAACCTCAGAAGTGCCGGTACTTGTACTAGTATCCCCCGTTGATATCTCGGTTACAGAAGATGTGAATGAACTTGAGCTTGTTTCAGCTAATACAGTTTCGCTACCTGTCGTCGTACCCAATGTCTCGTCACTAGTAGATACGACGGTACTTTGAGCTCTTGTTGTAGCTTCAGATTCGTCCGAGGATGCGGTAGTTTCAGTAGACTCTGATATCGGAGAACTTGTCACAGAGACTGTCTCTTCAGTAGAGCTACTTGTGCTTTCAACGGAAATACTGGATAATTCTGTTCCGCTGGTAGGGCCCTCGTCGGTGGATGTGCTGAGGATATTTCCATTAGGGTCTTGCGAAGTAAAGCTGGCCTCTGCAGTAGCATCGCTGCTGGGACTCCCTGACGTAGTGGACCCTTCACTAGGCGACGCATCCCCGGTTGTGGAAGACGTTGTCTGGTCGATTTCAGTAACCGAGCTTGGGGTGGTAACATCTGAGGAGCTATCTGCTGTCGTCTCGATAGGGGATGCCGACAAAAGCTCACTTTCTGTGCCCGAAGGCTGAATTGAGCTAGTCGTACTCTGTGTAGCCTCTTCCAAGCCAGTGGAGCTCGACCCAGATATCTCGCTCGGTTGAGATTGAGACTCCGTGGAAGTCATTGCTTGCGAGCCTTCGCTAGATATGTCACTTGATGAAGTACCAGAGATACTAGAAGCTTCCAGTTTCGAGGTTGTAGAGGACGTATCTTCGGTGGAAGTAAGCGAAGGTAAATTGATGTTTGGACTATCAGTTGGGAATGAACTGGTACTATCGGCTCCAGTTTGGCTAACAGAAGTAAGATCGCTGGTGGATTCCAAGGTAGACTCGGTTTGAATTGTTGAGCCCTCGGTTCTAGTAGAACTTTCAGACACCGAGTCGGAGGAGGTAGGGTCAACTCTCTCACTCGTGGCGCTATTGCCCCCTGAACTTGTCGGAGCGCTATTTTCAACTGAGCTTTCACTGGTAGAAAATTGACCCGGATTAGTTTCCGTAGCTGTTGTAGACTCTGGGAGATCCGAAGAAATCTCAGACGGCGAAGTCGCGGAACTTTCAGTCTGACTTGCCCTTGAGGCAATCGATTCTGTTCTCGCCGACTCTTCGACTGAAACGGAAGAACTTGATACAGCCTCGGTGGCTGATTCACTATCTGTTGAGCTTGGTAGCCCGGAATAAATAGACTCTGTAGTAGATATATCGCTCCCTGTAGTCGTTGCAGAAGCATCCAGCGTAGTAGGAACATCAGATGTCGAATCAGTGTCAGCAGGAGTTTCCGTTGTAAAGGCTTCCGTGCTTGATGGTGAAAGGCTATCGCCACTAGAAGAAGGACTTTCAGAGTCGCTGCTATTAGAAGTGACGTCCGCCTCTGAAGTCGATGTTCCGAGGTCTTCGTGTGGAGATGCCGTGATAAAGCTCCCATCAGTACGAGAGGTAATCGTAGAATCGTCTGAAATCACAGTTGAGCTCGTAAACCCAGTCTCGATTGGCGAAGTGGATAGATTTTCAGATTCTGTGTCTGAAGATTCGGAACTCTGTGTTACTGTCGACTCTGATGATGTCTCGATTCCAGAGAGCTCAGAGCTAGGGCTCCGCACTTCATTACTTGCCGATGTCTGGCTACTCTCCGTGGTCATTGATGCTGAATCAGAAGTTCCAGTTGTAGCACCCGAAGCATCTAGAGTTTGATCAGAAGTTGCGGTTGTGGTATCAATACCGCTGTTAGTGGTTTCTGAATCCGTCACCGTAGGTTCAGCGTCAGTTCTTTCTCCCGTTGTAGACACCATGTCAGCAGGAACACTGATGCTGCTTGTTGAATCCGTCTGTGAAGCCTCGCTACTCCTGTTATCAGTTTCAGTAGCTTCATCGCTCTCAGTAGATATCTGAGAAGGCGTTCCTGATCCCGTCTCGGAGGCAGTAGAGCTTTCAGATGTCTCAGTAGGGTCAAATGTGGAAGTAACGGGGATATCACTCGAGATGAATGAAGCAGAATCATTCTCGCCTGTGCTGATCGTTGATGTCTCCGAAATTTCGTCTCCAATAGTCGATGCTGATGCTGTGCTACTACCATCTTCGCTACTCGAAGATCCATCTGCATTGGAAGAAGTCGATGCACTAGTCTCTGTCGAAAGTGTTCCGTCTTGAGATGTTGTAACGGAACTATCACCAGCGCTGACGGAAGTAGCATCTTGCGTGGTGGAAGCCCCATTCGTTGATGTCGGCTGGGGTGATCGAGAACTATCCGACGATGAATCCGTTGATTCAACCGTAATAGTGTAGACGCTGCCATCAGATGTGGTGGTTACAAGGTTCTCCACAGGGGTTGGCGTCGTAAACATAGAATCTACACTGGTACTCGAAATATCACGCTCAGAAGAACCGGTTGTCTCTGTAACCTCACCGGAACTGGCATCGAGAGATGGTATAGTCGATTCCTCGAGGGTACTCTGGGGCTCAGGTTCTGTTGTCGAGCTTCCTTCGGATGTATGTGAAGTGACATCACCCGATTGCGATGATGCCTCAGTCGCAGTCTCGGTGCTGACGGCGTCAACTGGAAGCGATTGACTTGAAAAGACATCAGAGGAAGTAGTTTCTCCAGTAGACGCATCTCTACTCGATTCTTCTGATGTAGAGGCTTCCAATGGCGAAGAGGTGTATGAAGTATCAGTCACATCGGTATCGCCACTTGAGGATGCCGGCGTTGTGAGTATTTCCTCAGTCGTAGAAGAGTCTTCAAGTACGGATGTAGGGGTACTAGTAGCGCCTTCTGATACGGACGTTTCGATCGCAGAGGTCGATTCATCACCTAGGCTTGTCGACTCCGCTGGCGATGTCGTGTAAGGGCTCTCCGTCCTTGTAGTTTCTGAAAGATTATCAGTCGAAGTGGAGACAGAAGTCGTCTCCGCTGGCAAAGTATCAGCGTCGGTATCAGTTTGTTCAAGAGGGCTAGTCGCAGTGATAGTTCCATCAGTGCCACTCGGAATGGTAAGACTTGAGCTCTCTTCATCTGAAGTTGTTGAGATTCCTTCACTCTGAGAGCCTGTCTCTTGCGTGACGCTTTCTGACCCAGTAGTCACCGACGGTATATTAACAACCGGTGAGCCTGTCTCTACACTCGTGGTAGTGACATCTTCAGAAGCTGAAGTTGCAAACTCAGTATCAACATCTTGAGTCGAGGAGGTTGTAATATCCTCGGTCGATGCAGTTTCTGAACCTTGTAGCTCGGTGGTGCTACTAACTTGACCGCCATCAGCTGTTGTTGACATCGCAATACCATCTGTCGAAACGGTCGCGGAGACACGACTCTCTGAGCTGGTACTGCCATCATCAACTGGAGTTTCATTAGCGGATGTCGCAGTCGTTCCCTCATCTGAACTTGGAGAAGCCTCTTCACTTGCAGTAGAAGTATCTTCCGCTGAAGTGAATGTAGACGTAACAACACTTCCATCGTCCATTGTAGAAGTAATTACTTCTGGCGACGCTGATGTTTGGCTCTCGTAACTACTATCTGTTGAACTGATAGTTGGAAGCCCAATAATCGGGCTACCAGTATCGTATGATGCATCTGAAGTTGTAGTTGGTACTTCGGTCATAGAGCTATCCCCAAGATCTGTAGAGCCTGAACTCTCAGCATCAGAGGCCGTACTCATCTCACCCTCACTATCGGAGGGGGTGACAGGCGCATCTGATGCTGCCGTAGAGTCAGTTGATGTCACTCCACCTCCAGTAGTCACAGGTGAAATATCATCTGAGGTAGTTCCCGAGGAGCTTCCCACATTATCGGAAGCCTGAGGAGAAGCTGATGCATCATCAGACTGACTGGTGAAGCTAGTTTCAGAGTCTGATGACACGATGGGTGTTGAGAGGCCGTCATCGCCAGTGGTATAAGTAACCGATGGTGCATCCGTCGCCTCAACGGTACCCGAAGTATCGCTGCTGCTCGTAATGGAAACTCCAAGATTCTCAGTTTGACTTGGTACGCTGAAGTCGCTTCCATTGCTTGTAGTAGCATTCTCATTCGACGTGACGGTATGTCCATCATCAGTACTCGTGATATTTGGAACTTCCGAGTTCGACGTTGTTGGAGTATCTTGTGAGGTGATCGGTGTTGTAGATCCATCTTCTCCAGTAGAGTAGCTTATTGGTGCACCATCAGAGGTAGTTTCACCTGGAGTGGGTACTCCGTCTTCAGTGCTAGTAGGCGTATAATCTTGCGTCTCTGCAGTTTCTGTCGCCGTAGTGCCTCCCTCGCTACCTGTAGTTCCGTCATCCGAAGACTCGGATGGCGACGCATCAGATGAAGTATCTGTGTCATCACTGGTCGTAGTAGAAGCATATGAGGCAAGATTGCTAGCTGGAACTGGTGTTGTGAATCCATCATCACCGGTCGTGTAACTAATATCAGAGGTAGTCGCTGAAGTGGTGGGTATATCACCAGAAGATGAGGTAAGCTCAAGAGTCTCAACGGTAGTACCAATCGGTGTACTTGAACCATCTTCGCCAGTTGTATAAATCGTCGAGATTGTCTCAGGAGCATCCTCCATCGAGGTCGAGCCATCTGTAGTAGTTTCGCTAGGAGCTGGACGTCCATTGTCCTCTGCTGTTGAAACATCAGAAGTTAGTGTTTCAACTGGAGTAGTAAGCCCATCATCGCCCGTAGTGACAGATAGCTCTTCAGTCGATGTCTCACTAGCATCAGGCGTAGAAATGAGATCCTCAGTCGTATTTGGAACTCCAGAGGACTCTGTTTCGCTTGTGACAAAGGTATTGGGATCGCCCTCGCTGAACGAGACCGTCGTGCCCAAAGAAGTCTCAACTGGAGTACTAAGACCATCATTACCCGTGGTGAAGGCGGTCGTTGCCTCAGAGGCCTCAGAGGTGGTGGTATCCGTTGCCTCAGTATCTCTAGTCTCAGTTGAGCTTTCAGAAACAGGCGGTACTTCAATCGTACTCGTCGAACCATCATCATTGGTAACAACGGTAGCTTCTGAGGTAGTCGTTACCAGATTCTCAACCGGAGTGGTAAGCCCATCTGTACCAGTGGTAAATGACTGAATAGATGACTCCACAGGCGTCGTAGACCCGTCATCACCAGTCGTGAACGATGGCTCAGTGGAAGTCTCAACTGGTGTTGATGACCCGTCTTCGCCTGTAGTATAAATCACCGAAGATGTATTTTCTAGTTCCGAGGTGGTCTCGACAGGAGTCGTTTGGCCATCTTCGCCCGTAGTAAATGATACAAACTCCGTTTCAGATGAGCTTTCAGATGTAGTCACGGATGGAAGACCGATAATCGGGCTCTCAGGAGTAGAATTTGTCATTGTTGTTTCTCCAGCTTGTGATTCACCAACTGAGCTAGAAGAACCGCTATCTCCAAACGTCGAAGAAATACTATCACTGGTCTGCGTGACTGGAGTAGTTGAACCATCATCTCCAGTGGTGTAACTTGTCGCACCATGTGACGCAGCATCATCTTCGGTTGTTGTTGAGCTATCATCCCCTGAAGTAGTAGCACCGTCTGTGTTTGGATCAACAATGGTAGAAGTTACTTCAATCGGAGTAGTATTTCCATTTTCATCAGTGGTATAAGTTGTATAAACTTCTTCTGTGGTTGATGGGATGTCAATTTCCACGCTTGGCGTAGACAGATCATCGCTTGCAGATCCTGTGTCCGTTGTGGCCTCAATCGGTGTGGTGAGGCCGTCATCACCTGTTGTGAACGCTGTAGTTGATTCAGAAGGAGTAGGAGTGACAGTCTCCACGGGAGTCGTGTTACCGTTTTCATCGGTAGTGTAAATTGTCGATAACGTAGGAGAGACAGAATCTCCAGCTTCTGTAGTTGAAGATTCACTGGGTACATCTTCAGAAGAAGAGCTGGTAACATCCGGTAATCCAACGACCGGAGAACCAGTTTCAAAACTAGTAGTAGAAGCATCCGCAGTTGGTTCCTCCGAGGTGCTAGAGCCTTTCTGATCATCCACAGTAGACGAAGTGGCAGGACTCTCGGTCGGAGTAACTTCAACCGTCGTCGTTTGTCCATCTTCATTGGTTGTTGTAAGGAAGCTGGGCGCCAGCGTCGAGGTCTCAACGGAGGCACTTTCAACCGTTGTAGTCTCACCATTTTGGTCAGCTTCAGATGAATTATTACTTGGAGTGACTTCAACTGTGGTAGGAGAGCCGTCCTGATCTGTCGTCGTAATGACGACTGGATCCTCGGCTGAAGTTATTTCAACAGTTGTAGTCGAGCCATCTTCGTTTATACTAGAGCTGGTGACAGAATCTGGAATTGGTGTAACTTCAAGAGTGGTAGTCGATCCATTTTCGTCAGTCGTGGTAATAAAAGTAGGTTCCGTCGAGGGCAGATAAATAACAGGCGTTGATAATCCATCATCACCTGTAGTAAAAGTTGTCCCACCCTCCGGTGTCGGCGTAACTGAGAGTGTAGTCTCAGATCCATACTCATCGGTCGTGGTGATAACCGCTGGCTCCGAAGAAGTCACTTCAACAGGCGTAGTTTCACCATCATCTCCAGTGGTATAGCTTACCGTGGTGCTCTCTTCAGATGAGGTACCGGGGCCTGGAGTGATCGAACCATCTGTTCCGGTCGAATCACTCGGTGTTGACTCTGGAGTAGTCGTTATCTCCACTGTCGTTTCATTACCATCTCCATCGGTCATGGTGCTAGTAATAACCGTTGGCTCCACAGTTGGGCTTTCCAAGGTTGATGAGTTTGATGCATCTTCAATTGTCGTAGCATAATCTGATGATGTGGGTACTTCGGTTTGTGTAGAGGTAATCTGAACAGGAGTGGTATTCCCATCGTATCCAGTGGTGTAACTTGTGATAACAATTTCAGAACTCGTTGTTTCAGTAGCCGGGATATTGACAACAGGTGAGCCGGTTTCCATAGTCGTTTCAGAGGAATAGCCACTAGTAGTCTCAGGAAGCACAGGGGTCGTATTGCCATCTTCTCCAGTCGTGAAACTAGTGGATTCAGGAGTTTCAACAGATGGTGAAGTTTGATCTGCCGACGTTGTATCCTCTGCCGCTGCGGTAGTCTCGGCTTCAGGCGTCGTGGTAATCGTGACAGGAGTAGTTGTCCCATCCTCACCAGTTCTAAAAGTAGTAAACGTTGTTTCCGATGTTGTGACATCAGGTATATTAACAACTGGTGAGCCAGTATCAAAGTCAGTCGTCGAAACGTCATCCGAGGACGTTGTTCCCGGATCAACAGGCGTTGTCAGCCCGTCATCTCCGGTCGTAACTGTCGGGCTATCTGTCTCGACGGATGAAACACTTTCGTCACTTGCGGCTTCAGTTGAAGTTTGCGCCGGTTCTGGTTGTGTGGTAATTTCCACCGGAGTGGTACTTCCGTCGTCGCCAGTGGTATATGTCGTAATCACAATATCAGAAGTTGTCGTTGGGATGTCACTACTTGGAGATGGCTCCGCATCGGTGTTAGTTGTCAGAGCATCATCAGTCGAAGAACCTGGATTAACTGATGTCGCAGTCTCCGTATCACCCGCGGTTAGTGTTGGCGACGGCTCTTGAGTGATAGTGATTTCAGTGGCCGTCGTTGAACCAGACTCATCAGTAATAATCGAAGTAGTAGTGATGATTTCCACCGGCGTCTCATCAGTTGGAGAACTAGTGACCTCCGATGCTTCTGCAGAAGATGTGGGGCCATCTGAGATAAGATCTGTCTGACCATCGAACGTGGTGGTAATGCCATCTGGAGTGGTGGCAGAATCTTCCGTCGTACTAGGTTCAACAGTAACTGTGATCTCGGTGCCCGTTGTTCTACCAGCCTCGTCGGTTTGGATGGGTGTTGTTGTGTATGCCGATACTTCTGCTGTTGATGTCTGGTAATCTTGAGAGCTAGGAGTAGCATCTTCAGAAGTCGCTCCCACTAGAGTCGTCTCCGCAGGTGTACTTAATCCAACGGAGGTTTCCGTATCATCCGCCGTTGTAGGAGTATCCAAAGCCGTAGATCGATCCGCACTCGAACTCGTAGCATCCTGAGATTTCACCACATCACTAACCGAACTTGGCTCCGGAGCGTAAGTATAAGTAATAGTCTCGGAATTCCAAGTTATGGTAACAACCGTCGGTTGCTCTGTAGTTTCAGCCATAGTAGTGGGCGTATCCGCACCAGTAGATTCAGCTGTTGTTGGAGAATCCAATGGAGTAGATTGTGCTGTCGTCGGGGTATCCGACGGAGTAGACCCGTCTTCACTAGGAGTACCAGAATCTGAAGGTATCTCACTGCTACCTTCTGAAGTAGTCGGATCAGGAGTATAAGTATAAGTAACAATCTCCGAATTCCACGTTAAAGTAATAATAGTAGGACTCTCCGCAGTCGTGACTCCAGAAGAGGTATTCTCATCCGGAGTGGACTCCACCGATGTGTTTTCAACGGTACTCATAGTCGTCATAACATCTCCATTTGATAGGGTAGTCGTTACCGCGACTTCAGTGGGAGTGGGAGATGGACTATCAACTGATATCGAAGACGGTGCATCAGATGTAGGAGATTCAGGGGTCGAAGAGCCTTCCACTGGCGCTGTAGAGCCAACGCTATTATCTAGTGAAGTTGGGGTAATGGTAGCGGTAGTGACGACTTCGACCCCTTCATCACTAGTGGTCGTAAACGTAGTTACAACCACTTCCTCGTTCGTAGTCGACGGAATTCCAATAACCGGTGAGCCCGGCGAAGTGAAAGTAGTAGTCAAAGTCTCAACTTCACCGTCGTCGTTCGTGGTTGTCGCCGTATCGGTGACTACTACATCGGGAGTCGTAGTAACTGGCTCTGGAGTAGTGGTAGGAGAGACAGAAGATTCGAAAGTAGATGTCACAATCTCTATTTGACCGTCCGAGTTCGTGGTTGTAGTTGTTGCTGTAACCAATACTACTTGGCTTGTTTGGGCTGTAGCAGGGTCTTGTGTTACAACGACCGTGGTCGGTGAACCATTAGAGTCCGTGGTAGTGATAGTTTGAAGCTGTGAAGTAGAAGTTATTGCACCGTCTTGTGAAGTCGGTTGGACGCTGCCATCCTGTGGGGTGGTAGCTTCCGGAGAGTTACCAGGCGTGGGGGAATTATAAACTACACTAGACGGTGTAGCGATAGGCGTTGATGCACCTGTACTTTGACCAGCAGATGATACCAGGGGAGTATCTGGATTGGGAGCGCTAGTATTACCACCCTGAGTGGCCTGGGAAGTCTGGGCTCCGGAATCATCTGAACTCGCTGGAGAATCAAGGGTAGTATCACCTCCTTGGGATTGTGAAGGCTGAGAGTCACCTCCTGGAGTCGGCGTGAACTCGTCTTGTTCAGTCGACTGATCACTAGCTAGACTTGGAAGCCCAACATTGCCATCGGGACTCTGCAAAGAAGTATCTTGATCATCACTCCCAGGAGACTCAGTAGACTGTGCATCATCACTCTGGTTAAGATCGGTGGTCTGTCCTGCGGACTCCGCAGCAGTTTGAGCAGGAGAAGTCTGACCCGCAGACTGTGCAGCAGTCGGAGCAGAAGTCTGGCCCGCCTCTTCCGAAGTCTGTCCTGCTGTCGAAGCAGCCGACTCCGAAGGGGTATATACCTCGCTGAACTGCGAATCATTCATCGAAAGAATGATAGTTCGAGCTGACCCTGTCTCATAAGTCGATACCGCAGAGCCACTCGCTCTCCTCGACGACGGCGCACTAGTGATAGTAGCAGACTGAGTAGCACCCTGGTTCTGCACTCTCCTCGCCGCGGCAGAAGACGTCGTCGCAGCTCGACTGGAACCCGCCCCATTGGAACTACTACGTGCTGTAGTCGCCGGGGTAGTACTCGCCAACGCCGTCGTTGACGAAGACTTCGCATCCACCGCCAACAAGCTTATCAACACGCAGTTCGCGAACTTTGACGGGTTCCGTAAGCCGTAGACGATATCATCCTTGACACTCCCCCCAGATGAGCCGCTACAGTAGGCGAACTTGAGGTCTACCCCACCGCGACTAAAACTAAGAGTTCCATCTGATCCAATACCGTACCCCGTCGTCAACGCTCCAGACGGCGGACGGGTACTGTTCGTACTATACCTCATACTCCAAGCATCAGAAGAACCCTGCCTCTTTCTTCTTCGCCGCTTCGAAGATTCGGATAGATCTGTCGTGGGCCATAGGTAAACTATCCCACCGGTCGATTTTTCAATAAGCTCTCCTTTATCATTGACGTATACGGTTAGAGCTTTGATGTATTTCGGTCTGGACCCCCACATCTGCAGTTCGTCCGAATTATTCGCTTTCGCGATGGGGTACGTATCAGCTCGAGTTTTCGCCGATCCAGGATTGGCGTATAAATCGAAATAAGTGGGTCCGGTGCTCTTTGTCACAGCAGCGGATTTAGTCGGCGTCGACGCGGTCGACGGCGCCTTTGTAAAATTATAAGGAAACAAAATCGGCGGAAATTTAAGCGTGGTCGTATCAATTTGGTTATTCAAAACACTGGAACCGGAAAAATCAGCAGTACTAACGGATCGCGATAAACTTGCACTTGCACTTGCGGAACTGGACGTAACAACAGCGGGTAGCGTAGCGGTCAATCGCGAAAAAGCAGTCGAATTGCGAACATCGGTTTTGGTAAAAGTCAACACTGTCGGTGCGGTCGAAACATACGCGAGCGTGGATTCATCACTTGAGCCGGAGTTAATTATTACCGGTCCGGTCCTGCTGATACGTGAAGTAACTTCATAAATCGATGAAAAATGGGAAACGCTAATGATGCTATCGGTGATGGAGAGGGAATAGGTGTATGATGTACGAACCTGGGATGTATCCGTCGCCGCGGGCGGTTGGCCATTGACCGCGCTTAATGACATGTAAAGTGTCACGGTTTTGGTGTAGGCGAACACCCATTCGTGGAACCCAGCAAAGTAGTAGGGGACGTATGTGTGTGTCCCGTTGCTCCGGGGCTCACCGATACTCGTGATCCTCTGGTTCGAGTTGCTTACGGTGACCACGGGGCAATTCGCACAAGCGGAGTAGGTAATGGGGGGGTCAACGTCCAGCTGGACAGCGGTGGCTTCCGAGGCGGCGCATGTTGACAGCTGTTGCTGTTCAGCCATGTAGTTCTCGGCGAGCGTCATGGTCTCCGTAACGGTTTGAAATGATATAATCGTCTTGTATACCACGCTTCTTCGCCTCCATGGTTGACCGGGAGCAATCGCACCCAGAACAACCTGTAGGATGAACAGCCATGATATCAATAGTATCTTCAACGCCGATGAAGATGCCATTTTGCTGCACGGGGAAATGAACGAAGAGGATGTAGGTCACAACAAAAAATAAGATAGAATAATGCTAACGGATATGGAAGGAATCATGGAAGGGAGAGAAGAGTTGCGATCGGTCAGAGCAGGATAGGTAAAGAGAGGTCGGGATGACAGTCGGAAACTAAGTTTCCGACCAGGGGCACTCATCAATATATCGAGAGAACTTACTCACATACCTACCCTCTACTCCAACATTGTAAATTTTCTTGCTTCATGGTGAAGCTTGCTGCCCAAAGTTCACCGGAATCGGTGATGATGTCCGATAGTTTGGCCGCCATACTAATACCACGGTGCCTAAGTTTACCGGTAGACTTTTGTAACGTGATATTCCCGCGGGTGAAATGGATAAACTTTCATCTCAAGTTTCGTTTGTCGAAGGTAGTTGCCGTGGGTTTGGGGTGGAGGCAGTCGAGACCGCAAAGCTTAAACGCATCGAGATAAAGTTTAGCCGCATAGCCCGCGGAAGCGGTTCTCGGCCAAGATGTCTTTTGTACCTGAAACTGGCTAGTTTTTGTATTCCGCTGTGAGGGTTTCTCAACGTGACATTACGTCGATTGAGACTTGAGGGAACTCTTCTAGAAGCTTGAGGGTGTTCATGATGGTGGTGTTGCATTCCGTGAAGGGTTGCGTTGTGAGCTGGTTGACCTGTGTTGCAAGGGCTCTTTCTCGAGGACCAGCTCCTCGATGCATCTAAGGTCTGTATGTATCATAACCCTCCTATGCGTATCGGTGGGTGTGCTATCATCAATGCGGTGTAGTACTATTGGTGAGGTTGATGGAATCATCATGATGACTTGTTGGCGGTTTGATGTTTGACGTTTAAACCTACATCTCGTCCCAGCATTAGAGAAATTCTCATCTCAGCTACCATTTCATAAATATGATCCTATCATATGGTATCATGAACAAACGGCGCAAACACGACAGTTTGTACTGGTATTACATTATACTCTATATTTTTCGCAAGAAATATATATACATCTTCAAACCCTCACCCCCAATCCACAAGACGCAACTACTGACTAACCCCAATACAAGCCATATGCGCCCTCACCCCTCCCACATTCGCACAACTCGGCTTCAACAGCAAATTCCAATCCATCAACTGACTCCGACTAACCTTCGTATACCTGCTCAAAAAGGTATCGCACGTATCCCCGGATCTAAAATACGCCCACTCATCGCAATAAACCGACGTCCCGGAGCTAGGCAACGTGTACACCCAACTACTATCCACCGCCACACATAGATTCTTCGACGCGGTAGCCGAAGTTATAACACACGAATTAGTTAATAATGTATTCCATTTGATTAGATTCGCTTTCGTCAAGCCGGAGGAAGCGTAACGGGATACGAACGTGTCGCAGGTGTCGGTGGATCGGAGGAAAGCGAATTTAATGCAGTTGGAGGCGGTGCCGGAGGTAGGTGACGGCCAGGCGGTTTGGACGGTGGTGGTTGTCGTTGTCGGGGTGGAGATTTTAACGCAGATGTTATGTTGGACTATATCCGAAGTGATCACGCAGTTGGGCTTTAAGAGGGTGTTGTAGTTCATCAGATTTGCTTTGGTGAGGCCGATGGATGCGTATCGTGAGACGAAGGTATCGCAGGTATCCGCGGCGCGGACGAATGCCCATTGGACGCAGTTGGGGCTTGCGCCGACGGTTTGGGTTGGCCAACCGGTGATACTTGTCGTGGTAGTGGTTGTTGTTTTGGTGGTGGTGGTAGTGGTAGAAGAAACTTTTACGCAGAGGTTATGCTGGAAGACGTCCTCCGTGATCACACAGTTCGGTTTCAACAACGTATTCCAATTCATGAGATTCGTTTTGGTAAGACCGATGGATGCATATCGCGAGACGAATGTGTCGCAGGTGTCAGTGGAGCGGAGGAACGCCCATTGGATACAATTCGTAGCCGCGCCGATGGTTTGAGTTGGCCAGGCGGTTACTGTTGGAGTCGGGGAGTTGTATGCTGCTACGTAATCCACCGTCATGGCGCTGTCGAGGCCGCCGATGGTGTCTCCGTTCGGGGTATACGTTCCTGCGATGGCGTTAGGTAGGCCACCACCTAACGCGACGTTGAGGAGCATGAACACCGGGAGGTGAGTTAGGTTTCCCCATGTCTAAATAATTAATATCAGCTTATGCTCGGTGGAAGGTGTCAAAAGGAGACTAACATCTTTATCACCAACTGTGGATCCGTAGACTCTGAATGTCTCAACGCCGTCCAACTGCCAGCTCAAGAATTCATTCTGCCAGGTCGTCGCCGTGAGATCGAACTGCAGTCCGAAAGTATGATAGCTACCCATACTAAAATCCGCAGTCCTACTAATTCCATTCGGTTCGTTACACACCCCGCCAGGATAAACACCGCAGTGGATAGTATTATACACCCTCCCCTTTCCGTTCACCACTTCCATCATATCCAATTCACCGGTATACGGCCAACCGGAATACCCGTTATCACGGAAGGCTACTCCCATAGCCCAGAAAGCGGGCCAGATTCCGGATTGGACAGATGGAGAAGTTGCTGGTAGCTTGATCCTAGCTTCCAGCAGCATTTTCCCTCCCGCGGCGCATTGGAATGATTTCTGGGATTCGAGACGGGTGGATGTCCACTGTCCCGAACTCTTGATGGGGACTATGATCAAGTTTCCGCTGCCGTCGAGGTAAGAGTTCGAGGTGGACTTGACATATGTTTGGATCTCACCGGTGCCCCAGTTATCCGGGCCACCTGGATACTTGGTACCTAAATCCCACAGCCAGTTGGAGCTTGAGGGGAAGGTGTCAGCGGAGCCGACAAAGTCATCAGAGAAGGTTGTCGCCCAGCCGGTTTTTGTGGGGACCGAGCGCTTGACGTTGTGGTCGTCGGAGCGTGCATGATGGTGGTGGTGGTGGTGGAACTTGGAGGCGGAAGCAGAGGAAAGGAGCGACAGGAGCAGCGCGTTGTGCAGGAAGGAGCGTGTCATTTTGGGCGGAGAAAGGGGGAAATGAATGTGTTGCCGCAACTGACGAAACGGGTGGTGGAAACGGCTGATCGCAGCAGAGACTCCGTCGAATTACTTATATACGCTGACGCTCAAGCAGCGTATATTACTTCGTATGGGCCCCCTTTCTCGGTGCCGCACAAGCCGGTGCCAGTCCGCCATCGCCAGTCCACCGGTGTGCACTTCGTAAAAACTGGTGTCAACTGGCGTCAATGGCTGGTGCTCGGAGATGAGGACAATCTAAGCCCTGCACGGCGCCGTGGAGAACATCCATTCCAGAACCATACGAAATCCACCAGAGCCAAAACAGCAATCCCTCGGAAAGGCTTCATGCCAGGAACCACCCCTCCATTCCCTATATTATCCCTGCGTCCTCAATTTATCTTGTCTCGGTTTACGCGTGTGGATGGGCCATATCGCCCGCCACCATCTCGTATCAGCGGAGCCACCCCTACCCAGCACGTTGTTTTTTCTCGCTGGACGGCTCCACATCGGGACTCTTTTGCCGGTGCTGTGCCAGAAGATTAATAAGAAAAGCTTAAAAAGTCGAGTCATCGCTGCACGAAGTATAAGATAGATTTTTTAAGGCATGGGTATCGCGGCATGCTTCGACAGCGAATGCTCGTTCAGGGAGCTCGATATCAACCTTCGATATCCTTCGCTGCGCTGTTTGGATGTAACACGAGATGGGCTGTGAATGCCATTAGATTTTAGCCGCTTATGGAAGAAGTAGCCATGCTATTGGCTGAACCACGACTCCTCTTGATTGGCGAGGTCGTATCTTTCAAATCGCGACGCATCTCCTGTTCAGGCGGCGGGATCTCGAAATTAAAGTTTGCCGGCATGCGAAGGCGCTGTGCTCCAATGCCAACGAAGACTGTGGTAGACGGTCGAGCTGTGACGCCTGGGCATCAATCGGCCCGAGTTATCCCTGCCATACGACTTACCTAGATATCAGCTGGCTAATCAGGGCATGAGTCTAGATCGCTATGCTCTTGGTTTGGTCGCTTGAATCCGCGGAGTCTCCCATTTTGCCCTCGACTCCCTCAGAATGCAATCGGACGACGCATTCGGACGCGCGTTGTCGCTTACGTTGAATCGGCGGCCTTGGCGCAACACCTGACCGCCCGTCTCGCAGCAAGGGACACCACCCGCTTGGAACGACACTCGACCGTCGGCGCGTCTTCAGCTCGGATATCGCCATGTCCATAGGTCGACGTCATGTCCACGGCTGGGGAATCGACCGGGAAGAAACGAAAACGCCAGGCGAAAGATGATAGCAACAGCAAAGATGTAAATTCCAAAAGATATATATAGTTCTTTCATAAACCCTGCTAATTCATGATTCATGTCAGGTATCGCCAAACTCCTCCGAATGGCCACCCTACTTCAAACAGCTGGTCGCCACCCACAAAGCCCTCAACCTCGTCTACACCTTCTGCTGTACCCGAAAACAACTAGCCACAACCTTCGACAACCTTCGCACCGCCGTAGAAGGCCAAATCAAACGACCCCTCTCCATCGACGACATTGCCCAGATAAAATTCCTCATCCCCGATGCGATTCTATTCGCCTACGTGGACGAAGATGCCCTGCAAGTGCAGATGTACGGTGGTCATACCTCAAAGGCCGCTGAAAAGTCGGATATATATATGCCCGCTGGAGAGAAGGGCCGGGAGGTGTTGTTTTTCGAATACATCGATGGGGATTTGAGGACTAAACCCAAGGGGAAGCAAGCTGATGCGCCGCGAAGACGCAAGATTGATGGTGTGAAATTACCTGAATTCTCGCAGGCGGAGATACTTAGGGTGATATCGAAGAGGAACGATAAGTTCAATCTGGCAGTTGAACGGTTTCTCACAGAATGCGCGAATCGTCAGTTGGACCCTGTCGAACAGATAAAATCCAACCGACAATCTTTCATCCCGGAAAAATCCACGGAAGAGACCACCCCACCATCAGACACTGCTTCATTAAATACTCCTTGCAACCCAGAAGACCGAAAACCCATCTCGGAAATCCTCGACGACATCATCAACACATCCGGAATATACAAAGGTCAAATCGTCCCCAACGGCCTCATCCAATTCCCCGCCCAAAAACCCAAATTCTCCCCGCTAAACTTCCCACTATCCCAATCCCTCGTTGACGCATTATACAACGTCAAAAACATCACTCAAATCTACTCCCACCAATCGGAAGCCTTAAACCACATCTTCCAAGGAGAAAATGTAATAATCTCAACATCCACTTCTTCCGGGAAGTCGATCGTTTATCAGATCCCGTTTCTGCATAGATTACAAGACGATCCGAATTGTCGCGCTATGCTTATTTTCCCCACCAAAGCTCTAGCGCAGGATCAGAAGGGCTCGCTAGTCAAAATGGTCGAGTTTATGAAGGATGTCCTGGGGGAGGTGTTGGTGGAGACTTATGATGGTGATACCCCGATGGAAGAGCGGCAGCGAATCAGAGATTCCGCGAGCGTAGTATTGACAAATCCTGGTAGGTGTCATTTCTCTATTTTTAAATAGTTGGTATTAATCGTGGATAGACATGTTGCACGTGAATATTTTGCCGAATGAGGAGAAATGGCGGACCTTCCTCCAGAATCTCAAGTTCGTCGTGATTGATGGTATATCACCCAAGTCATACATCCATTACTATCACTGATTGGTTATGCAGAAATTCATGTTTATAATGGCCTATTCGGGAGCCACGTCGCACTTGTCATGAGGAGATTACGTCGGATATGCTCAGCCGTTGGAAATAACAATATTATATTCATCGCTTGTTCTGCAACCGTCGAAAATCCAGAGAAGGTACTACAATTACACATCCTTTATCGCAATACCATGGCTAATAATCCACCACAGCACATGAAAGAACTCGTCGGTATATCTGACGTCAACGCAATCTCAGTCGACGGCTCCCCAGCTGGTGACAAAACTTTCATCTGCTGGAATTGTCCGTATAAAGACCCCACAGACCTAAAAGCCGGCCGCGTGATGGCAGTTCAAGAAGCCGCGAATCTCTTCGTCGAATTGATACTGCGCGGAGTGCGGACAATCGCATTCTGTCGGGTTCGAAAATCCTGCGAATTGACTCTAGCGGCGGTCAAGCAGGTGTTAGTCGACAGAGGCATGTTAGAGTTATCCGAGAGGGTGATGAGTTATCGGGGAGGGTATGCCGCTAGCGATCGAAGGAGGATCGAGAAGGAGATGTTTGACGGGCGGTTATTGGGTATTGTTGCTACCACCGCGTTAGAGTTAGGTATCGACATCGGGACATTAGGTAAATATTCACATCTTGGATATGATTTTTGAACACCGCTGATATAATCTTTAGACGCCGTGGTTATGGTCGGGTTCCCTTATTCAATCTCCAACCTCCGCCAACAAAGCGGTCGAGCCGGCCGTCGAAAAAAAGACTCGTTATCAGTCCTCGTCGGCGACCACTTCCCCATAGATCAACATTACATGTCGAACCCAGAATTAATAACAACGATGCCGAACCCGACCATCCAACTCGACCTCGACAACGTCCTCGTCCTCGAAGGACACATCCAATGCGCCGCCTTCGAAATGCCGATCAACCCGACCCAGGACATCAAATATTTCGGCCCATCGCTCAAACTCCTCGCGGACGAACGATTAATCGTTGACGAACGAGGGTTTTACCACTGTCACGATCGCTTTAGACCGTATCCATCCCAACACGTCAACCTCCGCACCACCGAAGAAGATCATTTCGCGGTGGTGGATGTCACAAACAATCGAAACATCGTTTTAGAAACCGTGGAGCCATCGCGCGTTCCGTTTACGGTGTACGAAGGCGCGATATTTCTCCACCAGGGGTATAAATACCTCGTTCGAGAATTACTCCTCGAAAGAAAAATCGCAAAGGTAGAGTTAGTCAAAGTCGATTGGATCACTACCCAACGAGACTTCACCGACATCGACCCCATCGAAACCGACGCCACGAGAAAGATACCGAATTCGACGTGCAAAGTGTATTTCGGCAACGTGTTGATCAAAACCGTCGTGTTCGGATACTTCAAGATCGATAAACGGGGGAGGAAAATCGATGCGTGCGAGATCGAAGCACCCGCGTTGGAAATGTTATCCAAGGGGCTATGGATCGATGTGCCGAAGGTTACGTTCGAGATATTGAACGCGAAGAAATATAATATGGCGGCGAGTATACACGCCGCCGAACACGCGGTTTTGGGGTTACTCCCGAATTTCGTTATCAGTGGGGTTGGGGATGTGGGGACGGAGTGCAAGGCGCCGCAGAAGGAGTTTGCGAAGAAGGAGTCGAGTAGGAAGAGGCCTGGGAGGTTGATGTTTTATGATAAGGGTGGCGGTGGGGGGATGGGGATTACGGGGAAGGCGTTTGAGTTTGTGGAGAGGTTGTTAAGGATGGCGGTGGAGAGGGTTGAGGGATGTGATTGTCGTGATGGATGTCCTGAATGTGAGTTTACTTTTCCATCATCCTTCTGTATTAGTTGGGCAGTATAGTGATGGGGATGGGTGAGCTAATGTTTGTGCAGGTGTCGCCGCGGAGAACTGCAGGGAGGCGAATGTGGTGATATCGAAGATCGGGGCAGCTGTGGTTTTGAAGACACTGTTGGGTGATTTTATTGATATAGATTCGATTTCCGAGGCCCTGGATGAGATCGCACCTGCTGGGATCGAGACTGTTGTTTTAGCTGAGGAAATTCGTCCTCGGTCACGGCAATAGGTAGCTGGTCGCACGAGTTCACCGTTATACGACATATTATCAAGAAGGATAATTTTGCTATTATATAAAGCTAAATAGAATATAACAGGTATAAACTGCAGTGCTGGGTATCATCAGACCCGCTGGTCAATTTCGCTTTAAATGCTTTTCATCTTACCTAACCTCGCACAACGATTCATGACCGTTCGTTATAATTCTCCAAAAATCTCCATCTCTCGCCTCAAATGACAATCGGCAAGCTCTCCAATTCCCTCCGCGTAAAGCACCCCTTCCTCCGTAAGATAACAATCAACCAACTCAGCCGGCACCGTCTCAAAATACATATTCCGAACCCTAACATCATCACCCCCATCCTCCTCCTCCCCCTCCGACCCCACCGGCGAATCAACGTCATCTCCCGGCCAGCACTCCCTAACTTCACACCCATCGTTCTCCTCGTAACTATAATCCCACCCTCGAGCCCTCTCATCCTTCCCACAAATCTTATCCGTCGCACCGATCACGATAATATTCTTCCCTTTGCCCACAACCCCACCCGCGGAACCCCCCGCCCGTCTCCGTTCGTTAAACCTCATCCCCAGCGCCGCCGCCAAACAACCGATTTTATTCGACACGTCCCCGTTCGGGTATATCCTATCCGCCGCCAATACGTACAAATCCGCGACTTTGGTATAATTCCCCACCGCCGCGTCAACAGCTACTTCAACGGTAACCGCGGGTAAATTATTAACATTCCCCTTTTCTCCCGCTTCAGGCGGTATTTGACTTCGTAGGTACCGCGCGAGGGTCACCCCTTCGAATAACGGGCGGGATTCGAGTACGAACACGCGTATACGTGGGCGATCGGTTGATTTGAAGAGTGAGATTAGACTAAACGCCATCACTGACGAATTCGAATGGACGAGGATGTTGAATAATTTGTTGTTATCTCTAGCGTCGGTGAAGGATGGTAGACTGTTGACTAGATTGACGAAAGCGTCGGGGATGGTGTACGATTTCGATCTGGTCGATTTCAAGGAGTTGAGGATAAGGTTTGATACTATCTCCGCCCGCGCTTGCGGGGAAGGAGGTAACGTCGGTAGGGTAGTTTGAACATGCTGTAAGATTCTCACAATGCAGTTTTGGATACTACTCGACATGGACGGACGGGAGTGGAAGAGATGCCATCCGTAGATTCGAAGCGAGGACCAGAAATCGGAAATGGTGGTGCGGGAGAGAAGGTATTCGTCGGACGAGCATAGTGATGCAAATTCCTTTACCGCGAGGGAGGCGAGGCGGCCAGCGCCGGAGGTATGGTCGTTTCGGAGACGTTCGATGGAAGCTTCGAGGGCGGGGGATATGGTGCATCTTTGCAACGCTTGTTTGAGGAAGTCGTGGGCTGTTAGGTCTATTAGATTTGTGGTTGTGCCGGTTGAGGAGAGGGATTGGATGTTTGGTGAGATTTTTATCTTATGGGATATGGCTAGGGTTTTATTTATCGAGAGGAGGAAAGGGTGGATTTTGGTGGTTTGCGGGGGGTCTTGAGGGTGGTGGTTCGGGGTCGGTATCGTGAAGGGGGTGCCGATGAGGATTCGGAGGTAGCCTGAGGAGTAGGTGAGTTTTGTGAGGTCTTCGAATTGTTGGATCGCGGTTTTCAACGGCGAGACGGTGTCTGGTATCGGAAAGGCCATGCAGAATGATGTACTCCCGTTTGTCCTATATAAAATGTTACTACTTGACCGCCTATAGTTTTATCGATTCGGGTTAGGAGCGTACTCTTCTACTTCTAAGGGACTAAAGCATTTTGTGTTAGGTCCGAAGACCGTCATGTTGTTCAAGGCACCCCAGTTGGCCGTCGTAACATTTATATTTTCGTCGTTGGAATGCAGTAGAAAGGTTACGAGAACGATATTGTTATATTCGAGGATGGAAGTCTGCCGTGTGCCCTGTGAATGTGGGTGCGAATGAGGTGTGCTGAGAATGTGTGGATTCCTCATCCCGAATATTTTACTGGAGACAAATAGATGCGTATCGATAGCTGATAGATTATGCGGAGTTCTGGTGAAAACTAAGGTTTCTTTCGTGTATATGCGTAGTGTAGAGTGCTCGATCGTGATTAAGTCGAGTCTTGTCGTTGTGAAGTTGGTGATAGTTGAAATGCGTTGGCCTTTAGATTTGGCACCTTGACGCTGAACTAACTGAAGAAAAAAATTATGCGTATTCGTTAATCGTGATGATATAGATTAAATTAAAGCTGGGGGAAATCCGGGGCAGGGTTAAATATATCGTCTCCTGGGAACGGCCTAGCAGAGAGCTCCAACTAGCTGGCCGCGAACAGCGTGTAGCCCAGGGAATTCCAAAGAGGATACGATACACAGAGGCGCGTAACTCGAATGAATAAAAGAATGCTGCTGCTGCAGTGTGATGGCATGCAAGAGGAGCACAGAACACCTTGTTGTCAGCTCCCCACCCCTTGCCCTTCCCACTAAGAACGGTGCAAGATTTCCTTCCAGCCTACCATTCTCGGTTCGCGTGCATGGATGCATCCATGCATGTTCCCACGTCTGGCAAGTCTCGTTTGTCGTTGTTTGTCGGACTCGGAGAATTCACAGGGGGGAGATAGATGAAGATGAGTCTGGTAGCTGGGCATCGTATGATCTACGAGCAGGCATCTTCCCAGCGCGATCTTTTATTCGTCGTCTATTTCATGAGGATCTCGGCGGAGATGATGATCCGGGCTAGCATCGATGCAGCGGCATCTGGTCTTCGCGGGCGATATTATCCAATGCGTGATAGCTCGGGAGATAAAATTGCAGTTTCGTGGCAAGGTTGTCGAGGCCTGATATAAAACACCAAAGCATGCAGCCAGCGTCGATCGAGATACCCTCACAGCTGACCAGCCCGAGGCGACGGCCAAGTAAGGGCTGCGTGTGACGGCTGTGACGGCTGTGACTTCAGCATTAGCTAAACATGTACACCGCCATGTGCGCAATTCGAGCGAGCCATCCTGGAGCTGGTTAGCTGGCCTCGGACCTTTGCTGGCTTGGCTTCGCTTCGCTAACTAGTTGCGATAGCTGTGATGCAATCAAGACACCAATCTGCCGTAAAACAAGCATCTTTGGCGGTGCGGTTAGAATTGGCCCGAGATTTCTAGACCGAAGATCGATATCGCGGCGGCATCTCCCTAGAGAAATATTTCCCTTCAGCGAGGCGGGATCGAAGACACTTCAACATACCGGTACGCGTATCTATGTTGGTACGTAGTTGCAATGTGCCCTTCGCTCTGTGTGACTGTGATTCGATCTTGCAGGAACAATGCCACTTTTCGCGAGATTTCCCTTCTCTCAGCTGCTATTCTGCCAACTCGATCGTGCAAGAATTTTCGTGCTGTCTGGGTGCAGATTTAGCCCGTGCACGGCTGTGCCACTCTTGTGACTTGTCCTTCGTTGGCTGCCGCGAGAAAGATCGAAACGTCTCCAGCTTGGAAACATCATTCTCCGATGGAATCTGCATATTTCTTCCAAGTGAGAGAGAGTAATTCCCCGGTTGTGGAAAAGGTGGCTGGCTGGGTAATAAGTTCGATGGGATTGGACCAAGCTGGCGGATCGCCCCGTAGCTTAGCAAGGACGGAATAACCGACCAAGGCAGTTCCCAAAAATAGCGTGGGGGAATACGCCTGGGGTATCCAATGCCCTGAGAGCCAATCAAAAAGGATGTTAGTGTAGGAGAACGACGATGGGACGATGATTCGTGATGGAGAGAAATCAATCGAGATCGTAGAATGACGCAGCTATGCCAGCAACGCAACGTCGGTGCCCATCCTACTACATGCCAGCAGATACAGTATTTTTAACGACTACTTCAAAGATTGATTCTATAGTCTGGAAAGAGATTTAATTTCCAGATGTGTCTGGATATTTTTTCTAAATTTTCATTTTTCAGTGATATGAACTGAAAATTTATTCTTTTCAAAATAGAACGTTAAGATTGGGTATTGAAACCAAGTTACGACCATGTAAAGCCCAGATAAGAACACCGGTCGTTAGTAGAAAGGGAAAATATAGAATTTATCAGAACAGCGATCTATAAATACGCCTCTAAATCTAAATCTGCTTCACTAGGAGTGCGCTTCGCTCCGCGATGACAAGTGCAAGTGCATTCAGGCTTTTGGCACCCATAATCTCAAATATCGGCACATTCGATCGGAAAGTTTTCAAAAACCAACCTTGCAGCTCCATAATCTGAAGCGAGTCTACCCCGAAAGCCTGAACCGGCCTGCTTCGATCAATATTCTGCCCATCCGTACCTTTAGCGTATACAATAGATGCTAGTTTGTCCGTCAAGACTTTTATTACCACCTCTTTGCCTTCTTCACTAGATCCTGCAGCAGCAACTTGGGACGCCGTTTCCTTGCCAGTAGTTACTTGAGTAGTAGCATCATCCTTTATGCGGCGTAGGTCTCTGAACATAGGGTCCGTCCCCCAGGCAGTCCCGAGAGGGTCTAACTCTGGGTTGGTGTGTAGTAACTTAATACCAATGCTGAACGATCTTGGGAAGCCAAGCCGGGAGATTATCACTTTTGTTAAAACTTTGGAAACAGATATTTATCTGGAACGTCTTCGAGCGTGGGCCCTTAAATACCTCGATAAAATTCAACATACCCCCAGTCCCCGAAAATACGGCGTTCCTGAAAGTGGTCCTGGTATATACGAGTATCCTGGAGCGGCTAATGACAAGCTCTTTGAGTCTACATATTTGCATAAACATCACCAAGGCTATCGCAGCTGCAGTCAAGGTATATCGATCTGCCAGACTTCCCGGGAGCTTTCCTGTAGAGAACTTCATTGCGATGAAACGCACTTGGAGCGGCAACGTATACCGGGCTTGAGAGCCCGGTATTCACTTAGGGCTGATTGCATCAGGAAATAGTGTCATCAAATCCGCTGAAGATCGCAATAAAATTGCCGCAGACACTAAAGCCATTGGATTCGAAATGGAAGGAGCTGGGGTCTGGGATATGATTCCTTGTATCCTTGTCAAAAGTGTATGCGATTATGCAGACTCTCACAAGAATAAGGGGTGGCAGAACTTCGCGGCCGCCATAGCTGCCTCCGCTGCTAAGGCAATTTTAGAACTGGATACTCTGCTAGAAAATTCTTTGCCAATAGTCAGCCACAGTAACGTTCCAATTATCAAGGGAAACGTTACAAGGGATATTGCTCGGCAAACTAACAATATTAATAGCGTAGAGGGGGAAATAAGCCATAATATTGCTACAGGTAGTAGCCAGCAGTCCAACAGCATTGGAACTGTACCTTCCCGGCCCTGTGCTCTTATGTGACGAGGAAGCCGATAATTTGACTATAGGTCATTGCTCTCAGTATAGCAGCTGATTTATTTTCGTCTAATAAGGTCAGCTGAAAGTCTAGTTTCGGAACAATAATATATATGTTGGCCAGAGAATACGTATATCTATCAACCAAAATATGTATGGGATTTTAATTATCTAGAAAGCTGATACTCTCTACGTTTAAACGCCCAAGCAAGCAATACAGCTCAATTTGGAAAGTATGATTATTATGATATACCCAGGCAGCGAGGAAGGTCTAACGAGATCCTGCCTACAAGTGCCAACCAACTAGTCAGCCAGCCCGGCAATGCTAGTGCTAATGCCAGTACCACTTTGGCGCTATTAAGTGTGATCGTGCCTGGCGCCAGGCAAATTCATTACGGCTCTTTCTAGAGGTTTCACAGGGTCGAATACTGGTAACAATGGCAGGAGAGTATTGCATTGATAGCTATATCCATACACTTGATCGGTGAAAGTTTTGAAGGCGGTGGCGTCCGGCTTATGCTGGGTCTCGATCTCATGACATGTTAATTGCGGGTATCCATCTTTTGTACCATATATATTATTTTGTGAGAGCATGCTCAGCATTATAGCCTGTGCCACCGCCCAAATCCGTCGGCTTTGCTCCAAACATATATTCTTAGTATTCCTAGAACATTCTAATCGTCGGTGATACTGATCGGTAAACTCTGACCAGGCCAATCTAACCACGCGACGCTATCAAGACCGTTGTTGCCCCTACCTGGCCCAGCGCTCAAGAAATCATGCGGGAACCCTAGTTCGAAAACGTAGGCACTTTCGATTTCCTTAATCTCTTCCGGCGTCAAAACCACCCCGATAGCTTTGATATTATCCTCCAAATGAGAGATCTTCCGTCCACCAGCGATAGGTACCACGTACGGCGCTTTGGAACAAACATACGCCAACGCGACACCGGTGATGCTCAACCCTCTCGCTTTAGCGATTTTATCCAATTTCAAAGTAACGGCCTTTTGCTTGTCATTGCCTTGGTAGCCTACCCATGCGCGTCCTTTGTCACCTTCTTTTTCCATGGCTTCTCGTTCTTCGGGTAGACGGAAGTTACCGCCGCCCAGAGCGCCCCACGGACACAGTCCCATGCCTTCGACTCGGCACATTTGGATTATGTCGCGTTCGAATTCTCGGTTGGCGGCGGACCATTGGCCTTGGTAGACGCAGAAGCCTTTGAGGCCGTGTGCGCGGGCATATTCGTTGCTATCAATCGGAGTTAGTGACAGGAGTATGTGTTATCGCGAGTAATAACATACGCTTTGGAGACCACCCAGGCTGGGGTATCGGAGATACCGAGATAGAGAACCTTCCCTTGCTGGACGAGAATGTTGAGGGCCTGCATCAATTCCTCAACAGAGGTTGTGTAATCCCACCAATGAATCCACAATAGATCAATATAATCTAATCGATTTCGTTAAATACGCATTCAGATATCCACTATAAATTTAAACATATATCTGCTTACCAGTATTCAATTGCTTCAAGCTGACGCGAACAGACTCGTGAATATTCTTGACGGAGTTACCCGCGGTATTCGCAAACACGCCGCCATTCTGCATCTCATGATATCGATATCCCGTGGTACATTTCGTGGCGATGACCATTTCGGAGCGATTCCCGCGCGCCTGCATCCATTCTCCGATCCATTGCTCGGATTCGCCATTTTGGTAATTAATAGCTGTATCGATGAAATTGCCGCCGGCGTTGTAGAATGCGTCGAGGAGCTCGAAACCGGTCTTTTTGTCCATGGTGCCCATGAATGAACCCCATGCTGTCCCGAGATTCATACCGCCAAAGCACTATCGGTCGAATTAGATAACTGGATAGCGGGATTTTGATTATTGATGTTTACTTACAATTGGGGAAACACGGACGGAGGCTGTTGGTGCTAGCAGGCGGTAACGAGCCAGCTTCGACTTCGGCTTCGGAATAGGAGTCAAGAACGACATCTTTCTTGTAATCCCTTTCGACTTTCAATTCGATGAGAGGTGAGTGGATTGAAATAATTGAGTACTTGTAAATTGTGCTTTAATTGATCAATTGGATCTTGCCGTCTAAATAGATAATGCTTATTTCGAAGTTCCTTTGGCTTTCTTATATAGGCCTTCTGTTATCTCCCAGCTAGCCCACCTGCAACATGAAAAGAATATCCCTATCTCAATTCGGAATATAATATCGTAACTTGAAGATAGCCCTCCGTTTCGTATTCCGCATGTTGCTGACGCTATTGACAAACCATAATGTTCACTTTGAACCCTGTCTCGCATATAGCATTTGACGTTGAGGTGTATGTGGATTTGGTGATGGAAACCATATCGTGACGTCGTTGTTATCTCCATTTTATCCCCTCGCCACGCCAAAGTTTAAACAAAATGTTGGATCATGGCAAAATTACCAAACCTGGTATTATTGAAACTAGCTTTCGAGGATTTCCCGGATTAAGAAAGTGGGCGAATTCCCTAAACCAGATATTTTCTAACTCCGGGCAGGACTTAAGACTTTTCTAACCCCGCAAGTTCCTATGGCCGTAGACATTATTCAGCGCCATGATGTCCGCGGTGTACGAATCAAACTCCTTGCGGAGAAATGTTCATGTGTTAACGTAGAGATATACGTTCTCGCTTCGGAATCCGGCAGCGTTTCTTCAACCTCTCGCACCATCTCTTACGACGTCTTAGTATTCTCGATCCGCCTTCGTTTCGAATAATCCAACCATCTCGTCCAACCTTTCCACGCGACGAATCCGAAAACACCGATAGCGAACCACCAGCGTAATTCTTTGACTATCCTGACCGTGTTTTCGGATACGTTGATGTTGAAGGTTACCTCATGGACGTGGACGTGCTTGAGCGCGTCGTTTTTTACGAGAATGGTGTGACGGAGGGGGATTGATCCTTCGGGCCAGTTTGCGGGGTTGAGAGAGACGAGGAATTCGGCCATCGTGTTTTGTACCGGCATGAAGGGGCTATTCGTGTGAATGGTGACTTTGGTATTGGGATTCGTCTATCGTGCCCTTTGAAGAAAAGTTTTCTTGATGAGGTTCTGTGGAAGAGAAGATTCCAGTGAGCTAGTCTTTGCTCGTGGTGTGTGGTAGACAACGCAACGCATTGCCCACTCCACCTCGACGTCGACATCCCTGAAGTTCATGGATGGATAGTCATCCAACCTATCCGTCAAAAGCTGACGGTAATACGACTGCGGACTCGTACATCGATGGCTAACATTTGAGAAAGTTGCGAAATTTCACATTCACCAAACTTCCTCTCGGATCTCAGAGAACTTAGGGCTGGAATCTTTCTAGTAGACCAAATCCCTGTATTGCGTTCCATTGAAACGGTATACGGGTGCTTGAACTTACAACTAAACTAATTTACAATAGTCGATTGAGTAGGAAAAGGTGACAACCAAGCCCGATAGTACGCGGATGGCTAAGTGACCTATTTTGCTATGCTGAATGCTAAAGAATTGTTCAAGATATACTAGAAAAATCCCAAATGTTCGTACCTGGTATTATGAATGATTACAAGATCAGACATGAAGGGGTAAATTTTGATAGCTGATTTGAAAAATGATGCCTGGTAGATCAAGGAAAAAGCCTGGCGGTAGGATGTTTACGAGCACCTTAGGAGGTGTCGGTTAAACAGGAGAAAGTACAAAATATTCTTTTACCCAGTGATATCACAAAATAATCCGAAGAAATGAAACGTCAACGCCAGTACGCATACAATCATGATACAGTAAACCCAACCAACAGTTCCAGAAAAGCGCAAAAAATAGAACACTGAGAGGTCTCGATTCCAAGTGGAAGAGAAAGACGAATAACAAAAATAAAATATCACGGGCTCATCGTAAACCTGGTATGGTGGTCGTGATGGCTAATATCGTCCTTTAAGTCCTGCCAATTTATCTCTTCAAAATTGGGGTTCTGGACAATGACACGCGGTTCCAAACTCTTCTTCTTGGGGTTCGGTGCTTCGAAGATCTCATTGATTTCTTCCAGTGTAAGTTCTTTCGTTTCAACAAAGCTGCAGAGGGGGTGGCTCGTTAGTAATTGAGGATTCTCTGATTAGAGGTAGAAATGGGAACATACAATGTATATATGAATAAGACTTCGAGCACATCCCACCCGATATACACATAGAATAACTTGTATCCTATCTTTTCCAACGCTACCGGGGTGGTGTACATACTCAAGAGTAAACTCAAGTTTACGCTCAAGTTGTACATCGCCATACCCTTCGCTCTCGTTTCGTACTGCAAGCATTCCACGGGGTAGAGGATTTGAAGAGGCGTGTATCCGAAGGAGTAAGTGACGCCGAAGATATACATGAAACTGATGGCGGCGATGCTGAAGATCCTATGTCGCTCGCTATGTTCTTCGGATTGGGAGCGGAAGTTGTGCAGAATGATGATGATGGTCCACCAGAATACAAAGGAAGAAGTGACCGTGAGAAGTAACTTCCGACGCCCGATCCGATCGGTGAAACGGGCCCCAATCATTGCTGCCACCCAGTTTGCCATGGCCCAGATTGCTGAACATAGCAGTTGCGTCCGTTCCGAGGTGATACCAAGTTGTTTAAGAAGGATAGGCATGAAATAGGAAAGGGCGGCGTTGCCTGACCACTGTCCAAATATCCCCATCCCAAGCACGCAGGCCATCCTCCACCACGCGTTCTTGGTCTTGAACAAATCTCTGTAGTCCCACCATCTTTTATCCGAGCCTCCCATTTCAATCTCCTCCATCATTTCGTACATCTCTAGAATCACGACGGGAGAATCGCGGTTCCCTTCGCCGTGGTACTTAGCGAGAACGGAGCGCGCCTCGGCCGGGCGGCCGTTAGCGAATAGCCATCGAGGGGTCTCGGGACAGAAAAGACATCCAAGGAGAACACCGCCAGAGGCGACAGATTGTAGCCAAATTGGAATACGCCATGCAGCAGTCCCGTGGATGACTACAATGATTGCATATTAGTAATGTCCCGTGTAGTCAGCTCTTGCGCGAGACTCACCCTCGGTTCCGTAGAGAGTCCAGAATGCAGGTATTGCACCAAGATAGAAGAAACCGTTGTAGATACCGGTCAAAGTGCCCCTCCAAGCAGGATGCGCAATCTCCGCTGCATATGAAGGACCCGCGGTTTGACATGTCGCCACGCCAAAACCTAGAACAAATCTCCCTCCGATAAACATTGCCCGAGATGTTGAACTAGCTTGAACGCCTGCGCCGAGGAGAATGATGCAGCTAGAAAGATTTCTAAATAAGTATTCTTCCTGTGAATACCTCCCAGTGTATATAACTTACGCTCCGATAAGCATTCCCCACCGTCGCCCGTATCTATCAGAGAACGGACCCGAGAAGAAAGAGCCCACGACATTACCGAGCGTGTAAGTTGCAAATATCAATCCGGCAAGGTGCCCGTCGCTTCCAACATTGAAATATCTGCGATAATCGTTAGTATCGCGATAAATTTCAATCTTCTATCTCAAAACCAACTCACTCATGATATTGTGTCATCGCATTGATCCCACCCATCAAGCTGCCATCGTACCCATTTATCGCTGAATTCAAACACGCGATAAACATATAAACGTACAACTTGAACATATTCGGTGTCCAGGGGTTGGGTTTACATTCGTTGAGCGCCGTGACGAGGTTTACCTGCTGAAAAGGCGCATCCTCCCACTTTTCGGGTGAATCGGATTCTGTGAAGACCTTCGTAGCATCATAGAAGACCTCAGTAGGTGATGTCGGGGATAGGTGATTTTTATCGACATAAGTGTGAGGCGATGCCGTGTCCGGTTGCGGATTCGTAGATGCAGTTAGGAGTGTCGACAACGGTTCGAGAGATTGTGCGCCGTTCGGCGACGGGGTATTTGTAACCGTCATAGCGTCTATGGTATGTACCGAACTGGAGAAAATCCGGTGCAGTTTAAGAGAAAGTTAAGATATCAAGTCTCAGCAGACTAAGTTGCCTGGTCGGGAGCTGATGAGGTAAGGCATCGAAAGAAACACGACGCTTCGCGATACGGGGTCGTGAATGGGGAATAATGGAGTAGATCTTAGTTGCCCCCAAAGTTCCCCCGCCAGTACCTGAGTATTAGGACGCGATGTTTTCCTCCTTTTCTGTTCGCTGCAAAGTAATCCTTCAATAAGACCTTATTCGATATTTGAGATAGTCCCTAGTCGAGGAAGTAATGGGCTCGTATTTGTCGGATAGTGAGAATGCGAAGCTGCGGTTGCTTTCCTCAGAGTATCGAAAGCGACGTGAAAAGAAAGCTATCAACACAGGCCTTTCGATAGATCGGGAAAGGGTTTAGATAACAAAGCCTGATCAGTTCTGAGTCCAGAGAAGATATCAAGCAGTGAGTGTCTGGCGTAATTTTGATTGTGTATCGTGGTTAGAATCCTCTTCTGGCAAAAAGGGATAAGGACATGGGCTGTTCAATCTATCGTAGGCTGAGCGAAAACGGTTTTCTGGGTCAGCGGTGTTTTTGAACGGCCAGAGAAACTTGGGAAAGAGAACAAGACCCTTCCCTGCAGTGAAGAAAGACCTTGGGCCCATCCACACACCGGTTTTCTTGGGTCTCATCTGGTCGACTGCGAATTTGTGGACGAACGGCTCGCTGGATAAAATGTGGAGCCACCTTCCCCGGGTAAATGAGAATCTGGAGGTCAGCCCCCATTGTCTGGAGTCGCTTCTTCTGGTGGTGAGGATGTTTGGCACAACAGCAGAAAGCTCTTGGTCCTTGGAGCCCAGCAGCATGGCAAGCAGGGACACTAGTCCTAAACGGTCAAAGTATCGAGGCCGGATGAGATCTTTGCCATGTTAATGGGCGAATCAGCGGTTGGTACCATGCTCGCTTGCCATCCGTGCACCCCAAGTCTTCAAGGGTATTCGTATTCGGTAAAAGATTCTTCTGACAGGCCGGTCTCGCACCCTGTTATTCTGTTCGGTCACCCATTTCGCTCAAAGGCGAGAGGAATCGAACGATTGTCGAGGGTCTCACGTGGTGAGCTCAAGCAAATCAGTGCCTCCACCCGCCCTAGTCAGGTTGACACATCTATATTGAACCATGATATAGGCCTCTTACACCACCGAAGATCGAAAGGCAAGCAGCAGGCCGTTGCAAATTTTCTCTCTTTATGAAGCACGAGCTGATCGTCTGCAAGAATGCAGGGTCTCAAACGGCTAGATGGTTCACTATTAAAATCTGTTTTCAGTACCTTTAGACGTATGCATGGATGGATGATGTTGCTGTTTATAAGCTTACGAGTCAGAAGTCCCAGTTTCCTCTTGGTGTGATTCAATTTGCGAAACGTAGCCGTGGTGTTTCACGATATCCCTCAGCGGAGCGCCGTTGGTGTGGAAAGTTTTGGCGACACCGTCAAGTACCCTCCCACCAGCCAGCAAATGCAGCCGCTCACGTTCGTATTCAACAGCATTTGGATGACCAACCATGGCTATGCTGCAGCAAATTCTCATCGGACGGATGCATCAGCTCCTCACCTCGTATTCTTCCTTCTCCCGGATCTTCTAGAAGGCCTTGAAAGACGCAATTGTATCATAGCTTTGTATAGTGGGTCGTGGACGCCATGGAAGAACTTCGGTCGGCGGCCGTGTGTGTTGTGTGGAGTCAAAGACCTGAGATACTTGGTTGGAATGTGGAGACTGTGGAGATTCTGTGGCCGTGCGAACCATTCCTCAAAATAGTTGAAGGGCCTCTGTCCACGCACTTCCCCAAGTCTCTTGTGTATTCGATCCATCCCCGGATAAACTATTTCTAAGCTAAACTTGAGTGAACTCGGGGTCGTAGCATGTGCTTCAGAATCCACAACCTTCGGTCACCATCTATCCTGAGGGCAGCAAACACCGGGTAAATTACCTATTGGAGCTGCTTCTGCAATAGCTATAAGTAGACACTCTTGTTATATATTTCTCCAAATTCAATCTTCGAAATATCAACGCTCAGATCTCCCAATATGAAACCAATCTAGTATTAACGAAGCCAATTATAGTATAATTCTGTTCTCGAATAGTCTGGCGATAAGTTGGCCTTCCAAGTGATGGATTTCAAAAGAACTAATCAAGAGGTCTACGCCATGACCTCATGCCGGTTTAGTCTCTCTTGAGTTTAATTTTGTAAATTCCCATTCCACTCTGGCGTCAGCTCAGGTACATATGTATTAGCTGACGCCAGAATGGAACGTCTGCGCTATCAAGCCACACGAATTCGTCCAACCCGCCATTGCAGCTAACGTGCATGAAAAAGTCGAACTTAAATGCACGGCGAACTAGCATATTAACCGGGTTTACGCCCTTGCGCGCTGCAACCTTAATCAACACATGAGCAAAGGGTTTAAAGACGAAAATCAAAGCCTTGGGATATTGATACGATCTTAGATCTTATAGGGGTCTGTTCGTGAACAGTATGTTGTAAAATGATTTATATTTACCTGTGTTATAGGCACAAGGTCATGATATGTGAGATTCGTATTTCAATACGACCTCTTTGGCAGACGCTGGTCATGCATTTCTTAGCACCTAATAGAGTACTCTAGGAGCGCGGCACTGTACTCCTTAGCCTGTTAGAAGGAAGGGATGCGCGTCGGACATTATCATGTCACCGTATAGTATCCTTTTTATCCAGATGAGCCCTGTAGATATGTTTCAGCAGACCTGCGCAGGTCAACGGTGCACCATATATCATGATCATCGTCGCAATTCAGCAGTCCAATACCTGAGCATTTGCAAATGCTCAGGTATTGGACTGCTGAATGCCGATTGGCGGTCATCGCTGGTATGAGTTCATTTAGCAAGAATAATGGGTTGAATTGCTCCTGTCTAGCTAGACCTTCAAGGAGGATAGGGCAATTGAATCCGCGTCTCAATTTTGACATGTCAGCACCGATACCGCGGTGCGCACCCCTTGGCTATGAATACCTTGGGACATATCTACCTCAGATGCATCTGATGCATCTGAGGTTGAGAAATACCTACACCCGGGTGGGATACGCTCGAACTTTGTCTCCTTGACCACGGTTTCCCAATTTAGGGAGGCGAAGTAATATAAATTTGCTAGTATATATAATTATAAGATGGAATAGTACTGAGGGAGGGGTAATAACACACCCAATGTTGGGATGACTGAGAATGCCCGCCTCTCGAACGGGAGTTCATTGAAGAAATTATCCACGAGATGTATCAGTGCCTTCGAAAATAAATAATTTACAATGATTATCTCAGGTTTAAAACACGTGCTCAAACCCTAAGATGCTAGTATGACGCATGGAACGAAGATTCGAATCCGAGTATACATTTCACGTGAAATCTTTTACATGAGCCTTCCTCACTCCCATAGCAAATCCGTGTCTTAGCCACTGCACACTGCTGAATTCAGCTTACAAAGTTGGTAGATTCTAGACTCGGCTTAGCGAACATGCCCCCAATGCGGGTCATGGTACGGGAACAAATATCCTGTCCTGCTGGGTAGGTACCTTCCGGATCAGGTGAAATCTACAACGTCTTGAAGGTTGCTCCCGGCAGTCGGTACAAAGAAACGGGAGTTCAATTTCGGGTACTCGCGCTTAAGTAGAATGTGGCACTCAGTCGCTAAATAGGATACATCATATGGTAAGTTCTCAACGGATCTTTTCTGCATGTGAGGTGTCGCAACTCGGCCCGTCGAGAAAATCTTCGCGGCTATGCCAGAACTCTTACGTGCCTCTGGACTATGAGTTTCTTGAATAGGATCGCTCGAGTCAACAAAAAATGGGGTAGGTTTAGATTCAAGGCGTATTTAAGCCCTCTTCTATCGCTATGTGAAAGCTGGAGTGTTTTAATGATTTAATATTTCTGTCACTTCGAATAAAATCAGCGGATTTTATCGCCTACCTTTTTCGGACAGCTATGAAAACTCTAATTAATCGTGCGATATCCTCGCTCGTATTATCTTCGGCTCTCCAGATAGCCGTTGCCGCATCGCCTACATCCCCGGGTCCCAAAGTGAAGATTTCAAACGGAACAGTCTACGGCCGACATAACGAGCAATGGAACCAAGACTTTTTTCTTAGCATCCCATACGCTCAACCGCCAGTGGGAAACTTGCGGTTTCGACCAGCACAGCATATTCAGGTTAAAAGAGACTTCCAAGCAAAGGAATACGGATTCCATTGCTACGGATATGGGGTAATTAAATCTGTTCCCATAGGGTCGTTGTCTCGCTTGATTCTTATGCTCGTTTGCACTTTGAGACACCTATATATGAAGTTACATATATTTTTTGATAATCTGACGCTGATATTTGAGTGTTAGTCCGATAACAAAGGTCGTGTGATGTCAGAAGACTGTTTAACCTTGAACATCATCCGCCCATCAGGCTCGACGACGAAAGACTATCGCAAGCTTCCTGTCGCCGTGTGGATCCACGGTGGCGGGTTTATTGACGGAGGTGCTAATAACGCGCGCTATAACTTGACATTCTTGGTGGATCACTCAGTCAAAATGGGTAGTCCCATTATTGCTGTGAGCATGAATTACAGACTTGCTGGATGGGGTTTTCTTAGCAGCCGTCAGGTAGCTGGCACGAAAAACCTAAATCTTGGTCTAAGGGACCAGCGGAAGGCGCTCCATTGGATCCAAGAGAACATCGAGTCTTTTGGTGGAGACCCTAAGAAGGTTACTATCTTTGGAGAATCTGCTGGAGGGTTCTCAGTAGGCTATCAGCAGCTAGCATATGATGGACGCGACGACGGGTTATTTGCAGGCGCAATCATGCAAAGTGGAAGCCCTATTGGCTATAGGCCATTCCCTTTCCCAGATACCTTTCAGAACATCTATGAGGAGATAGTAGCGGCTGTGGGTTGCGCAGAGGCACTCGATAGCTTGCAATGCCTTAGAGCGGTGGACGTCAAGATACTAAGCAATGCAATGGGCAATACTAGCGCTCTTGCTTTTGCGCCTGTTATCGATGGGGAATTTTTAGCTGGCTTTGGTAGTCAGGCTCTAAGGGAAGGACGATACGTCAAAGTACCGACTATAGTTGGAACGACTAGTGACGAGGGGGCATCCTTTGGTCAACTGAATATTGACACTGAACAACAAATCAGGGATTATTTAGGTAAGAAATTACGCTGGCGATATTCTCAGAGGAGATAACTAATGGCACCGGAATATAGCATCCACAACAAATTTCAGAAATAAAACTATCGATCGCATCATGGGGCTATACGACAATTCTGTTTCCATCCCACCTGCGGAGAATTTTACCCACCCTGACGATGGCACCGCCAAATATGGGAAACTATATCACCGGGTAGCAGCCATCGTTGGCGATGTTATGTTTATTGCAGGAAAGCGCTATACCGCCCAGACCATGGCGTCTCAGAATGTTCCCGTCTGGGCATATCGATTTAGGACGGCTCCGAACGGCTTTGCTCCATGGCTCCGATCTCCCCACTTTTCCGAAGTCGCGTTCGTTCTCCATAACGTTGATTCCGTAGGGTACAAAGAGAGCACTGCTTGGTTTGGAGAAGGCCCAGAACCGTTGGGTGGCCCTAACGCTGCAGAATATAGGAAACTTGCGGACTATATGAGCGGGAGTTGGATTAGATTCTTCGCGAACGGGGATCCTAATGTTGGCCGCGGCATCAAGAAAGAGGATGTCAAATGGCTCAAATATCAAGACGGAAACGGCAAGAGTCAGATTGTTTTTGATATCGCTCCTCATGCAACCTATATGGAGACCGACGACTATAGAAGTGAAGGCATGGCGGTGATGATTGATAACTTCTTGCAAAACGGAGTGTAAGCTCTCGACTTATGTTGAAAGCGATTCTTCATCTCTTCAAGCGAACTTGACAAGAATTATAACTAGATCTTTAGAGCACTAAATAGCTAGATGTTCGTTAAGCTTCAACATTGGAACTGGATCAATGTAAATTGAACCATAGTTAATACAGCGATTAAGATATTCAAAGCAAGCGATTTTTATTATCGGGTATCGTGCTCTTCCCGGGATGCCGTACTAAGGGTCAAACTGTCATGCTTGCTATGTTTGTTGGTGGTGCATGAAATGGAAACAAGGCATGATCCTGTTCATGCGCATGACAATTGGCATGGCATAGACGCACAGAAATTTCGAAAGCCACGGATTCATGCGGAACAATGAACCGATCGCCTTTTTGTGAAGGAAAAGGCGATCTGGAACTCGCTAGCCTCCTGGATACGGCAACCCGCTTTCTCGCTGTGGTGACCTAACTTTTGCTAGTATCCTCGAAATTTAAAGCGATGTGAACACCGTGATATCGGAAGTTGAATTCGAAACCAAGATAATGGACCTAGGCGCCTAGGCGGAAGATTTTTACTGGTCAATGGTATTTGAATATCTCAAGTTGATGGGCTATAATGGCATGCCCTCAATATGTTCTTTCCTTTGTTGTGCCTCCCTCCCCTTTGAGATTAGTTCGCCCTAGGCATATATACAACACATCCAATGCAAGCTTGCCTCCAACCTTCATTCTCAAGCTTACCAGCTATCACAAGAATTATGTTCGGGAGGCGATAGGGACTAGGCAAGAGAGGAAATGACCTACTTAGGAAGATTCCACTATCGACGTTTTCTTGGCCAATCTCAAAGGACCTTAAATCGCTCTGGAACCGCTTCAAGAAATATGTATATAAGGGATCTGAGAATCATCTGAATAATTTCAATATTTTCTCACCATCAATTCAACCACATCCATACCGTATTCAAGATTTTGAAACATCACACTCTTTAAAGTTCTATCCAGCATCTCCTCTTTGATTGGTCATCTCGATATATTGCTTAATTCTATTAATCGATAAGTCATCTCTACAAAATGCATTTCAGCAAGCTCATTACCCTCGCTATGGCTACCGCCACCACTGTTGTTGCCGACAAACTCGAGAGCTTCAAAGGAAGCATGAGAGATGCTGGGATGAGCCCCTACTCGGTCGCCAAGATCAATAGCGTCTTTCAGCGTTATGGTCGCAGCGACAACTTCTTCATTACTACGGCAGAGCAATTGACCAAATACGCCCGCGACTTCGACTTCCCAGCCGGCCACCCAGACGACTGGGCCATCGTTGATCTTCGAAGCCCCCAAGAATTTACCGCTCAGCACGTCCATGAGGCTGTGAGCTATCCTGTCGTCATTGGAGACGAACGTCAACTCGAAGGCTTTGCCAAGACCATCCGCATGTCAACCCGTGAGACTCTTCCAAAAGCTCTACAAAAGCTTCACTACAAGAAATATGTCGTTTTCCATTATGAATACAATAATAGGCGAGGCGCAGAGATCGCTGCCGCTTATCTCGAGTACTTGATGCTCAACGGAAAGTCTGGTCTCTTGAATGCCTTGGAGAAGCAAAGTGTTGTCATGATCATGGGTGGGCACAGGGAGCTTGTCGAAACTAGCTTGAGACTCAAAAACGAAGGAAAGGAGTACCTCGACTGTGAGTTAACGACGCTAACGATTCAGAACAATATTGATAGTTCGGTTCTCGCTAACAAACCGTGTCTTTAGTCGACCCCAACCTCCGTTCCAATGCCGTCTCTCGCCGCTGGTTGCCAAAGGCTGAGTGGTAAATAGACCCAATATCTATCCCGCGGACATTTTAGAGCGGGAATGCTGTCGCGTATACTCTATGGACTTAGTTCAAGTGCCAGGGTTTCCTCTCTTTAAGTAACCGATTCTCGGTCATGTCATATCCTCAAACTTTCGCAGTTGGCATGTGTCGCCCATTAAAATAACTCAAAATTTTTCTTTCATAATTCATGTACATATTGTATTTCGGGGAAGGGGTTTGGATTGCTGTATAAGTTATAGATCGCCTTGTTTTATTTAGACTGTCTGGTGACTTCACGGATGGCAAAATGTATATATCATTGGTAAATTTCGGAAATCCTTTATTGTGCAATGTTTATGTATCCTCCTGGTAGCTTGGACATAATTTCAATCCTGCTTATGGAGTATTGGCTTTGCGTAAATCGTGATATAACGAGGTGTGATTGAGTTAGGCTGGTCTTGTCTCGTTAACCAGACGCGAGTGCACTTTTCGTGCAGCTGCATCTAGTTCACGAGACAAGGCTGGTCGCTTTCCAAGTATGCCCGCTAGCTAGCACGCATGCTCCTTTCGTGTTGTGTGTGGCATTCTTACATAATCTCCTTGGCATCTGCATTGTGTCACCTACCAGTTTCAACCTTCAGGGAACCAAAACATCTACCAATCACATCAGCACTTCTTCGCACGCGTCTGTTCTGCATAACCACGACATCGAGATATAAAGATGTCGCGCGCTGACATTCTTGGAACTACTACTGCCTAAAATCAAAAACTCTTGGCCTCCGGAGAGGTTTCTCACAAAAGTCGCAAAACTCACCCACGAGATAAAAGGAAGTGTCTCTGGTCTAAGGCATCACTTCTTGAAGGGGCAAATGATTTCAAACATAGATTCCATATCAAGGACATAGCCGAGGTCCTCCTATACAACCTAGTAATCGTCTCAATTGAAAGCATGCGTGTCGCCCACGATCCTTAATTCCTAGTGGGCGGTATGCTAAGAGTGCTTGATACAGGCCCGAGCTGATCTAAAAGCTCTGAGCATCTCCTGTCAATCTTGTGCTTCACGCACGTGGGGTGCACGGTATCGCTTTCAGGAAGATATTGCTTTGAAAGAGATGGGGTACTGGAGCATGGCATGGTGGATCTTCGCTGATTGAATGTGGATCTGGAAGCTCGCTTTAAACGGTTGTACCACATCGTTTATACCACATCGTTTATACCACATGTCGTGGCGGATGCGATGGATGAACGAGATCGAAAATTTGTTGGTTTCAACTGCTCGGCTCGAAATCCATGAATGAGGCATCTGATGGTGGCATGGGTAACTCGCGGTATCCTAATGCATAGCTGATCTGGGGAGGTCGTTCGTCATGACAGCCTGTGTTTTTGTTTAATGCGAAGAAACGAATCTACCAGAGGAAGGATGGCGAAACATCTAGTTAGCGGATAGGTTCTTATATAAAGTCCCTGTTTCTGCGATAGATTCTTGTCCGATAGGCAAGGCTCCATCCGCCGACCTTCAATAAGGCCTATTCTGTGCCATCCAACCCAGTATAACGCCTTTGTCGAGATGAAGGCTTCCAGGTACCTCTCCGGTGTTATCCTCCAATCCATTGTCGGATTTGCTTTTGCGACGCACGCGAAAAAATTTGAAGTTACACTTTCAATTGATGGGCAAACATCTCCTGTCGATTCCGACTCCGCGGCTGTCTACTATCCCAGAAAGGCCAAATATCCAGTGCTATTTGTTGGAAACGACGGATCCGCCGAAACAGGAGGGTTTCATCTCTGGAACTTATACGGCGGAAAGAAATCTTCTCCAAAAGAGCTATCGGCATTCAAGACTGGCAGATCGAAACTAGTCGATATAGTTTACTCAGTCGGGGAAGACGAGGAAGACTATGTAGTCACTTTGTCTATGCAAGATGGGCTAATCAGGGTATACGAGATCGACGGGAAGGTTGGGGAGCTGAAAGAAATCAAGGGCTTGGATAAGCCCGTCAGGGGTGACTTTTCGGCGATGTGTACTTGGACAAGCAAAGAAACTGGGGGACGATCTATCTTTATCATGGGGAAGAGATGGTTATATCGTTATTTGATTAGAGAAAAGCCTAACAGAAGGAGGCGGAAAAGTAACACTCTCGAGATCGTTGAGGCAAGTTCGCTCAAGTGCCAAGTATTAAACGCTCTGAACATGTGGCTGATTATATACAACTTTCAAGACACAAGAATTTGCCCTGCCTGTGGAGCCCAACTCTTGTGCGGTCACAGCTGATGGCGAGGGGTACTTCGGCGGAGCTAATGGAAAGCTGTACTCATTTTCGGCCGCCGATTCAACTAAGACCCCTAAGATTACCGAAATCGGAGAACCTGCCCGGGGTGACGAAATCAATGGAATTAAAATATACCGAGGGCAGGAAGAGACATATATATTTGTTGGCATTCAAGACGCAATTCAAGTCTTCGACATCGAGAAATTAGACCAACCCCTAGGCACCATCAAATTCAACGATGATGAACTCGAACTCAATGATTTTTCAATTTGTCAGCCAGGGTCGAAAGCCCACCCCGAAGGGACGCTTATATATGCTGGGGAGAAAGATAATGGCGCATTTTTCGGTACAAGCTCTCTATCACCATTGTTCAACTCTCATTCGAAATTAAAGTCCGATACGAAATACGACCCAAGAGACTGTATTAACAAAAGCGCAAAACCCAAAGCCTGTTCTAGTCTCTCCAATTGCAACAGTTATGGGTATTGTCCTAAGAGCCCTAAAAACGCAGTTTGCGATTGCTTCCCTGGTTTCGCTGGGAGAACTTGCAACAAGGTTACCTGTCCCAATAACTGTAGTTCTTCTCAAGGTACTTGCACCGGCCCGAACATTTGTACTTGCAAAGCTCCATGGACGGGCGAAAATTGCGAAACTCTTGGGGTCCCTCCGTTACACGAGACTGAAGAAAGTGGTGGCGCCGATGGAGATGACCCAGCCATTTGGATCCACCCTACGGATAAAGCTAAATCTAAAATCATCACTACAGTCAAGAGTGAAATTGGCAGTGGGCTCGGTGTTTATGATTTGAGTGGGAAAAGGACTGGTGGTTTGAGTGGCGGCGAGCCCAACAATGTTGACATTATCTACAACTTCAACTTCGGGGGCAGAAAGATAGATCTGACCGTCGCAGCTTGCAGAGAAGACAATACTATCTGGTAAGGGGTATCATCATCGCCCGAAAAAAATATCTTACTAATTGAGCCAGCATGTCGGAAATTACTCCAGGAGGAGATTTGATCGCAATTGAGGGTGGCATCCAGCCTTTACCAGAAGCAGTAAACGAATTAGAAGACGGGTTTGATCTTTATGGTTCTTGCGTGTACCGATCCCCAAAGACCGGCGCGTATTATATTTTCATCAACTCTAAATCCTCGCTTTATCTTCAATTTGAGCTTCTAGAGGACAACGGCAAACTTGCCACCAAGCTCGTCCGTCACTTTTATGTAGGAAACCGCGGACAAGTCGAAGGATGTGTTGTAGACGACCCTAACTCGACGCTATTTCTTGGAGAAGAGCCATATGGAATCTGGAGTTACCCAGCGGAACCGGATGCACCTACCAAAGGCACTTTAGTAGACAACACCGTGATTGATGGCGGCAAGCTCCATGCTGACGTCGAAGGCGTCACCCTTGTTTATGGAAAGACCAAAAAGGACGGCTACATTATCGTTTCTTGCCAGGGTTACAGTGAATACAACGTCTACAAACGCGCGCCACCCCACGACTACGTCATGAGCTTTACAGTCACTAATAACGATAAGAAGGGTGTAGACAGGGTTACGAATACAGATGGAATTACTGCTGTTGGAACGAGCTTAGGTCAAGAATATCCTTTTGGAATGGTTGTGGTGCACGATGATGTCAATGAGGCTCCGGATGGGAGTGCCAGGAGCGATGCCACATTTAAGATTTTGAGCCTAAAAGACATTCTAGGTAACAAGGTGATCGAAAAGATGGGCTTATTGGACGGCGTGGATACGGAATGGGACCCAAGACAGTAGAATTATTTACGGAACAATTTGTCTTTATGCCCTTGTTAGCCAAAACTTTCTTCGGGAAGAGCCATACGCAGACGAGGATCGGAAAAGCATGTTGGACATTCATAAATATAATTCTATCGTTTGATTTAACGAAACTATTCAATTATCCAACGTTCTTCTCTCAGGAAGTCGAAACATATGCCCAAGAAGTTTAAGCTCGCCCCCCGAGTAGATATTTCAACGCAGACGGTCTGTTGTACAATTGTCTCTTGGTTTTTAAAATGCATTAATGGCTTTGATTCTTTAGCAAAGCTAGATTTTCGATGTTCTTAGAGGTATTCTAACCTAAAATCCTGACTATAATCTAAAGCCTCCTGAATGATCGATTTGTTATGTCATTCGCGAGGGATAACTACTTTGAGGTTTCCGCTGACCTAAGGAGTATATGGTTGCGTTGGTCGGGGAAATATGTTACCAGCTTTAACTGGAAGATTGATGCGGTTCACATTGGCGGACCATGGTCGAAAAGGCCGCCGCTTGTAGCACGAACGATTTTGGGCTTGATTTGTGGCCTTATGACGTCTGAGATTTGTCGCTTCGAAGAAATATCTTTGCGGAGTACGCAAGGAGGCTTCCTTCAAGTTGAAAGAGACCATATTCTGCTCAATACTATATCTAGCTGTCGTCGCCAACTAGCCATCTTAGCTGATCATCAAATCCAACCTCATTCGCAAGAACTCAGTAATTTGTTCATTAAAACCAGCATTTCAATTTGAATACACAAGAAGGCCTCAAAAATCCTTCGAAACAGAAATAAACTTCTTTGAAGAATCTTAAGATGGCGACAGCACCGTTAATTTCCATCAAAGATGTCACGGCGTCTCAGATTCCGCCAGAATCCTCTACGACCATAGCACCCGTTCCTTTAAAGAATGGCACTTTGACTCTCACTAAGCCTTTAGAGGGAGCCGAGCTCCCCGACGCGAAGCTTTTGCTCAATATCATCCCTCACGAGTTTCCGGAGTTGACCGATGAAACAGCATTGAATAGAACACCGCTCACGATACCAATCATCCCAGATCATTTTCTGGGAAGCAAATCGGGGCTATGTCAAACCTTCAGGTTTCAGGTTAATGAGGACTTGGGGACTGTTGAGATAGCTCTACCTGAAAATGTTCCCGAAGCAGACGCTGTCAAGTTCGAAAAGATTATGGTTGAGAATGGATTCTTGAAAACAGGCCTGTCGGCTGGCGCTGAGGAGTATGTAAATTCTGATTCGACCCAGGTTACTCCACTTGAGGGTTTATCTAGCTTTCGGGCCTCAATTAAAATGGCATGCTGACTTAGACATATGATGAATAGACTTGGGAGGAAAATCACGCAAACTGCTAATAATGTTGCCAACTCCCTAAGGCGAAAATCAAACAACGATAACGATAAATCATGAGCTTAATTCCATGTTACCTCAATCGAGATACTAGGGAGAGATCTGTCGCGATTTTGGATACGCCCTTCTTGTTTCTAATGCTGCCTCACTGGGTCCTAAGATGGACAAGTCTATGGCTTATCCTGTTTACTGCCGCGTTGTGCTCTTTGCCATGTCACCATAGCATCCTTTACTGAATTTTCTTGAACAAATCGAGCCTAATGATTGAATATATTCTCCATTTCCAGGAATGATGGGTTTTTGTAATGTTGAGTAATTATTTTATAAAGATTCTCGAGTTGAATAATACGGAACTCCGCAATTAAATCTGTAAGCATCGCCTATATATTCATCACTGAAACTTTGGGGGAAGAGTCGTAGAGAGTCCATCGAATACACATCAAACCAAACTGCAAGCAAAATTGAAGGTCAAGTCAACCAATTGACTTCGTAATGTCACTCTACCAACGATGCCTCCGTGGTTTCTTTGGCCGACTAGCCATCAACGCATCTCTAATCTCCGGGATGTTTTTCGCTGGCACGCTTACCCGCTTCTCGTTATCCCAATAGGTTAGGTCGAAAGCGTCCTTATCACTCCGACCCTCTTTATAAGGGTCGGCCCCAGACCTAACCAGAAATTCTATGAGGGGAACACCCTCAGCCCGTTCCCGAAACGTTTTCTCGACTGCCTCGTGTAAGGGTGTGAAACCGTGCATATTGGGGCGATCGAGAAGGTCGGGGACGATTTCTGCTAGATATTTTGCGCAAGTGAGAATTTTCGGGCCCGTGCCAGGATGCATGTGGTCGCTCAATGCATGGAAAACATTGTTGCTTTCCCTGTCGGTTTCTCGTATGTTAGCTCCTAGCGCGACTAATTTTTTCATTGCGTTTGTAGAACCGTGAGCTGCTGCTAGGTGGGTGGTAGTGCCGCCAAATACGTCTTGTCCGTGAATCTCAAATCCCCACCGATTTACTAAAGTATCAATTACGTCTGGTCGGTCCGCCCGAACCGCATAGAATATGGGATCACGAATGTTGAACTTCTTATCGCTTTGAAACCCTTTCTCTAATAAGAGGAACATGCAATCCCAGGAGTATGAGACAGCCGTATACTGCAATAAGTTCCTCTTCCCAGAATCCTGCAGTTTTCTCGCAGCTTCTAAGCCCTCCGGCGTGTAAGGTTTTCTAGGTGACCAGTCCTTAGCCGCGCTTTGTTCATCGTAGGCGTTGATGTTAACATTCGCACCAGCGCTAATTGCTTCTCCCATCGATTTAGTATCTTTCCGATAAACTGCATCTCGTAGCAAGTTATCGAGCTCTTCTTGGTTCTTCCTTCCCCCATCTATATTTAGCTTTTGCAATCCTTGAACGGCAAAGTTGATATCCTCTGCATTGTTGTTGCCAATTTGACTCGCTAGCTTCGTTCTCATTCGTCCAAACTTCTCATCCTCGAACATGTCAAGAAATGCTTCCCCAATCTCGTTAGAGACCTCTCGGCTGTTCGGGCGTTGCTCTGGGTCTTGATGCATGCATTTCGCGACAATGTTTCTCATTCGCTGAGGATAATCGACTGGTATCTCTGGGGTTCTCGCGCTGTTCACAATGATGGACGGCGGTAGCTGACCACTGCATAAGCTATACAGCAAACATCCGAGACTGTAGATGTCTGACTTGACCGAAAATTTGGGGGGATCGCTTAGTGTTTCCGGAGCCATAAAACCAGGGGCCCCCATGATGCCATAGGACCCAATAGTATGGCGACCGGGAGCACCAGCTGCGGCAGAGAATTTCCCCAACCCAAAATCCGTGATATGGCACCAAGCGGGGCGGTCCTTCAGCCATGCCAAAAACTCCTCCGCAAGTTTTCTTTGCTTATCTAGAAGGCCGGGGCGCCCGTGATTAGCAATTCTGTTCGCGCGTCCCTTCATGTTGCTTATAACTTTACGGTGAATGTGATGGAGTACCTGTTAATTTCCCCCCATCGGTGACTAGCCAGAGCATCTCGTTGTATTCATAGGGCATGTCTAAGAGTACTATGGGGAGGTTTATTAGCAACTGTAGTCATAGCATGTTCTTTCCCTTAATTTGGCTTCGATTAAAACCAGGCCCGACTTACCATTGGCCGGCTTTAGATCTCTATGTATGACTCCTTGGTCGTGACACGCTTTTACCCCTCGTGCAATCTCCATAGCCCAATAGGTTGCGACGAACGGGTGCACTGAAGTTTCCTCGTGCCTACACCCTTCGATAACTTTCTGCAAATCGCCGCCTTCGTAAAACTTCATATATAACCTGATGGTCTGTGTTCTGTCGTTCCATGCCACATCACGGCCGAAATTTGCAATATATTTTTCAGAAGAAGCGAAAGACGCCCACGTTTCGATTTCGCGGGAAGCAAGCTTTACCAAATCGGGGTGCTGTGAACAATCTATCGCCTTACAAGCCATTATCTTTGTAGTAGAGTCTTAGCGCTTGAAATTTAAGCTCGATGGAGCTTGTAGGAGAGGTCTTGTAGTTTGACATACTTGGTTGTCGCTGACCCGGCGCACTTTCGCAACGGAACCGAACCCTCCCTGCCCAAGCGACGCGATGAACTCATAGTTCGGATCCTTGCCAGTAAGCTTTCGTAGAGCCATCGAAGCCGGCGAAAGTAATCCAACACCTAGCTTAGTCCTTTTTCGTCTCAATGTATAAGCCAACGACTAGTAGTTGACGTTCTGGTAGCGATCTCTGAGGAGTATTCACCTAACATGATCTTGATCGAGGTCGAGTGTCGCTGGACGGGGTGGACCCCGCCCTCGCTTGCCGCTCAGCTGCGCCCCTCACCAGCCATATTAGGCATCGGCGCCCCACAGCCCTTCAACATATCTGTTGTGTTGAGGAACAAACGAAGCGCTTCACGAAGCAGCTGCTGATGTTAATCAGGCTGGTGTCCGGAGATGACTTTTGATGAGTGACTAGATGTGGTTTTATTTCTTTTAGTTACGCTGATTAATAGACGTATGGGAAGGGAGACACGCCATGAAACGGACCTCTGGTGCACCTTTATATCCTGGGAAAATGCCTTTTATGTCATCTTCCTCACAGACAGAGCGAGGACAACCGCCTGCATTGGAAACAGTAGACTAGAGGAAAGTAGAAGAACGGCCTGGATTGAAAATCGAAAACGAACTCTCTGCACGCTCCTGTTGTAAATTTTGCGTTGTGGCGGTCGACGACTTGTGATTTGTAGCGAGGTTCTCAACTGACATGTCCGAGGGTCTCGAGGCTGTCAGTATTCGTTACTACATAGCAGAGCCCTAAGAGCACTTGCTGGCACCGTAGCGATATTTTCTTTTCGAACTCTTCTTATCGTTTCTTCATTCGCCGCCCGATCAATATGTCTTCCACGCAAATCACAAATGATTCTCAATCTACCAATCCGCCGTGGTGGAAGACCGCGGTCGGCTACCATATATACGTTCCATCCTTCTCTGATTCAAACGGCGATGGCGTCGGCGATATCCCTGGCATCATCTCCCGTCTTGGGTACCTCCGCTCCCTTGGTGTGGACGTCGTCTGGCTTTCACCATTTTACGCATCCCCGCAACATGACATGGGATACGATATCTCGGATTATAAAGCTGTTCACGAACCCTACGGGACGGTGCAGGATGTCCAACGGCTAATCGATGCTTGCCATATGGCCGGGATGAAAATCATCTTTGATTTGGTGGTAAACCATACCAGTTACCTCCACCCTTGGTTTCGGGTCTCAAAATCTGAGAAAAACGCCGAAAAGAAGGATTGCTACCATTGGCGACCGGCAAAATATGATGTTAACGGGAAGAGAACGGAGCCCAATAACTGGATTTCGGTCTTTGGTGGTTCAGCTTGGGAGTGGGATGAAGTGAGAGAAGAGTATTATCTTCATATTTATCTCAAGCAACAACCAGATCTGAATTGGGCGAACCCGGACGTTAGGAAAGCAATCTTTGAAGAAGCTATCAAATTCTGGATCGACAAGGGAGTAGATGGGTTCAGAATCGATACCGTTTGCATATATGCGAAGGATACTACTTTCCCTGACGCCGATATTACGAATCCTAAAGCTGAGTTTCAACTAGGCAGAAAGCATTACGCCGACCTAGAAGATAACTTTCGCTATCTCGCAGAAATAAGATCACGGCTGGAAGATGGCTATGGAGACAGAGACATAGTTCTCATCGGAGAGTATAGCGGAGGAACCTCGCCGGACATGGCAAGGAGGTATTGTGGTCCTGGAGGGTCCCTGGATATGGGGTTCCACAAGCAATTGTTGGATTTAGAGAGAACCGAGATATCTAAATGGATTCTTCGAGAGCCGAGTTTTGAACTAAAGAGATTTCTGGAAACCCATAAAGAATGGCAAGTGCTGGTGGATGAGAAAAATCGTTCGTGGACTACCACGTACCTAGAGAATCACGATGTGGCGAGGAGCGTGTCAAGGTTCACAAGCGATAACTCAGAGCTCAGAGCGTCAGGGGCAAAGTTACTGGCGTTGATTACGGGCACATCTTCTGGTACTCTATTCATCTACCAAGGACAGGAAATTGGAATGACTAATATGCCTATGCAATGGGGTATCGAAGAGTATAAAGATAGCGAAACTCTTCGCTACTACGAGAGGGTCAAAGCCGGAAAGGCAGATGGAGAAACTCTCGAATATGCACTCTCTAGCATCAGGAAGATTGCGAGAGACCATGCAAGGACGCCGATGCAATGGGATAATAGCCCCCACGCAGGTTTCACAACTGGTAAACCATGGATGCGAGTAAACGAGACCTTCCACGATATAAACGCCAAACTCCAGGAAGAGGACCCCACTTCCATCCTGGGGTTCTGGAAAAGGATCTTAGTTGTAAGGAAACGTTATCCTGAGCTTTTTATCCACGGCCAATTCGACCTCATCGACCTCAGTCGCGATATGATAGGAGAACGCCCGGCTAGCGACCTGATATGCATGTACAGGAAGCTTCCTCAGCCCCAAGAAGAGGGAAAGACTAAAGCCATAATTCTAGTCAATTTCTCTCCCTGTGAGATGTCAGTGGAAGAGTTCACACGACGGGCATTTCTAGAGAACGAGGGGATATTTGGAGATTGTCAGCTGATCCTTTCAACTCACGGAAGCGACAATCTTTCTGTCAACCCTTCAAAGACTTTCCAGCCATACGAGGCCAGACTTTATATTTACTCGCGCGACATTGGGTGGTAACCACCTAATCCGTGTTTAGCGGTTTATTTAAATCCCCATATGCTCCTTTGACCCACATCCTTATTGTGTCGGTCAAGCGAAAAGTATTGTTGTTAGGTTTGAATTGTATATTCAGAGAGCATCGTGATGTTCATTATTGCGAATATCACAATGAGGAAAATCACTAGAATAAAAAATAACTTATACTATATTTCGATATCTTAAATGCGGTTTTTACTTTTGATATAAATATTAGGCTCCTCCACTGGTTTATTTCCATACACTCCAGCATATCAGTTATCACTACATATATAAAGCAACTGGAACATATTCAGACTATAGCTTCATGTTCTAACATATACGGTCACGGAAAGACGATAACTGCTAAATATACTCAACAATTTCCACCAAAATGCCATCCAACACTCCTCCACCTCCCTCCCATTCTTCGCAGCTTCTAAAAAAGCCGGACTTTGAAGTCAATCTGGCCCGAGATGTTGAGTTTGGCGCTACTGCCTCAGCTTCCCCATTGTCAAGGAAGGGGAAACGTAAGCTAGCTAAAGCCAAGAAATTGGGCCAAATCTTTGATATTGAATCGGAGGGGCCTTCTAAAAAACCCAAAACCAAGGAATGCGACGATGTGAGTTCTCTCATCGCAGCTTGCTTGCGTACAAATTACTAAGTTGTGATTTAATAGATGATTTATAGTCCAGAGTTGGTCTCGTTCGATATATATCTGGACATGAGGCAACTGTTGTCGTCTTTATTGGACATTTTCGATGAGATGGAGGTCGAGTCCTCTGAGAATGCTTTCCCTCTCGAGGGCGACGATAATATGGATAATGAAGGCGCCTCGTCATTTGGGGGACGCCACAGAGGCTGATACCACGGGTGTTTAAGCCATAGAATAAGAGGCCGCGGCGAGATGATTGCCCTTCATGATTTTATAGGCCTTATACATAAGAGAGGTAAATACTTGTAAAGTCTATAAGAAGTGTATCACGACTCTTCAGACAGCATCAAGTGTAAGAAGCTACGTTTTCGCTTATCGTTGATTTTGGATTAGCATGATCTCATGTGATCAAAAAATAATATCAATCACCAGTCGGTGCCTTTCTCTGTTAGTTCTTGTCATCTCGCGTTATTCCGGTTAGCTGGCTTGGCGGTGGTGTTCTTGACCGAAATTAAATTTGCTTGCGCTGAGCCGCGCAACTTCGCTGGAGGCGGCTTGATCAATCTAGACTCAAAGCAAAGTTGTCATGCAGCCACCGGAATCTCCTGCAAACCAGGTTTTTGTGTAAGTTTAATTCATTTGTGTAAGTTTAATTCAGAAATGATGCATATACTCGCGAATTTGGAGAGATTTTCAATGCATCAGTGCACGCTTGTCCTTCCCGGTTGCGATTCTCGAATTTCAAGGTTAACGGGGAGTTCGCTAACGCGAAAGTGGTTTAAGTCCCTGGCTGGGGCTGAAGTATGCGAGGGCAAATTCCTTTGCTAATGGCAATCTAGATTTCCATTATGAGAGACCATGATATCTGCTCTAATTTGCCCAATTCTCCAGCAGATAAATAAATACTTGCCCTGGTTTCAATTGCATTATTTCGTGATCTTAGTCCTTCATCCCTGTCTTCACCTATCTTCATAATTCCTAAAAATTCGAAATGCGGTCCGCAATTATCAACGTCACTTTGCTAGTCAGCATCCTTGCGGCAACGACACATGTAGCGGCGGATTGCGCTCGGGATAACTGTTTAAGAGGTAAATTGCTACTGACGTTATTTTCTCTCTTTTTCTTTTTTGTTTTAGCTGACTTTGGCTCTTCGAATACTGTAGCTGTCGTTGCATCGGCATTCACCACGAGGAGCGGTTCCGCAGACTGCGCTCGATTCTTTCCCGCCACTACCATTACACCGGCCATTAGGTAAATACACTCGTCGCAATTAAACTCAAGTAGCTAGCAAGCTTAATTAATTGATTTATAGCACCGTTACTACCACCGTGACGAGTACGGTATCAACGGTTGACACGACGTTCCTCCCACCTAATCGTCGACGACGAGATATCGAAGAACGCAATATCAAAGCCCCAAGAGCAACCCTTGCAACCTCCAGCATACCCGCTTATGCCTCCCCATGTTCCGGAGTTGCACGTTATTCCAGCGCTTGTTCGTGTATCGGAGCCATTGGAGGGACAACTACAGCTGCCACACCCACCTCAACAGTTACGATCGTTTCCACGACCACCCAGCCCGCATTTACAGCAGCAAATTACTTGAGCTCTGATTGTTCCGGAACCAGTAATACCCCCTACGTCGTCGGCAACGGGGAGTGTATCTCGAATCCGATAGCCTACAGCATAAATATCGGTGCACTCGTACCAGCTTCCTGCCAGGCTTCGCAATGCAGCTTGCAGATTTTCAATAGCGGAATAATCAATTGTAGCGGGACGCCGGTGATGATCATTCCTTTCTCTGCGCAGTGTCTTGATACCTATGATATCTATTCATATCGTCTTATGTGTAATCCGGGGGCGTGTTCAGGGGGGATTAGTGCGCCATAGCACCACGACATGATATTCGATTTTGCTGATATATTTTTTTATTTCAAAATGGGTGGCTGTTTAGTACTTAGTATTGTGCTTGCGGCCGTATATAATTTTCATGAAGTTACATTCTAGAGCATATTGCTGAAAATTCGGTCTCCGACAATCTAAATATAAACATTGCGAATGAAGACTTGCATTAACCACTCTCAAAATTGAGAAACCGATGTCGTCTATCTCCTGACTTTAGTTCCCAAGTAAAATATATGCCATGGTGCTGGCGCTGAAGTACGTGTTCAAAGCCGATAAATCTATCCGCAGAGCAACTGCTCTGCAGCATGACCCTATGATATCCTTGCTGGGTTTTAATAGATATCCTATGCCGAGGCTCCCAAATTTGGCGAATCCTTGTAAAAAATGCGCCTGAGGATGCATGAACGCCAGACGCAAACACCAGCCAATATTTCGGCCTCGACAGCTGAGGATTAAGGGGTGTATAAGTATGAAACCTTGACACGCAAGTCGGCTAGCTTTAGACGACTACATTTCTCGCTACCTCGTTTTACACCTCGACGGAGTTTGCGAATAGTTACCACAGGCAATTAAGGTGCGCTCGACAAATTTAACGGCCTCGCGAATTCTGGATAAAGTGGAGGCTGGTATCCACAACACAACAGAAATGGGGTCACGAAGGGCGCCGACTACAGCCCTGTCTGTGGAAGTTTTGGAGCCCTACACGCGAGCTGGAGGTACTATTATCCTACGATCTCCTGGATTTTATAGAGTTTAACGCCTTTTTATTAGATAAGGGGTGGGAGTTGAGACAAACGACCATAGAGGAAGTACTCGATAAACGTAAGTCGATTAAGTTTTTGATCCATCTTGGGGGACGGGTCTGATTTAGTCATGCTTTTGTAGGTAGTAATGTTCCGACTATCGTGTAAGAAAGTTTCAGCTAAGCTACAAAAGATTAAATGGCTTCAACGTCGCAACTGACGATTAGCGCGCGTCTGATTCCAGTTTCGCAAGCACGGATGTCCTTTGGATGGATCAGTTTACCCCTATGAGCCAGAACGGGCACAAGATTCGAGCCCAACTAGAGAGTTATTACGGTATGCCCACGGAGTTTTGGTCGACGAGGGAACGGGAATCCAATGGGGATTTTGGATGTTCTGATGGCGAATCGAACCTTCATAGTATGTTAACATCTTGGGCGCATAAAACGAGAAACTCCTAACCATTAATGTTCCTGCATCTTATCAGAGACCTGGTTTCATTTTCTCGTAAAGAGATTATATATAGGCGCCAATGCCAGGTCCACCACCCCACTTGACTATTCCTACGATTGGGATAAGTTAGGTTTCTGTAGCACTTGGTCTCCAGACGGCCCCAAAAGCTTGATCTGCTTCGACGCCCGGCCGGAATTTATAGGCCACGTTCAGTTGGCCTTGAAGAATGTAGACTACGGATATTTCGAAACAGATCCGTATTGCTTTTACCCAGTAATCGTCAGTGCTGTTGTCGAACTTTTCGACAAATTGCTCTGGATGATACGAGATATCGTCCGATATATCGAGAAGGTGCCTTATCAATCTATGTAGCATCAAACCACCAGGCGCAGAGAATCGCTGACATGAAGCTGCAGAACGGACGTTATCAAGACGAGAACAAAAAACCGATCGCTCATCTTGAGGAGCTTCACGAATTGTCGAGACACGTGATACACTGCTGGGAGACCTTGACCGTAGCCACGGAAGTCTTAACAAAGATGCTTGGAAGACATGATATCTTGATGTCTGACCCTCCTACTAGAGAGAAAAAGTATATGCGTCGGATTCATGATCGATTGGATTACTATCATGGTATATTGTTCGGTTTCCGGCTCCGATGCGAGTCTATGCAACAGAGACATCAAAGTGAGATTGCAATGGTATTTGCCCCCCCTCCCTTTCCTTTTTCTTTCTTTTTTTTTCCGAGAAAAACAAGAAAACGGCCAACTAATTTCCTTAGGCTCAAAGCCGTTCGGTAGCAGCTGATGCGACAGCGATGAAGGCGATAGCGGGTGTGACCACTGCGTTCTTACCAGCAACTTTTGTTTCAGTACGTTCCTCCTCCAATGCATGCATTCTAAGTTTCGGTAGCGTATTAACGAAACACAGGCGGTATTTAGTATGAGTTTCTTCGACAACGGACCTTCATGGGGCCTTTCTCCCAAAATTTGGATATACTGGGTCATCGCTGTACCACTGACCGCTATCGCGATTGGTTTACTGCTCTGTTGGGGCCGTATGACGAGATCACGTAGACGCTTTACTTGATTATGAAGGAGTTTGAAGTTATCTGGCTTCGATTAGTTTAGTTGATTATGTGCTTGATTAGCTATCCTTCCAATATTGCCTGCTTTCTTTGGTGGGTCATCTTTCATGATTGAAACACCTCTAGCTATGTTTACAGGTTTCATGAGTCTTGATATATCGAGAGAAAAACAGTGTATTTTGAAGGCAAAACTTAATAAAGATATCAATCCGTCCTAGCACTCAAAAGGATGTATTCAGATTATGGTGATTTATCCACCAGGACCCTGCGGCATTCCAGATTCGCTACGGCAGTAATTAACTACGTATCGGATAACACTGACGTCGTCTTGGGGAGTATTCTCCCACCCTTGAATCTGAACAAACTCATCGGCTTCAAGATACTGGAACCGCCACATTTCGCAGAAATCCACGAAACTGTATTTCTCGAGACGAGTGCGCCAAGGTTGATCGTCGCTCGAGTTGATTTCATTCACGAGCCTTCGGAGGGCGGCACGCACTTCTTCGGGAACTCTCTATATCGTCGAAAAGAATAAACAGTCAGTAAGAGTTCAAGGATTGTAACTTAGGAGGTTGGGAGGGGGGGACTTACTATGTTCCTGCGAAGTGACCTCACCATCCTTTCTCGGATACGATGGTCTTCCAAACGACTGTTACCCATCTTGCCCTTTTGATTCATCAGATCCCGCTCGCGATCCTTTCGAAGCTTGGAACGGAGTTTAGTATAATGCTTAGGATCCGAGTTATGGGCAGTCTTTTGTCCTGAAGGGGATGAGATCGGTGGGTCGGGGCGAAGAGTTATGGTTTGAAGAGCTCGTCGAGCATTATAAGGGGATAGAATAGAGGTTGCGATTCGCTGCGGGGTTAGAGGAGGGGTTGCCGGGTTAGGTAATGGAGTGATCACAGGAGTGTCATCTTCCTCCTCTGTCTTCTTGTCCTCTGGCTTCTTATCCTCTTGTGAGATTTCCTCGGGTTCGCTGAAGCAGGGAGACGACGAGGTGGGGGAGGTCGGAGACTGTTGGATGGGAATATCCGGGAGGGCGACTCCAGCTGGATGAAGCTCATCTGGATTATCGGGAAGCTTGACTTCGGTAAGCTGACTCTTGGTACTCTCCTCTGTAAGAGCAGGATCGATGAGAGCAGGATCGATAGCTTCGATAATTTCAACTTCCACCTTGGCACTCGTTTTCATAAGTTCGTGATCGATAGCTTCAGTTATCTCGACTTGGGTCGTGGTAGTCTCCTCCACCAGAGCGGGGTCGATAGCAATACAAGTGTCAATAGGAACGCTGGGGTCGGTTTCAGCTTCTGTCTCGACAGTTGGAGGCTCCGTTGCTAGTAACTCTGGGGATGGGGGCTTCTTGATGTTCTCCATTGTTGCAAGGGTGTATGGGTGAGACGTTTGCCGGGTAGATGCAGATGTTTCGATGTGAGGTATCAGAGGAGACGACCAAAGGAGGCCCCTCTCATCTCAACTGGCGGTATATATAGATGAACAAAGATACCGCCGTGATTGCACCGTCGTTGAGATTATGATGGTGATGATGATGTAAAGAATTGTCGTGAAGTGGGCTTCTGTGGTGTCGATGGAGGGAAAGTAGATGTGGAGAAGTTCGAGTGCTGGGGAAAGGCGCCGACATATAATACTGACCCACAGCAGGACCTCGTTTTCGGGGCGCCTTGCAAAACTAGGGGAAACAGCCAAGGTCAAAGAAAACGTCTGATTGCTTCGGTTAAGTACATGGGGCTAGGAAACATGCATAAGAAATCATCATCAATCGTAAGCTCGTTACGTTATCAGGGTATATCATTGCCATTCGCTCATATAAAATCAAAGTCGAGGAAACCAAGTTAAACACAACCCACAGAGAAGAACCTCAAAGATGCAACATGAAAGAACGGTAAGTACAGGATATCGAGCAAAGGCACCGGGAGCAAGAAAATGAAAATCGTTACTGACGCAGAAATCAAACTTCGTAGGTCCTTCGGATGTGAGCTTGCGGGAGGAGTGGAACTGGGGCAGGTTCCAGCGCCTTTCGAGTGTTATAAGGTCGTTGAGGCATCGCCGCCATCGCGGGTGCGGGGGCAAATGTTTTAGTATCGACGAGAACAGGTGCTCCGTACTGGTTATATGTGATCGTCTGCGGAGGAGGGAGAGCCTTGTATGTGTTCCTTTGTCTCGGTGGACTGATGCTTGGACTTGAGTCCCTGTCTACTCTGATTCCCTTGATGGATCGAGCCCTAGAGCGACCGCTTCGGCTATACACAGTGCTTGCATCTTCGATCTCTCGTGGAGTTTCCACAACTATCTTGCGGGGTCTTTCCACGATGACTGGTTTTTCCACCACCACTCCTTGCTCGATGGTTCGTTTGCGCTCCGTGGATCGCGTCCGAGAGGCGGTTCGGAATCTTTCGATATCGATATCCGGTGGCGTGTCTGCATATTTTGAGATCTCGCTCAAGGATATCTCCTTGCGGCGAATCGGGATAATAATTTTTTCGCCTTCAACAACCGCGGCTCTGCTGCGAGATCTATGAGGACTGATGACTGTAACGTCTTCGACAACATGTTTGTCTACGAGTTCACGTTCAACGGTCGGCCGGACGATTTTGGCTCCTTCGTGATTGAGATCGTCTTGAGGTCTGATAAGGATCACGTCTTGATCTATCTCTTGAAACCCTGTGCTGGTTATTTTGTTGCCCCGGTCGCGGACGACGACTGTGTCAGTGGGATAAAAGAAACTTCCTTTCCTCTCGGTTTCCTTTGGCATCTCCACAAGAAGTCTTTCGCTGATCCCAGATTGGCTGACAGCTCTGCGTCTTCCCGAGAGCGGCTCGAGAGCGTTGCTACTAGAGATTTCGACCTCTTTCACATACGCAATGGGGAATATTCCCTTCTTTCTAGTGGTGAGATTGACACCTTTATACCAATTTCTATCAACGTATCGTCGCACTTCGATAACATCACCGACTTTCATCGCTAGGTCTCCCTTTTCGCTTTTTGGGAATTCGAAGAGAGGAGTAACAAATTGCGGCGGACTACCGAGAGTCAAAGCGCTAAGCGAAGAGATGCTGCTGGATGACGAGCTACGAGATGATGATCGGCTCCGGTGGCGCCGGTGGTGTCTGTCTTTATGCTTCGAAGCATGATGACGGGAAGATCGCGATTTCGACCGCCGCGACCTGCGCGTGGACCTCGTTCTCCCGCTGCTGCTGGAACGAGACCTCGAGCTCGACCTAGATCTCGATCTAGCCCTGCGGTGCGAATAAGAAAGCTCGAATCGGCCGGATCTATCATGGTGGCGATCGTGTTGGCGGTAGGAGGAAAGCGACAGGTCAGCTATGGAATGGCGGCCGCTGTAGTCTCTGTGATGTCCTGGACGAGGCGTTAACAATGCGAAACGAACCCGAGGATTCGACTTCTTACGGTAATCGGATACGTCGTCGGTCGCACGCTGAGCGTTGACATAGAATCGCGGCGACGACATGTAAAATCTATCGGGATTGGCCATTTTCAAGCAAAGCCGATGGCAAAATATCCCGGTGATCTCTATCGCAAACGAGAGAAAAAAAAAAAAGTAAGAAAATGAGAATTAGCGGGCTGGTCAACAGGCGCGAAAGAATAATAATGAAACTTACGGAAACGAAATGGATTGCAGCAGGCGCAAGACGTTTATTTAATTCGAACCTTCCCCGCACAGCGAAATTATTGAGATGAGATGATTGCGAAAAATGAGAACAGGCAAAGCGACGGTGGAGAAAGAGGGGAGACAAACGGAGAGAGACTGTGCCACACTTTCTTCTTTAAATTCGGATCCTGTCCAGGCACAGTAGCTTCAGATTCCCACCATATAGCGCGCGCATCATCGGACAAGCTCGCAGCGCTCCGATTTGGCTTACCATTCTATGGTATCCGTTCGAGCCGCTTTTTCTAGCAACCAAATACGAATGTCCGATGACGTTTAGCTCGTGCAATTTTCTTGTCCCCAATGCCCTGCCATCGTGACGTAACAAGCACGGCGCTAAGCCGACTTTGGGGACGACGACGAAAACTGCAACAGCACTAAATGTGTTGTGGTGTCGTTCCTGATTGCTCACATGGCCATGTTACAGAGCGAGCTTATATATAGCATATCATCCGTATTGTATGAGTTTATATCTCGCCGTTACCTACCGTAGGGGTTTTTGCAGATTTTTGAAGTCATTTTGACCACAAAAGTGGACTTAAAACAGTATATTGGACGTCTTTAAAGTTATAAAAGAAATCCATCGACGTTTTTGAAGTGTTTTAAGTCCGTATTTTCGATCAAAGCACATCGAAAAACCACCATTTCCCCCTACGGTACATGGTTAGCTTGAAAGCTTCTACTGACTATGCTACATACAATTCAAGCCCCACTAAGGCGATTTGGTCGAACTATAGGTACCCGACCCCGCTTTGCGGGTTCGCCCCCGTGGCACCCTGAGGAACGTACCTCGGATGCATCTGGTCAATAGCTAGCCTTATTATATCCTGGCGAGTCCTAGGGCATGGCGGTAGCTTCTTCTTCCTAGCCATTGCATCTTCGAAGTCGGCTGGAGAATAAAGACCCCAACCGTGATCCACCAAGGTTTGTATTTCTTCATCCGGCTCACCATCTGGCTTGTCAAGTAGTCTTTGCACGCATCTGACATACGTTGCATATCTTTTCTCCGCTACACTTTGACGAAAATTACTTGCTTGATCCAGCATGATCATTGGGGCTTCTATACCCGATGAACGCGGCGTTGTCAATCTTGGGAGGTCTACAACCTCTATTTGATTGGCTTCCTCAGCTTGGTCTCGACCGCTGGAGATGTCCTCCTGGTCGGCTTGGTCCAGGCCAAACTGAGGTGTTGTGATATCTTGGACCCCAAGCTCTAGTTGTGGCGCGATTAACTCGTTCGGTATCGCTTCGTCAGCCGCCTCGTCAGTGTCCCTCTCAGCATTTCTTTCTTCTGTATAAAGTGTAAACTCCTCGTCCTTCTCGGTGATCCTCTGCAAGATATCTTCAACATCCTCTGGTTTTAACCTAGACGGCTTGAAGATGTTAATTTTAGGCTGCTCTGAAACAGGTCTCGGCTCAAACAAATCGTCTGTGCCGTATCCCTGCTCACTCTCGCCTACGTACTCTTGAGGCATAAAAATAGAACTTTCTCTGGATTCTGCACGGGAATCCGGTCGGAGGCGCCTTACGGATGAGAAGGGATCCGTAGTTCCATCTAGATTTCCCCCGTCGAAATCCATTCCCGGTAACTCAATGATGGGCCCTTGTTCTCTTTTCCCACCAAACAGTCGACGGATACCTCGTGCCGCAGCATTGCATATTCCACCTATGCCGCAAAAGCTGGATTTCCTTTTCGGACTTTGGGTACTTGTCATAGCATCTATCAGTTTTATCTCTTCGTTCAGCTCGTCTTCTTCGTCTTTGGAGTATGGCTTGGCTGTATCTTCGAAACCGAGACTAGCTACATGTAGCTCGGTGACAGGTTGGGCACCATAGGTGAATACTTGACTTGGCTGGCGAACTATTGTGTAGATTTGACTTTGCGCTTCGTAGTTAAATAGATTTTGCACTATTCCTCGGGAACCGTATCAGTTCTAAAGCTTGATTCACTCGCATGTCAAGACGACTCACGGTATAATTGGCGCTCTCCTGGGACCGCGGGGCCCCAGAACTCCAGAACGTCACCCTCTTTTATGGAAGCATCTTCTGGTCTGTTCTTCTCAAAGTTCTGATATACTCCTCTCCTTTTTACCCGAAATCTATAGATATCAACGTCAGCGAATTACCCATGTCTTCAAAAGTACATTAATATAACTTACTCGCTGCGGAATACTTTCCCCGGTTCCAGAACCCCAAAGTGAAGCCTAGCCGTCGGATCCAAAGAATGCGTGACACCAGGTTGATTCTCAGTGTCTGGTCCACCAGTAAGCTGGATAAGTGTATGCTGCTCCACCGTCTTCTGGTTTGGTCCGATGTCCCAAAACCAGCCGGGTGCGCTTTGTGCAGGACATGCCCGATCCCTTGGGTCAACTAATAATAATCCGGGGTCGTATCCTTCGTTTATAAGTTCAATTTGCCATCCAATTGGTGTCGGCATACATACTGACATTTCAATACTCGTTTTGTCAGTTGTTTTCGACTTTTTAGCAAGAAAAAAGGGATAATCAGGTCGTACATACATCTTTGATTAGGTATCTCAGCGGAGCTCGGACCCTTTGGAACTGCGCTGATGATGAGAGCTAAGGCATTGGAAATATAGAATGCCAAGGCGATAGCCTTCGTAGCGGAACCGAAAGACATTTTTGTAGACAGTCGCTTAAGCTAACCGAACCTCCTAATGCTTGACTCGCAGTCCCCCACGTAGAACTGACGATCGTGTCGAGGAAGCCATGTGGAACTAGTCACAAAGAGAAATTTTGAGGTCATATCCCACGCACTATTTCTAAGAAGAAGAAAAAAAAGACCACGAATGTATATTATCGCCACGTTTGCAAAATTGATTTTCTCAAGTTTTACAAAACAATCTCAAATTACGCGCACGTAAATTGCGTGTGCAATGCGTGGCATTCTACAATGGTTTGGTGTGGCCATCATGCCAGCGCGAGCAGCCCCTAGACTCGCAGGCCAACGTGGGCTAACGTACAGGTCTGATCTATCCAATGTTGGAGATCTTTTACCTTCAAAACATGCTCGCATTCTTGTGCCTTTCTACTAATTAATCTATTTGAGTTGCAAGCCATCTTTCTTACTTGTCGTTTCAACTTCAAAAGCATCAAGTTGTGCGTGCCCGGCTCCTGATGAGTCCGGTGCTGGGACCTGTTTGAAGTAGCTAGTGTCTTGTACAACAGCTTCTTCTGGCTTGCCAATTAGGTTCTTGAAGCCACTTGCAACTTTTCCTCCCGCTTTACTGATAGAACTTCCAAACTTCGAAAAGAACCCCTTACTCGCGCCTTTGACCGCCCCCATGGCTCCTTGTTTCGGAAATATATCCTCATACGCTTCGTAGTCATCCTCTACAAAATAATCTGACTTCATTTTCGTAAGTGGTTCCATCTTTTCACCTTCTCCTAGCGGCATTGGCTTTTTCGGATCTTGGATGATACGGAACTCGACTTCGGGGACTAAATCTGAGACTGGAAGGGTCGAACCACGGCCAACATGCCAGAAAGCACCCTGGCCACCCAACCTCTGAACTATACTTCAAGTTAGCAAATGGAGGAACTGACAAAGCAAGAGACTCAACATACGTCTTAGAATTCGATCCTTCATATGAGTTCCTGCTATTCCAACAAATTCCAACACATCTCCATTCATAGCGGAATTACTATCACTCATAGCGCTGACTTTGCCACCTCGTATCAATTTAAACCTTTATCATAAGCCCGTATTTTAGCGAAATGATAATTTCTCTCTCTAAGCTTGGAGATATTCCAGTAATGAACGAGTTCACTTGTAGCAAGCACTTACGGCGCAGCCTCAAAGCTTCCCTCCATGTAACCGTACGAAAAGTAAGTGTTCTTAAACTGCGTGTCGTAAGTGATAGCAGGGACGCCTGAATCACTCTTGTGTTTATAGGCATCAACTCCTGACAGATAAAACTGATTTATCACTTCGCCAATGTCGAGATTTCGTTCACCCGGTATCAGAAAACTCCATTTGTCTGCTGTGTCGCCATCGGCTTGGTAGTCGCAACCTGACGCTACGTCTGCCGCGTAGAGACCCCAGCGCTTAATACTTCTAGGATGACATACTATCGATTAGAAGACTTGATCAGTGTCTTTTTTCCATCTACAAGGCTTGTACAGGGGGTGTCCAGAACCTTACAAATCCAATCCGGTGTGATTCCTTGTCCAGGTTTCGTTGCCGCTATTTTCGCCACATCATACACCCCGATGAGAAATTTGGCGGATGCGAAAGACGCATACAGTGGCAGAAGTCGGAATAAGCTGAAACGAATTGAACGAACCATTTTGAACTCGAATTTGATATACGGACATTTACTGTAATCACTTCAAATCAATCTGAGAATGCAATCTCGAGGCCACGAGAACACTGAGCGAATTGAAAGAGATGATTGTTCTTCGATCTAGTATCTCGTTTTACCATGAGTGAAACTACCTCGTATGAGAAACATCCCACGTATATCTATCTCACTCATTACTGAATTACAGCAGTTCCCCCGATTACCATGGCACAAAGCACATTTTTTCCAAACGGTAACCACGTGCTCGATAAATTTTTAGGGGGGGATATTTCATATATGTATATATATGTATATACCTATTTCACCTGTATTGCCGGTAATTCACTTATTTTAAGCCTACATAGAAGCATTATCATGAAACAAAGAAACGTAGACCTTCAATAAAGTACCGCATAGTGGAGCATTTATCATTTACTCTTATTCCAATGCCCAAGTAGATTAAATACAAGAGTTGTAGACTCTACTTGTTTACCCCTGTGGAGTATTACTCTTTTCCAACATAGCACGGCGTGCAAGGATGTCCTGCTGAACTAGTTCAATTTGGGCTATAGCAATCAGGGTCTGTTCCCATTCCCAATCTAAGCGAGTTCCTTCGTCTTGAGCTTGTGCAGCCTTGCGTGCTGCCCTTTGTGCGGCCTGCCCTAGTCGCTGTTGCTGCCGAATATTATCAGCGTTTCGCTGATAATATGGGTTAGCCGAAAGGCTTAGGCGTGGTCTAGCAGGCTGGACTGGTAGACCCGGCTGAGCTTGCTCGATATTCCCGGTGATTTGCTGTATCAGTTCGTTGAAGTGTTGAGTATCAGCGACGGCATTCTGGGCTCTTTGGTTAGCAGCTTGCGCTAAAGCTTCTTTGTCTAAAGATGCTTCCTCATCTTCCTCCACATCTGAGATTACGTCCCCATCCGCTTCATTAATCTGTTCCCACGGAAGATTATCGTACCAGTCGAATCCTTCAGACCCAGTAAAAGCTTCATCTGACCACGGCAGCCCTCCCAGAACGCGGAGTGACTCTTTTGAACTTGGTGGCCTGTCGATTCTTTCTCGTGGGCCAAATGTGGCGACCCCTTCCTCCAAAATTGCGTCAACTTCCGCTTCGAGAGGATCATATTCGCCTGCAAGTTCGTTGAAGGATCCTATTGTGGGTGGTAGATCCGCATACTGCCCTGAGTCTGTCCCTTCGATGGAAGGTACCTCATTAGTGGGGTCTTCTCGCACTAACTCTGTCTCGACCGCATCGTCCGCCACCACTTCATCCTCGTCCTCGGGAATGGGATCTAGTATCTGCTGGTCTTCAACCAATGCTTGCAAAAGTTCTTCGCCACCCATCAATGGCTCCAATACACTCCCCTCAGGTGCAAAAGCTTCGTTCAACTCGACACCCTCGTCTGAAGTCTCCGGAATAGGAGGTAGAAGCAACGGTGGGGGTCGGTTTGGTGGAGGTCGAAAGTTCGGTGAATCTTGAGACGAGGGACTGAGTCCTAAGACAGGTCGCAACCACGATGGTCCACTATACCCTCCAGTGCTTCGTCCAACTGGTCCCAATCCAGGAGGTAGAGCGGTTGTGTCACCCAAAGTCACATCCCCAGCGTTAGCCAGTGCATTCCAGTCGATCATATCATCAGAGTCAGGAAGATCGCTCTCCGCTTCCAGATCTGCTATAATCTCATCGAATAGTTCATCACCAGATGTGTCAATAGGTATCTCTTGCTGCAATTGCCTTTCCAAATTCGCAAGTAAACCGAAATCCCCATCTGCATCGTGGAGACCAGGTGGGACTGCAGGCGAGAGTTCTTCTTGGCTGGACCCATCACTAAGTCTTGGGAACCAATAGTCTTTTTCACTGCTGTCGGTACCGCTATATCCAGTAGGTGATGATAACGCGCCATCCTCATCCGCTATCACCTCACTTCTCTGCATGTCTGGCTGAGACGCAGGATCGGAGATACCCGCATCTGCGATAATAGCATTGGCGATCGCATCGTTGTACGTACGAAGTAGTGGGGTTGGCACTCCAGCTATTTCCAGTGCAACCAGTCGCCTTGTTTCCGTAGCGGTAAATTGGGATCGTTTGCTGTATCTCAAAACATCAATGTACTGTCCAGATGCTCCTCGTGCGCTGTCGACTATATTGGCGAAACGGTATTTTAGCTTCCCTTTTATCTATTTTTAAATACATAAGTAGCGAATGCATGCAAACATACCTTGAATACTGTAGCTCGGAGATGGGTTCCTTATCGATCCCACGAATTCCAAAGTGTCTCCCGGGATCACTTGACTATTAGCTGTCCCAGAGCTATCTGACGACATACGTTTACGTTTGCTCGTGAAACTATGAGTTTAGGTAAGTTAGCATTCCGATATAGTGATGATTTCAAAAGATTGATATTCACGCTAAACACTTACATTGCTTTTGAGAAGCCAGGGTTTCCAGCCTCAGTTCCGATCTGAAACGGAGTCCATTGTTGGCTTTGATACAGAGAATCTTTGAATATGGCGTAGTTTCCATCAATCGTGTTGATGGAGAAATAGTCCCAGTCCGATCGTAGTCTTGACGGCTTCTCCTGATTAAGAACCCAGAAGGAACTACCACCTTTGTCTTCGCAACTGCCACCATCGCCACTGATTGGCACCATGTATGCTGGTGAATACTGCAGGCCTATCTCTTGCTGCCGCGTAGTAGAATCAGAGTTGGGGTAGCATACTAAATGTCATGGTAGTATTATCAGCTCTCATGTGCTCAACGGGTCGAAAGGCTCGAAATGTGCCATTGTCAATGTTGGTGACCTACATCGGAAAGACACCCCTGCTAGCCGGCTTCGCGGTTCAGAGTAAGCGACATCAATAAACACTGCAGCAGCAAGTTTGGAGCACAGAAGTCCAATTTGAGCCCATATCAGTAGCTTATTATTGTACCGCATCGCGAAAGAATGTACATGTGTAGAATCTCGTGTAGATAATAAAGCCGACTGAAGAAATATGCAATGTCGAATCAAAATATATTCAACATGTAGGCGATTTCATGTCCCAATAACCATTTGACCATCCCCCATAGGGCTACCTTCCTCTCATGTACATGCATGTTAGCAAATATCTCTCTCAAACCTCAAGTTTTTAGCGCATGTGTGGAGTAATGACTTCGATGATAGAATAGCACGGGGATGTTAGATTTTAACCTATATCCGCATTCACTCAACTCTCGTCGTTTTCAATGTAAATTTAGATCTCACGCAGCGTTTAAACGCTCCTTCATTCCCTTCTTTCTGAAGATGCTTTACGTAGTTTCTAAACAACGCATCTCTGTTTGTTCTCCTTGTTGGAATTTTCGGTGGCTGAGCATAAATGTGGCGGTGCCCCTTGGCGTATCTAGATCACCATAGATTATCACGGGAATGAAGGACATACTAGGGAATGTTTTAATATGGTGAAAAATGGTCTTGAATTTGATATTAGGAGAAGTGCTCGTGAAGGAAGGCTAATTATGTACATTATTATCTTGTCCGTGATAGAACTAATTAGGTGGTTCGCAGGAACCGAGGATGCTAATAACCAAAACTTTTTTCATAAAATGAAGACAATAACTTTTTATCCCGTCCAGGCCGTTAACTTTTTTGTTCTTGTATTAAACCCAGAAAATTCCAAAAAAACAAAACTTTTGTAACTTTTATTACTTTTGTTGACCACCGTATTAATCCCATTATTTTTATCCCGCGAAACCAACCCGATTCCCCGATAGAAAGACCCATGTTCCGAAAATGAAAAACTTTTGTATGATTTGAAGTGATTGAGTAGTGAATTGAAGGTATCAGGCACAGAAAGCTTGAATCCCTTTATGAAACGAGCGTGATGCCACTTCGACGCGCTTAAGAGTCGGAGCGAGAGTCGACCTCAACAAGCTTGAGCTTGAGTGGGATACCGTTGGCGGTCATGCAGCAGGAGCCGTCCCACCACATAACAGACCAGGTACCCTGCTCACGACCTGGGAATGCGAACCATCGCTGTTCAAAGTTGAAACCGAGGAACTTTCCGGCACCTGGAGCAATCTGGACGGATGGGCGACCCAAGGTGAAGGTCCAGCTGTCGATCATCATCTTTTCACCGAATTGCTTGCTGGTTTGTTCAGGAGCGGAGAGGAAGGCAAAGTTGTAGGCGTTGTCACCGACGAGAAGTGCTGGGGTGTCGATGATTCCGATCGGGAAGCCGTGAAGGGACCAAGAGAACGCGTTTTCGCTGCTGGTAGCATAGAAGCGAACGGCGTTTCCGGTATGGTTCAATCCGGCGAGTGGCCCGTCGAGTGTCAGTGGCATTCCGTGGAACTCCTGACCGGGTGCGACAGCTTCGAGAGTGAAGCTTGGGAAAGCGGCGACAGCGGCCATGGCAGTAGAGACGAGAGCGGAGAGGGAGACGATGAGCTTCATCATTTTGTCGGTATTGTTTTATAAGCGAAGGTAGGCTTGAAAGTGGATATTGAAATGTAGAAAGATAGGAGTGAAGAATTCGAGATTGCTAGAGCGGCTAAAGAGGCGAGGGCTGGAGTGAATGGTTCTTCTGTGTGATGATTGAATGATGTTCTGGAGAATGAGAGTTGAAATGAGATGCGACTGAGGCCCAATATATAGACAATCGACCTTCACGGAAGCCGTCATTCACAATATGGTCTCTATCACGATCAGGCAAATTTTCTTGCGCCCAGGGATTGCTAGTGGCCCGCGCAGTCGCACAGCATTACATCGAATACATGGGTTCACGGTTGGCTTGAGCTGAGATATTTTCCCGATTCCGAAGCTAGGGCCTACCTTCCTAGCCCCTACCCATCCGGATTTGCCATTTCAAGGGAGGCCCTGGGCCTCTGCCTTCCAGTCCGTAGGTGGACTATGACCTGACAGAGGTACATGTACCGCTATCCTTGTCTTGAATTTTTTATCTTGAAGCTAAATTTACACCGTCCTGCTTTAGCGAGACCCAGTTTCCCCTCAGAGTCCGGTGTTCCAGCCTTTCTAGAGAAATGAAGAAATTTTTCGAATGCATTGATACCATACGAAAAGAGAGATGCCGACGATATCCTAAACGGCGACCCAAGGATCGAGATAGCCCTAAAGCTCTTCTGGGACTGAAGAGATTTTTCTTTGGTGTCTTGGCCAGTCATGGTCTGAGCTCGGAGTTACCTTCATCGGTGCTGCAAAAGGGGTTTTGGGTATTCCGATTCCGATGGCTTCCACAAGCTTCCTATGCGTGAGGAATCATTTTACTCCCTTTTTCGAGTATTAACTTTGAGCTTATCGAGATAACGCACGTCATAACCAAATAATCCGCGATCGATGCGCGCGATCGATAGTTTAGAGAGTACGCCGGCGTATCTATCTCTTAGATCTACAGATATGATAACATGAAATCACAGTATCGATATGATAGACGACCCCATACTCTACCCCGGAACCCCAGAAACCTTACCTTTCATCATGGACTTCTCGAACATTGTGAAATGCTACCCCCATTCTCTGGGGAAAAAAAAAACTTGTTTTTTCACTTCGAATCCAGTCAGGGTGCGGCATTGAATACTCACCACTCAATTTTCACGCCATCCATGATCACGGCCGGGAACCCAGTAGTATCAACAGCACTATCACTTCGAAAGGAAGTTCAACGGTCTATATCGCTGTCGCTTGGCAGCTGTTACGCATGGATTTGGCTGCGCACTCCTGCTCCAAACAACACATTTTTCCCAACATGTCGTTCGCGCCTACCAAATAGGGAAACGTCTGCGGCTTCAGCAAGGACTGAGGGCGTACAATATTACCCACTAAAAGAGCGGCATCCATTGCGCCCCCCTTTTTCTCTAGTCGTTTTAATTGTCTTCTAGAACCTATCGAATCCTTTGAGGCATATGCAAGTGAAAATTTCTTACAGAGTTTTTTCCTTCGGAGTGTCAGAGCTCTGGCGAGCCGTCTCTTCCTTGGCGTAGGCTGGAAGCCGCATCGTGTAGGAGAGAACGAAGGCGCACGAGATCCCAGTTTCGCGATGTTTCCAGACTGCAGGAGCGAAATTTGTCACAGCGGGCCGAGTGAGACATGTCGAATCCTAGCAATCAATACCTTGTCGACGATATCTGATCCAGACCAATGGAAGGACTCAACTAGATCACGGCCTCAAGATAGAGTAATCATTCCATCACACTAGGCCGTCATAACGATACTGAGGCAAATAAGATTAGATTGAAAATTCTTCCATCATCACTACGCTTGACCGTTGACTGATCTGCCGCCAATAGCCGTGAGAGTGGGATTGTCGGGAAATGACTTGTGAACTCCGTCATGAGAAAGATTATCATACTAGAATCATCTAAAGGACAGCCTTTAGCGAGACTGGCAAATCCTGGGTGATATACAGTATATGCACGCAACGGTAAACACTTTACGCAGATATGGATGGATAAAAATCGGAAATAATTCGGGCAAATTAGGCCCTCGATGGGCATTGTTGGATACCGCCAAAGTATTTTGGGTTGAATATCGTTTCGATATCAGGCTACTTTCGTCAATCCGAGATCAGAATCACCACGATGACCCAAGATCGAAGCGATAAAGATCCGGATATCTTCATCTCACTAAAATAAGACGAATACATACCTGATAATTAACTATCAGGCCACTTCCTCCGATCTATCAGCTGCCTTAGCATACTTGAGACTAGACTTGCGGGTCAAGATACAAGCATATCACCCTATCAGAGGCGAATGAATATCATTGGCATCGGGAGGAATTGCGTAATTCTCGAAATGGAAAACAGATATTGGGTGCTAGGACGCAATATCAGCTATCAGTTCCGATTGTGCTTGCCTACCTCAGCACACGTCATCTGTATAATGATCAAGCTTATGTCCATAGATCATTGAGGTGACGCGTCTCGTGACTTTTCAGCGCCTCGCAAATGATTGAGATGCGGGTCTGTGAATTGCCAGTAACCCCTAGCTAGGCTTCTATTGAGAAAAGGGTTCATATTGTGTCTTGGACTTGTTGGAATAATGTTGTTTGCTTACCATCCTTCACTATCATTTCGGGTAGTATACCAGAAGGTATCGACCTTCATGTGGAGGCAGTGGATGAGTTCATGAGACCTGTGTGCTTATAACGTAAACACAGGGGATTGAAAATAAACACAAGTTTTTTCGTACGGCATATTGTCATATCAGCAAAGAAACAGGTCCACGGAATCCGCGTGGAAAGCGTGTGGTTTGTTCATCCTTAGGCTTACCAGACAAGTAATATGTAAGGAGTAAGCCTACTGATTTTCGAGCGCAAATATTTCAGCTCACTTGGTGTAATAGGGGCCCAGCGATAGCAATGAGGCACAGACGACTCGATGCGATTCTTTCTCAAATAAGTCGAATGAGAAGGGGAATCATGCCTCCGAGGGTGCTTTCGATTGAAGTCGAACTATTTTGTCAGCTTTGGGAAATAGATTACTTTCAAGGAAATGCACATGTAAATGATTCGGAAGCGAAAAAGCGGGATCTGGGTTAGGAACTGCACAAGGGAACGCGATATCGCAGACAACAGTGTTCGATGAGGTTTTTTATGATGTCACGAATTTGTAGCACTTGTTCAAGTATTGACCCGACGCGTTCATCGTCTTTTGCATTGTTGGAGGCGTAGTGTATCGATGAGCATAGTCGGGCAGAGGTTTGAGTGGTACCGAAGTTGGAATGTGCACGTTATCAAAGAGAAGGGCCGAAAAAGGTACCAAGAATCCTCAGCCAATGGCAATCTCGATATCGCATAGAGAAATGACGGAGCCTAAATGCATCCCAAACCTGCATGGCTGAAATCGGCGTGCCACTTGGTCATTCCACAGGAATCAGTGGATTGATTTACGGAGTCGAGAGCAAACGAATTGCCCAAAGATATGAAATTAAAGCCCAATCCGAAAAGCCCGGGGTAGATTAGAGAAACTGGAACTTAGGACACCAGCCACGGCTAGCATAGTTCCCGTGAGCCACACTGGCTAGGGAGCTGGCTGGGTGCGTTGCCTCGCAATGTCTTCTCGCGCGAGGGAGAATTTGATCTTGAGGATGAACTTTCCTCGCTGGAAAGAAAAAATCGCAGAAAATTGGAAAAAATTGTAGAAAATCGGGTAAAAGGTGGATTGGAAAGGAGCGTTTCAGCCCTTCACGCGAGGGGGGTCTCGGAGGCTGTTGGGTGAGGTTTTGTAATTTTCCTCGATTTTTCTTTTTCGCCCGTTTCTTATTCTTTTTTTTTTCTATTTTTTCTATTTTTCTTTCAGGTGCCCACCAATTTCCCACGCCTGTTTCTCCCTTTCTTCTCCTCCCTTAAAAATTGCAGAAAATCCAGTTTCCCTCCCAAACCCTCCAAACTCCTCCAAAGTGTTCTCCAGACGCGTCTCTCTCCGGCTTCATCGATAGTTTTGCCAGTTCTCCCTTCTATCCGTCGTCAGATACATACAATCTCCAGCCATGGCTGCCTCCAAACTCGGGAATTTGGGTAAGTTCGCGTTCTCCATCCAAGAAATCAAACAACCCCCAGCTGCCCCCCAAACGAGAAAAGAAACCCGCCTCTGCTTGCATGTCCTCCTCGCGTAATGTAATCCTCTGCTTCTCGCGCCTCCTGGGCCTCGCACCCCGCACAGCTTTCCCCTTCTATCGCTCGGGGCGCGAACGATGCGTGCTGTTTGTTCTAATGTAGACGTCGGCGGAGGGCTGCATCTGAGATCCATTCCATATCATTCCCTAGCTGACGCGTTCTCTCGTCGGAATTCGTCGTGGTCTGTGTGAACAGCCGGTCTTGCATCTGCAGCTTTCAAATCCGCTACCTCTGCTGTTACCTCTGCCACTACTACCAATAGCACAAAGAATAGTACATCTACTACTACTACCACTGTTGCTGCTGCTGCTGCTGCTGCCAAAGATGACGCGCCTGCTGATCACAAATCTTCCTCACCTGCTCCAGAATCAGAGAATGCCGCCGACAAGGCCGACACCAAAACCGACGCTAGCGTCCCGGCCAAGCGTGGTCGTGGCAGACCTCCAAAGCCAGGTGGTCCGGCTCCCAAGCGACCCGTCGTCTTGACCGCCTCCGGTGAGCCAAGGAAGAGAGGCCGACCACGCAAGGAGGAAGGCGCCGAACCAAAGGCTAAGGTCGCAAAGACAGCCAAACCCACCTCTCCAGCTACCGGTGGGCGCGGAAGGAAGAAGGCGGAACCCGCCGCTACGACGAAGAAGGCCGCTGCCGCTCCTAAGAAGGCTGCTCCCAAGCGTGGCAAGAAGGAAGAGAAGGAACCAGAACCAGAGGAAGAAGTTGAGGATGATGATGCCGAAGACGACGACGCCGAAGAGGACGACGAGGACGAGGAGTAGACTTCCACCGGTTGGCGCATCTATCACTCTCCAAAATCGTTTCTTCTGCAACAATTATCTCATAAAATCGATCTTTTCCTTTGTTTCGGTCTTGTTTCTGTAATATTCTCTGTATTATCTGTTCATGCGCAAGGCTTTCTTGATTTCGCAACATTAACGGCGCTTCGGGAAGGGAATTGTCAATCACACAAGCAAATATATCTGGCGAATCAGCATCATAGCGATACCCCTCCCCTTTTTGTCATCATAAGGGAGGCATTTCAATTCAAGTTCTATGTACATGAACATCCTAATTCATCATCACCTGAATTGAGCAGAATCACCTCGTCCCGTCATAACACTCAGTTGCCATCCGCCAACGTATGCACACCATCCGCGCTAATCTAACTTAGTGATATCTGTTATTGGTTTGGTTAGCTATTGTGATACTTCCTTAGCGGGTGATGCGAGACTATAATCACTTGGTTTTCTTATTTTTTGGCTCTTGAGCGACCAGAAAGTAGACTTGGACAGCCTCGCACACGCTATCGGGTTGAAGGTTATCCAAATTCAGCGTCGCACCGCTCCACCCCCAATGAGCAGGATTCTCTTTCCCTTCGTCCATGGCATCCTCAACCCAATTAGCGTAGTCCCGTCGGGAAATACACACTACACAAAACTCTCGTCGCATTAGTCCATCGTATTGGAATCCAGTTTATCGCTTTCGATTGGTCAGGATCGTACTATAGAATTGTGGCGGATCCCAGTTTCCCGCTGCCGTCATCGGAATATGGTCTACCGGCGGTAAAATGACTGCGTGGGCTATGTACTCTGAATCAAAGATAAACGGGCGGATATTCTTCATAGTCAGGAACCTATCCGTCGAATTACAATATCAGCAAAATTCATCATTTGTTATCGAGGGTCGCCATCAACATGCCCTGCGTCATTCGAACTCGGTGTATCGGGTGCGCATTTGATATCCACCCATCGAATAGGTGAAGTGGTTTTGACCAGTCTTTCTACCGCAGTCCATCGACATGCCTCTGATAGATCCGTGTATAAGAATGTAATCTTCGCTGAATCAGCTGTGTTCACAGCGAAATCAAGTCGCCATGTTCGTCGGGATAGACTATTCAGAATCAAGGATTTGTCGTGTACAACGACGGAATGACCTTCCCCATCAAATGTAGCTATATTACTTATTAGAGTGCCAGTCGACATAGAAGCTTGAATGGTCGCTGGGCAAGGGATTTTTACCATAGAAGTCCCCTAGATTAAGGTTCTCATTCAGAGCTTGGATTCCGATCAGACCGGTCGTCTGCGTCGAAGCAGCGCATGTGTACATTAATGTGAGCCATTGGGTTAGTGGTCGCATCGCAGTCGCGCCTATCGAAAGGTGAGACACGGGACTTCGATTCAGTTATCTGATACTGGTTGTGTGTCAAATTATTTGATAAAATGTGCTGTCATGCGCCGTGGAAATTCGTCTCAGAGATACACTCCAATGATGATATTAATATATATTTTCCCTCATATATGGAACAAGATTCATAAGAGTTGATGGCCGTTGTTTAAACACAGAGAGCCTTTTGGCCTAAGAACTAAAATACAACTTGCTAGTTGATATCGTCGGTAAGGCGACTTTCACCATTGTGAAATTACTGGAGGCCCCGGACCAAAGTAGCAAGTTGGTGGAGAATATCTAACTCGCCGTAATCTCGGCGAGTTGAGAAAATACCAGAACCTCCCTCATCGATGGCGAACTAGACGGATATTTGCCTAGCTAGTTCTTAATAGTCTACTTTAGGCGACGGGAAATTCGGTCGCGTGGAGATGCATTTTCTTCATGAGGAACATGCTTCATATGCATATATGGTATTCGAATTTTCTTCATTTAGATGTGACAGGAGCGTGCTGTTTTCTCGAACCCTAGAACTAATCGATTATCTTAATTTGCTACGTTTCGCTCATGTTGTGAAACAAATGATTCATAAGAATCATCCAAAAAATCATCACCAAGAAGGCGCCTTCTTAGGCGTGAGATCCCGAAACTGGAAGGTGGGTGAGCGTGTTGAGATATTGATGCGCTGTGTTGGCATCGTGTTCTTCCAGGTTGTTCCTCTGCTTCAGGAACACGAGACAAATATCAAGCTATCATTTAGCTAATAATGCCCTGCGACGCGGCGGATTGATGCTATTGTAGAAATCTAGGATTCGTAAGAGTAGCTCTTCGATAGAAGCCTCAGTTTCTGAATTGAAGAACATGTATAATCCAATCCTCAGCGACAGCGCTGTCGTCGATAATCGACTGTCGACCGTCAATTATAGGCCGCGGCCCAATTTGTTAGTTTGCTAGAACCTAGGAGATCCCTCTATCTTTAGGATCAAACCACAAATATCGATCGCATTGCGCATGTATACTAACGAGTACCTATATCAGAGCTACGTGATTTGATTACCAAGCGGCAGTTTTGCCAGTGAATTCGTAGACAGAGCCGCGTCACCCCCTTTTGCACAAATATCGAACCTCATCTGCACCACGAATATTCATCCCTGTCCCACGACCCACAAACATTGGGGATCATTTTGATGCAGGAGCCCCGCTAATTCCGCCAAGAGCATCGAATGAGGGATAGTTTTTCGTTTGGTAGTTATCGATACCAGCCGAGACACATCGGCATTCTGCGAACGGGCTAGTGTCCACTCGTGAGTCAAAATGGCATTCGTATTCCAATATTGGTTCCTCGATTTCGTAGGGCTGTCCGACTGGCCTGAAATAAGCTTCTGAAGAACTCGAGAGTCACGGTCTTGTCATGTTTGTGTGCAACCTGAGGAGGTTTTTCCAGAATCGGCAGGAGGTTATCTACATTCTGCGCAATCGAACTGGCCTGGGTTCGTATTCTGACTCCGCAGCCCAAGATCTTTGGTAGCTTGTCCAAACGATGAACTCATAGGTAGCAGGGAGCAGAAATTTCTTGAAGCATTGTTTTTCTTTAGCGGGACTGTTTATCCTTTCTTAGGCGAAAGGTGCGGGTGCAGGTTGAATTGGCAGCGCGCTTTACAATCATGAGATGAGTCAGCCATAGATGTCTGATTGGTGTCGAACCCTGCACATAACGCTACAGGTCCAGGGATATCGCTGTCGGAAATGGTTTTGGGCTTGCGATGTGGAGTCAATAGGATCCGTTACGTACAAGTCTCCAACGCGCTGCGGCTTACGAATCCACGGACTATAGATAATTGGATGAAGATTGCGTTTCCTTCAAATTATTTAAAGGAGGATGGATGGCGCCTTTGGTCAAATCATCATTCAAGACAATTCAATTCAAGCTTTCTTATCGATCGCGAATCGCAACTTTCTTCCAATAATCACATTATCTATATTCAAATTGCTACGTACAACGAGCGCTCCTCCGCCTACTTCTCTACAACCATCTATCATTATGACAACGCAAGCTACAACCCAGGCTCCAAGCCAAGCTGTTGTTCCACAATCCACCAGAAGCTCTATCGACATGCGAAGCGTCGACCTCGAGAAAGTCCGTCCTTCGATGGATTCGGATCAAACCACGATCAGAATTCCATTCTCATCGAAAAGAGCTCCTCGAAAGCTCTTCTGCACCCTTCTCATTATCGCAAACCTCCTGATAGTCGCCTTAATCGTCGGCCTCGCTGTCGGTCTAGCTCTAAGAATGCGCGAATCCTCCAACTCCGGATCCCCGTCGAGTCCATCTACAACCGCGGCTCCGGATGAAAGTATCACCCACGGTCAAGGTTCAGGTCCAAACAAACACTATTAAGGTCAACCTTCAAAATTTCACTGAGTATATGTCGTTTGAACGTCGAATTCTGGACACATATTTCAAGAGATTTGTCGATGTAGCGACTTTTCCTTTCAATTAATATGAAATATAATATCATGTGTAATAGAATGTTTGTCATGGCTGTCGATACCTTGGCGAGTGGGTGTTCTGGCGTTCTCCAGCTATTATTTTCTCTTTCATTTTGCTCTCTGGCTTAATGCCACCCCCTACAGTGTTTATTATAAAAGCTTTGAGCTCATACTGCAATCTTGTGCAAGATATGGCTACTGGAAACGAATTCAATAAGAATCAATATTTTGGCTCTAACATAACTCCGATGATAACGTGAAAACTAGAAAGCGTTTGACTGAATGAGACATAATAAAATTACCAAATGCATGACTTTGGTCTTAAAAAATGAAATGATATACGCAGAAGACTTTCGGTTAAGATTCGTCTACTATCGTGCTCTTTGATCAAAGGAATAAAGCGAAGAATAGAGTTATATAACGTTATAGCAAAAACGCGGCAAATGCAACCACAGAGAACACCAGTGATATGCATTGACATCCAAAAACATCCTGACGTGTGAACAAACCCCACCCACCACCAGCTCTAACCAATCTATTGGCTGAAGAAGATTCCGTCGGTGACGCTGCCTGTCCGAAGTTTTGCTGACCATTCGCCGTGGCGAAGGCCGATGCCAAGGCTTGCGACTGACTAGCAATTCTGGCGATTTCGGACGAAATACCGGCCGCGATGGCAGTGGCTGCGACTAACCCCGTTCCCGGAATGTTGACAAGACAAGAGGTGGGTAAGGTGACAGTCTTTGAGAGTGGGTAATGCGAATTCGTTGTTGGGATATCTCCGTTAAACTCAACCTCTGACAACTCGAAGCCTGCTCCGAGCTCGTATGATGGGACGACATTTGAAAATTTTCCAACGCTACCGAGAACAGCTTCGAGGCGGGTAGGCTCTCTGTCGCGGACTTCCCTACAATTCTCATCAATGGCGCCCCCACGAGGTGTAGCGTTGACGGAGTATTTAGGAATGTCGAGATAGATGTTCGCATTTACGCCACCAGAAGACCCTTCATTATCGCCAAACGTTGCAGAAATAGAGAGTTTCGGCTCTAGTGCTGTCAAAAATGAAAAGGTTATATTATCTGCCGGACCACCATCGATTTCAAATTGAAATGGTAGAGCGGTAAAGTTGGCCTTATCGAATCCGGTGGCTGTGGACTCGGAAACATTGCTAAGACTAGCTTCGACCATTGAATTATCGGGGACCCGGATCTCGAAGCCATATTTGAGTGTCTGATCGTAATTTGCACCCACTTGGAGAACCAGCAGAGTTTCAAACCCGTAGGAAATTTCAGCTACACCAGGGATTCGAAGCGCGCCGGAGACGACTTCGAGAAACCCTATCTGAATCGTTGAAAATGGAGCCTCTAACCGAGAGCCTTTCCAGGAAGTTTCGAGTTCCATATGGGCGAACACATCATTTGCCGCAAGCTGGACATATGAGCCTTCAAGCTGGTTTTTCCCCTCTCCGGTAGCCTTCCCAGGCGCTTTGAGGGATGCCGCAACTATCTCAATATTACCCTCAAAACGACAATCCTTGCATTTCAGGGTGAAATCATCGGGTACGGGGCTTAGTATTGCCTCCAAAGTTGTATCACTTGTAGGTAGTATCTGTCGGTTCTTCACCGCTTTATTGAAAGGCAGGGATTTTGAGGTTGCGGTTGCTTCCAAGCTTGAGGTACCGTCTTGTGAAGTTTTGACAGGTGTAGGGACTGAGGACTTTGTAGTTCCTGATACTGTCTCCCTAGATTGTTGGCGGCGCTGTAGACGAGTTTGCGGTACATGTTGAAGTTCCATAGATGGGTTTCCAAGGTCAATAGAGTAGTCGTAGTCATCCCATTGTATACGTTGGCCTTGTAAAATGATAGAATTCCCGAAAGACTTCGTTTTAGTGCGGGTAACTCTACACGTGGAGTCAAGTCAGATAAAAACGAGTATTATATAAGTTGAGGATGGATGACTTGCTTCCACGGTGACCTCCCTCCGTTTTCATTACAGGTGGTATGGGAAGTTACAACCCGGTAAGTATCAAATCTGATAGCTGCAGCCTCAAAGTTTTCCTTTGCCCTCATGGTGGAGAATATTAATTCAATCCCTTGCTGATTGCAGTGAACTTCGCGGAGTATGTGATCAATTTCCTCCAAGATAAACGTGGGATGCTCGCTATGAACTCTCATCGTGGCCGACATGGTTTTTCCACGTGTTGTGACGGCGTTAATTTTTGCAACTATATTGTTCGAAGGTAAGTTTATCTTGACATAGTTAGTGTTGAGGGTCAGGACGAGACATACCTTCCGCGAAGTGAAAATCGAATTCGTAGTGTTCGGTGATATGGAGCCTACGCTTCGAGAGCTTTGGCTTTGCTGCATGTAGAACTCGCCCTTGGTCTGTACGCCGTGTTACCTGTGTCATCGCCACTGCCAACCCCGTAAATAACAAAAATAGTAAATTTAGATAATACATCTTATCATTCATCGTCATTTATCCTTTTTTCAAGATTTAGAAAGTCAAGAAGAAAACCAAAGACAAAGTCGCAGACCGCAAGAAATAAATTCGAAAAGTGCGTTGCGCCAGCACAAACCCTATGAAAAGAATAAAACAATGGACAAAGAAAGAGAATCGAAGTTTCGATCATCCGCCTAGCGGGGGTCAGTAATCTTATGGAATTATCACAGTAAAAAAAACTTGCTTCGAAAGACTAAACATGGAACTTTTTCGTGCTCGAGTATCTAGCTCTAAGAACCTAATTCAAGAGGTCCTCGAAATTTGGAATCGCGGCTCGCATTGAATTCTGCTGAACACATACGGTCACGCTTCCAACAGGAACATCGACTGGCCAATCATAACAGGTGTGAGTAACTAACGAACCAATCCCACGAGCCAAAGGGTGTTGTGTTCTCCCGCAAAGAGAAATCTCAAACACAGATCGAAGCAGAAAAGTGCGGATGAGCGTGAGAGGAAACATTTCCCAAAGCAAGTAAACTAAAAGCCGGCGTCTAAACCGCGTGAGGTACGTGGTGAAGGTGAGCATTTGTCTATTGATTGGGGGTTGGGCATTTTTCTTGCCTGGTCTTAACTTGGCAGCGTTAAAGCAGACTAACCGCGCCGCAGAACTGTGTTCCCAAAATAGAAACAGCCAGTTGGATGTCATAACAGAGTTGTCCAAATTTTACGCTAGCAACTATACTTAACGAGCGAGAAGAAGACTTGATGTGGAGCTTTGCGGGCGCCCATAGATCTTATACAATGGCGCCTTTGCAGAGGAAATGCGCATTAGGTTCAATTTCCTTTAGTAGTCGTTCTTGTTCGTCTGGTAGTAAAAATGTAACAGCCAATGGAGTCCCACATTAGTCATGCGTTGTCTTGTTTCCTGTGGAAGCGCGATAAGACTGCTGTCATGACGAATGTACAACTTCGTCAGCTGTTGGAACAATCGGATTTCTAGAACATGGATAGACGGAATGTTTAGTCGCCATTCAGGGTGCGAAAGTATCCCTAAGTAAATGGGAAGAAAAAAATAATATATTGAGCAGACTCTGTCTACTATCTATCGAAATATCCAGTCATGATTCTGAGACCTTGAAACTGTCGTGTACAAAGGTCTAGCTTTGATATACAAAGAAAGTAAAGATAAATTATATACAAGAAGAGATGAAATCCATGGTTTCGATGTAAATTTGAGACCTCCTATGAGATCTTGCTTCGAAGAATGAAGTGCAGGCTCTCGGCACGCATGTTTAATTTTTGTGCCATTACCGTGCTGGCAGATAGTCATGGAGGGTGGCTAGGAAGATCACTCTAGAATGGTGCCATCTCCCTCGCCAACCCACGCAGTCGAGAAACGTCTAGTTCAAGCACTGAGAATAGTAGTCGTTTTGGAACTTGCATGTGCCCTGGGCACAGGAAGTTGGTCCCTTCCAGAGGACACCGCCGCATTGACCGTAAAGAGTCTGGAGAGGCTGGGACCCGGTCGATGTAGGGCAACCCACAGCACTCGTCGAGGTTACTGGTGTTGCAGCCTTGGTAGTGGTTGCTTTGGTAGTTGTGACAGGTTTCGGGGTCGTAGTGACAGCAGGTTTAACAGTGGTGGTAGCAGTGGTTGCTGCACGGGTGGTCGTTCGGAGAGTGGTGGCAGTGGTCTTAGTGGTCGTTGTAGGAGTGGAACCACCGGATGATTGACCGCTGCAGCTCATCGGAGCAGGACCGGGAATAGGATACGCTTGTCCATTGTTATCTGGCTGACCGCTGTTCCCATAAATACTGATCTTGACTCCAGGGTCGTTCTGGGGATAGGCACCAGGGAAGGAGACTGTTGAACCACCATTAAAGCTACCGCCGCCTGTGATGTTGATCTGGACGCAAGAAATGTAAAATTGAGCTCCAAGGGTATCGTAGGCGCTGTGGAGAGCGATCAACTCCGCACGCATGAGATAGTTTCCTGGAGCGAGACATGTTGGCATGGTAAAGTACCACCATCCCTTGCCATCAATCATAGTATCAACGGCCCATTTCTTGGTCCCGGTATTGAATCCCTCGTGGGCGACCTTGAACCACTTGAGACCTGTCGAAGGGGTCGTAGCGGCATTGCTAACCTTGGCACTAAAACAGGATAAGTGATGGGTTTCCACGTGGTTTGGTGGTGAGTCTTACAGGTAAATAGCAATTGGTCCCTTATGGGATGCAGCAATTGGGTGATCAACATCTCCTGCGAACTGCTCGCCTCCGATCACGTGTCCCCAGTAAGTACCAATTTTAGCTCCAGCTGGAACATTTACAACGGCCGACGAAGTAGATCCAGGAACTTGGCAGATGATATCGTTGGTGGTCACATCCATAATTGGCTATAGAAGAGTTAGATTATACTCTCGCTGTGATGGGTATCTAAAACTCACGCTGTTGCTGGTTGGAGCACGGAATCCGGCCAACTGAGCTTGCTCAGCTCCATTGATGGAGATCTTCTGGAAGATAGAATGGGCCTGCGCGGTAACGGCGAGACTTGCTGCCAAAAGTGCTTGCACTTGGAATTTCATCTTGGATGTATATAGAGAAAGAAATTAAAACAAATGAATGTGGTGTTCAGAAAAGAACGTTGGATGCCCTTTCACAGAAGAAGGCGGTAATGAGCGTGGTGGAAGATGGTGGTGAGCGAAAGATTGATCCGAAGGAAGGGTATCTTGGTATATTTATATTGTCATTTTTGTTACTATCGGCAGCTCTTACCACGATCGTTCCTCTCGGTGGAGTTCGATGCCTTGGACAATTTCCAGGTTTCATGGCTACAGGAATTGGCGCTTTGGCCAATCTTCCCATGGCTTTGGGTGGGTCCGGAACCAGGTGTTGAGCCACAGCAGAGTTAATCCGGGCTCCACAAATGGCTGCATGAGCCGAGGACCCCAGTTGAAAAGACTCCTGCTGTTCGACAGGATAAATGCACGATATTAGAAAGGGGAGAGAGGGTATGGGTATACGTATCTGGACATAGATAAAGTCGGTTCGTTCCTTAAAAACAAATCTAGACTGCCGTGTTTTCGATACAAACACGGGGTCCGGGGCTTATGCGAAGTGGGATCAGCCGTGTCAACTATGCGAATACACCCTTTCAATACGTGAATACCAACAGATGTTATTTTTGACTTCATGCTAGGAACTCTGTTCAAGACTCGGTATACTTCGTCCAAATGCATCTTCAAAATGAGAGCCAAGCGTCAACTTGGAAGCTAACGGCCGAAATTCATTTCACCGCAGATAATGGGATCGAGTGGGCCTGAAGAGCTGACACCAGTGATGCCCTGGATTGGAGTGTTTCGAGTGAATGGAGAGCCGCTGCTGACGAGCTCTCGTCACGTCACTTTCGTGCAAGTTGATCACAAAAGCACCGTGCACCCCTTTTATGTGAATGCACAAGCCCAGTGCCAACCGCCACAAGTGAGACGTTCCGTGTTTTCAACAATCCATGATACCTCTTTTCGGTTAGCTAACCGAACAGGCACCCCTGCGAACAGGTGAACTAAATGGTGGCGTGCAAACCCAAAAACCTCGTATTCGTTGCTGGATGCTGGGCTATCAACTTGATACCGCCCAGAATCTCACTTGCCACATTCTCATAAGATCGAGAGAAACTTTGAGATCTCTTCATTAATAGGGATCATCCCTGAGTTTGCTCCCCACTTTTATCACCATCTACCGGATATTTCCTCATCAGTATCATGTTCTAGAAGGATTTTCTATGGTTCTTTGTTTTGTTTATTTTGCAGAAAGGGGTAAATAAGAATCCAACAGCACATAACACAAAGCTGCACGGTTGGATTGCAACAGTTCACTCTTAGTTTTAGAGGAGCTTTTTTTTAAAAAAAAAAAAACCAAAATTGCAGGTTAGAAAGATATCTACATTCTCTGAAAAACTAGTATTTACACATTCGAACGACAATATCTCTAAAATTCCCTGGTACTAGCCCCGGTAGATCCTCCATCCGCCAAAAGGAGGAAGTCGCTCGCCGGAACCTTATTATTCGAATCGCGAGACCCGGTGACAAGAGAAGTGCTCGTCGAAATGAACCTCGCATCATTCCAGGTACCACCGATGTTCCAAGAGTTACCGCTCTGGGAGCCTCCGGATTTCAAAGTATATGTAGCTCCATTGTTGCTGGCCAAATTGTTGGTGAGTTTACTCGGAGAGTTAGAGAACGAAAACCCTGTGCCGGTGTTCTTCCAAGCGGTATTGTTATCGATGACAAGAGTTCCGTAGTTGCCGTTATCTGTGAATCCGTGGTGGGCGTTCTGGAAGGCGAAGCAGTTTCGAACAATGTGGTTAGCGGGAACGTCCGGATCACCTCCACCAAGTTTGTATCCATTGCCATCACCGGCAAAGTCGGAGAAACCCCATCTGTTGACGCCGTTGCCCCACGCAAGGCAGTTTTCGAGAGTGATCGGAGATGAAAACTCGCTGCGAACTGTTAGCACAATATCTTTTAGGAGCGAGGATCGCGAAGAGTACTAACTAGAAATCAAGACCGTCATCGACATTGTTCCAAAGTCTACAGCCACGAACGACATTTCCAGTGCCGCTGCCCTGTTTAATGGCAAGACCATCAGCGGATTCACCGTTCTTTCTTGGATCACGGTTGCCGTAGCTGTCCAAATTTATGACATTGCAGTTTGAGACAGCTCCTTCAAGATGGCAACCGGTCTCGTAGTTATCACGAGTGATGAGGTCCAAAAAGTCATTGTTGGAGGCGTCGCGGTTGTATATTCCATAAGGACCGTTGATTAGCCTATTATCTGTCAGCATGCTCTTTCGCAGATTTTACGTTCAACTTACTCGAGCTTGGAGAATGTCCAGTAGTTGGCGTTCTGGATGTGGAAGATACCACGATCAGGATTGTCCAAGGCCGCGCCAAGTGCTGCAGGTGTACCAGTCATATTGTCTCCATCAATGATCACTTTCTCGCCCGGGTAGGCCGTGACGGTGTAACGTTGAGAAGATGATCCGCTTTTGGCGACTTGAATGTTTTTCGAGGGCTTATATGTACCAGCCCTGATATAAATGGTACAACCAGGTGTAGCGGTATCGACAGCCTTTTGAATACCGGCGAACGGTGCGCTGATGCTTCCGCTGTTGGAGTCAGAGCCAGTTGTGGCAACATAGTAGACGCAACCAGACGCAGCTGGAGTAGCCGATGTGGTGCTCTTAGTAGTTGTTGTTGTCGATTTGGTTGTCGTGGACAGAGTAGTAGTCGTTCTTGAAGATGTTGTGGCGGGAGTCGTCGTCTTCGACGATGTCGTCGAAGGCGTAGTGGTCCTACTTGACGTGGTAGTAGTCCTACTAGTCGTCGTGGTAGCGGCTGTGGTCCCAGTACTCTGAAGACATTGAGAGTACCAGTCATTACTGTAGACGCACGTCCAGCCCGATACGCAGGTCGTGGGACCAGTCCATCCAGATCTGATTCAGTTAGTGACCATAATTATACAAGAACTTTCCATCTTATACGCACCCGCCGCATTGCCCGTATGCGGGAGCTTGGGCACTGACGCCTAAAGCGAGGAGAGCAGCACCAACTGCCACAATCTTTTGATACCGATCCATAGTGACCATCGAAAGTTATGTCCTTAAATTCTTAGACAGAATTGAACAATCTAAGCCGTCATTCGGGTATTTATAACATCGCGCCTTGCCTTTCGCTTCTCTTCGCATCGTTAAATCGGACAGCGGACCCGGGTTTTCTAATCCAAGGTTATGATCCATGGTTAGAGTGGATAACCATGCAAGTTTAAACTTTTAAAAGTTCCACCAATGGCGAAAATGGATTTTACGATATGAAGGGTGAAACGGAGAATTGATTTCTGCAATGGATTGCGGAGCTGTGTAGACGATTCAAGTGAAGTTGTCTTATACGCAAGTCAACGCGCTCCAATTTTTGTGGTTTTAGGTAGCTGCGGGACGGCCTTCCGTTCAACCACGCCGTTTGAAACATGGGAATGGTCTCGGCGGACAGGGGTCACTAAGATCCGAATGGTGTTAACGCGCCGGCCGCAAAGAGGCCGAAATGCTGCGGATTTCCAAGGAAAATCTAGTCCACGACGACCGGTGAAGAAATATTTTAGATATATGATAGTCGAGCCTAAGTCTGGAGGAATTGAAGCTCCGCCGCTAGAGGATACTAAAGGAAGTTGCCTGGGACTAGCCAGGCGGAACTAATCGCAGGATACCGAATACCCGGTCATACCAGATCCTGGGTGTATCTAAGATATCGATCTTATCTAAAATCTTATCGGCTCGTGAGCCCAGGGAAAGATCAGGCTTAGACTATTGTGAAATGAAGCTCACATGAAAACCGCGGGTGTCCTGATTTGGACTCGGGGCTCATTTAAAAGCCTTCGGTATTTCAGACTTGATGAAGCTTCTCGGTTCGGAACTATTTGGCATTTAAAAACAACGTTGGTTGCAACCCTAAACAACACGTCCCCAAATGTGCGCCTTTGTTTGTCAACAAGGGTATCACGAAGGGAATTTGGCTTCCAAGAGTACGGTCGCAAGAGTCTTCAGGCTCTAGCTAACCACGAGGAGACCGACCTTCTGAAAACTTCGTACTTCCTTAGTCGTAGACGACTCGCCTGGCTCTTGTTCAAGTCCTGGAAGTCTTCAATTTCAACCTGTGAAACCCTTGAAGAGGCGTGGCAACCTGCGACCCAGAAACACTCCCTATTTGGATATTTTAGCCGGCTTGAATAAGACGTGATCAGTAATCTTCAACACGATATTCCGAAGCGCTAGTTTGGTTATAGCCCGCGACAGGATCGCGTCTCGAAGGAGTTTTTACTTACCCAATTGCGCATTCGCGATTCAATGAGAATTCTGAATAGAAGCTAGTGGTCGATTGCAAATATATTCTCGCGATGCGTTACGTGACATGACTTTACGGTCTAGAGGCTGGCGATATAAACTTGGAAAAGCTGTCGAAAGTTGCATTTGAGCACCGAAAACTGTTATGACCTCTAGAGGATGTCTTGAGTAATTTGAGAGCGAAGATATGGCGTATTCGCAATACGTATAACCAGATACTGCGAATGTGGCTCATGGTTGGGAGAGTGGCGGCTGAACTCAATCCTGCAAGTATGACAATGGTGGCGAGTCTTCTCAACTTTTTGAGATTCATTTCGGCTATCAATTGGTTGGATTTGTACGCCGAGGACTATATTCGACTAGCTTTGTGCTCCTGCATATACATATGCATATACTTTCGTAGCCCGGGCGCGAATATCGTATCGATCCTTCAGGGGTGAGAAATGAAAATAATCATCAGATTGGGATAGCAGAGTTGGCTCCTTGATAGTGATCTGTGTCAACCTTTATACCTACGACATGCCATACCAGTCAATGGATATATCATTTCGACCAGACTCTTTTATAGTCAAAGAAAACTATAAGTATCCGGTTCTCTTCCCTCGCATCTCTCTAGCAATCATCTACAAGATTTGTTCAACTGTTCAGACAGCTACCTAGCCTAAGACTCTTCCTCTAAGTCGTAAAAGTTAGTTCAATAACTATCTCTCAAAATGCTTCTTTCTTCTTTGATCGCTGTTCTACCAGTACTACCAGCTCCGGCCGCAGGGTCGCCCGTGTCGCCCGCTCGACTCGCAAAGCGAGATGCGACTGAAGTGATCTACCTAACAGCGGCTGTATCTCCGACCGAGCCCTCATACTATATCTCTTATCTCGCCTACTACCCCACGACAACCCTCGGGTACGCGGGCGTGGAACCGGATACTAACGACGAAGCGCTTGGCCCATGGGGTGGCCTCAGTCTATGGAACACCTGGCCAACGCCTTGTTCCGGTAATACACATTACGAGATTGAATTCCCTTCCGAGGTTTTATTCCAGTTCGACCTCAACTATGGCGCGTCCACGGCGGCGGTCGGTGCGACTGTTGGTGGTGGGTGGAACGGGTTCCATGGCTTTACTTGTAGGAAGGATTCTGGCCGTGTGCTTTACGAGATTACTGGGGCCGGGGGCTATGTAGCTGCTCTTGTTAATTGTACGAGATCTTGAAGCTCACACTTACAGCGCGGTGTCAACATATATATGTACGTAGCGAAGCTGAAGAATGAAAGGATATATATTGGGTGGTGAAGAGGTTAAGTCACCCACAAAAGAAAACCTGCTATATATATATATATATATATACTTAACAAAATTCTTCCTATATTTTCGCTCTACTTTGATCTTGTGATGCCGCCTTTAATGCGATTATGCCGTCTAAGATGTTCACAAGGTTCGGGATCTTGTTCCCCTTCTGGAGGATGAAGACCTTGTTGCTGACCTGGCATTGGTCGCTCGGAATAAGATGAGTAACGGTTTCTGGAATATTATATACGAGGAACCGTGCTATAAATACGAGATTTCAATCCATGTCCATTAGTCCTCTGGTACTGATTATGTAGAATGAGCTTGCGGATTCTATGTGACGGTGAGGCTCACGGAAAGAGTGTATATTATAATTGTGACATAATTTCTTTCCGACACTTGAACTCTTGTCCACAGTTACAAAATTTACTTCGTTGTGTTTCGCATCATGGGCTATTTCTTCGAACAAGGGTGCGATTTTGTCGCAAGCACCGCATTCGATCCACCACAAGAATATGACTGTAGGCAGACCCCTAGCTATCAGTTCCTTGAGTTCTTCGGACCTGAAATTCATTAGTCGTTGTGCATGAGAACGATCGCCCAGAGGATCTGGCTAGTTCGCTCCGGGCGAATGGCTATTAACACCACGAAGTAAATTTTGTAATTGTGGACGGCGAATGGCTATTCGCTCGGAGCGAAACCGAGTACCCTTAATGGACGCTCATCCCAGGGAAAGTCGTGTAGATATGGTAAGGATCTTACTTGTAAATGTCAGAGGATGGCATTGATTCTCAGGGCGAAGACAAGTGGTCTTGAGAGGAAATAAGTTGATGGATTTCAACTTCGCCCGCGTTTCTAGGATACGAAAGAGGCGCAAAATGTGAAAGGGAGTGTGGGGATGGTTAATTGAAGCCACATAACCGGTTATGTGGCTTCAATACGAAGGACCAGAAGAAAGTCGATTGGATGCCTGTGCCCTTCGAGTGGAGTGGCGGTGCGTGGGGTTTGTTCCGCGTTGAGCGTCGTGTTGGGTTTTGCGCGTTGCAACACGGTTCTGTCAGATCCGAGGATCAAACAAACAAGGACAAGCAATTGCCAAGCAGCGCTGCCGGGCAATTGGATTTGGCAGGGATGCCCGCTCTGTTCTGCTCATTGGCTGCCGTGACGTCAGCTTCAACTATCTCTTTCCTAGTCGTCCGCTCCGTTGCGATCCGTCGCTCGCTCTGTTATAAATTCACAACTTCAAGGTATGGCTTCTGATGATCGATGGTAACATCTGCATCATTGCCGAGTATTCCTGTTGGCGGCTTGTTACTGACAAATTGATGTAGGTGTAGAATCGTTCTCATCGCGAACGCGCCGCAACTTATCCCACGACCAATCGTGTTTCCCGACCGCGATAAGGGACCGAACGGCAACTGGCTGGAAGGACTGCTACCGTAGATTATCTAATCGCCGATTACTGGCTGTCCTCATTCTCTCGAGCTTGAAGAAATCCAATCTACTCCTATTCTCAGAACGTTCATCTTTGCGGCTAAACGAGCACGTTCTCAATCTAGCCGGTTGATTCGCGGAGGTAGGGAGTTACGCATAAACAGACAGTCCCGCAGGATCCAGCAGCACTTCATCTCACGGCAACTAAATCATGACATCCAATCCTCTCAAGCCTCCGAAGGTAGATCCGAAGGATATCCCAGGGTTGGCTTCATATCCGTTTGGCAAAATCGAACCAAACTCACCGAAGTATTTTCTATCGTGTATGCTCGGTGGAATAGTTGCCTGCGGACCGACCCATACGCTCGTCACACCACTGGATCTCGTCAAAACCAGAAGACAGGTAGATTCCAAGCTTTACAAATCTAATGTTCAAGGGTGGAAAGTGATATACGCCAAAGAAGGTCTCAGGGGAGTGTTTACAGGGTGGTCCCCAACTTTGGTCGGCTACTCTTTCCAGGGATTCGGCAAATATGGGTTCTACGAGATCTTCAAGCATATTTATGGAGACAATTTGTTCCCAAATATGAATCGCACTGTCGTGTATCTCGGCGCATCGGCGTCTGCAGAGTTCATCGCAGATATCCTTCTGTGTCCTTTCGAGGCCCTCAAGGTTCGGATGCAAACAACGGTTCCACCTTATGCGAAGAATCTGCGGCATGCATGGGCAAAAACTGTAGCTGAGGGGGGCATGGCAAAGCTATACGCTGGGATTGTTCCTCTTTGGGGTCGGCAAATCCCGTACACCATGTGCAAGTTTGCCACATTCGAAGAGACCGTCAATTTGATATACAAAAAAGCTTTGAGTGGCAAGAAAGAAGAATATGGCAAGCTTGCCCAGACGGGAGTGAGCTTCTTGGGTGGCTACATTGCAGGTGTTGCATGCGCAGTAGTATCGCACCCCGCCGATGTGATGGTTTCCAAACTGAACTCAGAACGGAAAGGTAAGCGCTGCCTCATTCCCCAGTTTTGAATGATTGCCGTTTTCCGAAGGTTCGCTAACGCTACTTACGTATTTTTCCCAGCGGGCGAATCCGCGGCGAAGGCTATGACCCGGATTTATGGCAATATTGGCTTCACCGGCCTCTGGAACGGCCTACCAGTTAGGATTGTCATGATTGGAACACTGACCGCCTTCCAGTGGTTGATTTACGATTCGTTCAAGGTGTATCTTGGTTTGCCGACAACGGGAGGTCACTGATTCAACCAAGATAAAATTGATCGAAAAAAAGGAATCTAGTAGGTCGTGGCGACCATAATGGAGTAACACGTGCTGATGAAAGCCCGAGAATAGAGGGCGAAGGGGGCGTTTGAAAGTTTTTCGTTTCTTTGTGATCTGTTTTGTTAGTCACTGCGAGGCAGTCTAGAAGCCCATTCGGTAATGGACGGGCGCCAAGTAATAAATGGAATGAAGAATCTATAGCCAATGATATCGTCTTATAGACGCACGATGGGCCCTCTAGGTGTAAGGAAAAGATTTCTTATGAGAATGCAGCTTCAAGCGAGGTGCAAGTGGGCTTACGGCTGTCATCGAATCGACTAAGGATTCAGACGAAGGTCGTGTTAGGCTGCTGCCCAAGGAGGACTGTCTTAGGCATTCGTGTTAATTCTTTTCCTTCTGTCAGAAAAGATTATAAGCAGAGAAACTAGCTGGAACTCGGCGCCGAATCATAAGAGGTCCTCGACGCACGCGAGCGAAGAGAGATAGCGGGAGCCTGATAGAACAGGCAGGTGGCCGCGTGGGGAGAACCCAGACAAAGTGATATTGCCATTGCGAACAAGCATCAAAACCTCACTTGGCTTGCATCTGCGCCTCTTGGATTCAGTCTCCATGCAAATTTTTCTTCAAGAGGGGGTCGAGGACAGACAAGGATGAGATAACGCCATGGAATTGGATCTGAAAGTCAAAAATCGGTTGACGAGGACGTTTCATTCCCACACGTGTGGGCAAGGCGACCTCTGATAGGGTCGCTTAGTCTGCTTCGGAACCCCCCACAAGCCGCCAGGCAGCTACCCGACCGCGCCAAGCTCTCCCAAGCAGCCGCCAAGCACGTCGCACAAGAGCAAGTCAACCACCAATGGAGCAGTTCGCCGGCGTGTTGCACCAGAATATTCAGAATGGAGGAAAAGAAGGCGAGAAGCAAGTGCGAATTTGGAGCTGTCGGACTCTGCATTGGCCGGCGGTCTCAGCATAACGGGTTTCAGCCGCCTATGGTTTGCATGCTATCAGGCATGCTGCGGGCATATGCTGTCTGGTGGGTATGGTCTGCTACCTAGAAGCATAGCAGCATGAGCACATTCGCCAGGGCTCTTTCCGAGGACCGGCTGCTTCCAGTTCCTGGTCGTCGTGCCTGGTATGACTTTACTATCGGCTATGTTGGACCACACTCTTGGGGCATCCGAGAAATAGGATATTATATATAAAGACGGACCCAGGCTCGCCGCTACTCTTTCTTTTAATCCAAAGCAGATTTCTCGAACATCAATCAATAGCCTGGGAGCAGCTCCTGATCTTTCAAGATGCTCGACCAATATACCTATATTTTCGCCATAGGCACCTTTTTTGCTTTCCTCGATGCCTTCAACAACGGCGCTAGTGAGTAATCTACCAGAGGCGTCAACTTTATCGGGTACTAATTTTTCGTGATAGATGATGTCGCCAATGCCTGGGCTACCTCTGTCTCCTCTCGATCGGTTACTTACAGACAGGCCATGATCCTTGGTACAATCTTCGAAATCGTCGGAGGTGTAGCTGTCGGTGCTAGAACTGCCGATACTATTAAGAACGGAATTATTCCCAACTCAGCCTTCCGCGGCGATGCCGGTGTCCAGATGCTGGCTTTTACCTGCGCGCTCGCTGGTGCTTCCACTTGGGTCATGTGGTGCACTAGACATTCTGCTCATGTCTCTTCCACTTACTCTCTCATCTCTGCTGTCGCCGGTGTCGGTGTCGCTACTGTTGGTGCGGGCCAAGTCCAGTGGGGATGGAACAAAGGAAAGGTATGATTGCAATCATAAACAATATCGTTTATCGCTTCTCAGTCCTCCCATATACTGATATTACTCGTCAGGGTCTTGGTGCCATCTTTGCTGGTCTCTTCATGGCCCCAGCTATTGCTGGCGGTTTCGGTGCTACTATCTTCATGCTCATCAAGCTCATCGTCCATCTTCGCAAGAACCCCGTTCCGTGGGCTGTCTGGAGTGCCCCGGTGTTCTTCTTGATCTCTGGCACTATCTGCACCCTCTCCATTGTCTACAAGGGTTCTCCAAAGCTTGGTCTCAACAAGAAGCCAGGTTGGTACATCGCCTCTGTCTCTTTGGGAACTGGTTTCGGACTCTGTGCCCTCGCGGCTCTCTTCTTCGTTCCATACCTACATGCCAGGATCATCAAGAAGGACTATACTTTGAAGCCATGGATGGTCCTTTACGGCCCTCTCTTGTTTAGCCGCCCAGCTCCGCCTGATGCCGAGTCCGCCAAGGTTCCAAACTACGCAGTCGTTCAACATGGTGAATTCGACGAATCTACAACCGCTAGCGCTCCAGAATCTATTGACGGCGAAAATGAGAAGAACCTCGTCAAAAACGAAGTCAGGCAGCTCACTTACAAGGAGCTCGTTGCTGAGGCTGATGAGAGAATGAACGCCAGACTCAGGAAGAAGCGAGGTCCGCTAGGCTGGGCTATGCGAACTCTCCATGAGAACCCATTGGGTGACGGCAAGATCTACGAAATCCCCAACCTCAAGATCTTCTTCAAGCGGCTACCAGCTATCATTGTCGCCGGTGCTCTGTACGGTGTTAACTACGATATTCATGCTGCCCAGACTGGTGTGGAGGGAACTCCAGATGGTGACCGTATGAGACGCGTCTACGACCACGCCACCAAGTATCCAAATGAAACCGAATACACCTTCTCTTTCATCCAAGTTATCACTGCATGCACTGCTTCCTTCGCCCACGGTGCCAATGATATTGGTAACGCTGTCGGTCCATGGGCTGTCATTTATGGTGCCTGGTCCTCTGGTGATGCCGCTCAAGCTAAGGCCCCAGTTCCACTCTGGCAAATTGGTGTCATCGCTGTTGTTCTCTGCTCTGGTCTCGTCCTCTACGGATATAACATCATGAGGGGTAAGTAATAATTCTAACTACGAAATTATCGGACGCAAGCTAATTTTTCCGTCTGTAGTCATGGGTAACAAGATCACATATCACTCCCCGAGTAGGGGTTGCTCTATGGAGATGGGTGCCGCTATCACTGTGCTACTCTTCTCACAGTATGCCCTTCCAGTCTCCACCTCTATGTGCATCACTGGTGCTACTGTCGGTGTCGGTCTTTGCAACGGTACCTTCAAAGCTGTCAACTTTCAGCGAGTCACACTTCTCGTGATATCTTGGATATTCACCATTCCCGTCGCTGGTACCCTCGCGGGTGTCATCATGGGCATTGTTCTCAATGCTCCTCACTTTGCATCTTAGATGGAGTGGCGTTAGCCCCATATGTTTGTGTGTTTTTGCATCACCACGAGCCGCTGGATCAAGCCGCTGGCTGTTGTTTAGAGTCTTTAGAAAATTAACATAGTAATAACTTGCATTTGCGAATTTAAAGCCTACGGTGCAACGAATGGTATCATTTGATCACACCACACTTAATCGCGCGTATTATGTTCCTATGATAACATCTGTAAATTGTTGTGCACGGCGGGGTTCGACCAACCGAGTAGGCGGAATCTTAAGACTAATTTGTCCAACGTCGTTGGCTAACGCGATAGCCACTGGAACGAAACCTGTTCTTCTGATCACGGTTCAACCGCGGAGCCGGCCACCGATAGCGAGTTTTTGGTTAAATTAGAAGGCTGGTATGAGTCATGGACCTCAGAACTTGTCCTAGGATGTCCCGAGGCATGTTTCCTGGCTTTCAGGGAAAACTTGCGGTCCTACGGTAGTTCCAGAGCAAAGTATCTTTGCGTCCAAGGCGTCATATAAACAGGACTGTTAGATGTGTTGGGCATATCCAAGCCCCTTCTTACCGTTATAAGAAGGCACTAGTTAGTGCCCTGTACGACCAAGCTTTACCCAGTGTTGGGTACAAACTAATGAAGACATAGGTTTGAGTGGCTCTGAGCCTAGCTTTTCTAAATATTCATTAAACAAGGTGGCTCCTCGGAAGTAATTCTTGGATTTTCGACTACTGTCTCGTCATTCTTGTCATTCATTAGACCAATGCACGGTCGGAGACTTTATTCCTTCCGGTCAACTTGGTCAGCCCATAGGCCAAGCAAGCGTTAATCCGGAGAGCGGATCAAGCGATGACGAGAGAGATATGGGCCAATCACAGGTTGTCTAGACATGGTTGGCGTTGTTTTACCACAGGATTTATGTAGCATTTGGTTACCAACCCCTGGTTGCATTTTCCCCTTGCTAACTAGTGGATAAGCATGTCTCGAGGCGATCGAGTAGTCTTGCATATTGCGGGATAAAATGTTCGGCAGCCCGAAAAATGTGCGCCCACTGCATTGGCTCGGGCCCTGCTCAACAAGCTAGGGCTTCGTCATACATGACGGTTGTTGTTAGTAAAGAGTGTGGTTTCAGCAGAGAACTCGACAGCGGAATGGTCTTGAGATATACTCTGTGAAGGACAGCATCCTGACAGAATTGAGAAATAACTGGGAAAGGAGTAAGAGTGCTGGTTGCTTTTGGAACGCTTAGGGTAATATAGAACTTGTGCTTAAACAGTTTCTTGTCATTGGTATATGTTTAAATGTTTTCTCTGAAATTTAATTGCCACCGTGACAGAATGCTCCAGAATACTTCTGGTCTTTCAGACCCGGTTGAGGCTTAACTAGTCTTATGGAATCCTGGATTGTCTCTAGCTTATCTCTAGCAACTTTATACAATAGCAGGGCTACCCACAGGCTTTCCCGCTCATGAATTTTAACCTGAGCAACTGGTGTCTTTTCTTTCGACGCTAACAATTTTATGAGAGCACGGCCACGATGAGTTAATCTCATCATTGATAGATCTAAGCCAAGATACCTCAACGTTCGTGATCCGAAGCAATCGATTGCTATAGTTTTAGTACTCTAAAGTAGCAAGCTTGCGTGCGAAAGACTGTGGGCCTTGTCAACACACAAAGCTTAGATCCCGATCGGGCTAGACGGATACCGAGCTCTAATCAGATCGGCTCAGATCAGATCGACAAATATCCGACACTTAAGCGTTTGAAAAAGCAAAATTCGAGCTTTGAAGGCAGTAGACAAGAGGTTAAACCAATATTCACTTAGCTTGTAGCAAAAGCCTTTTCAGATTGATTCGGTGATGGGATCCGACAAAGGGTCCACACTCGATCGTGCACCAGGAACTTTCGAAAGTAAGGTGGAGCTGAACAGCTCTGCGCTGTAGAGTGGCTGCACGGTTTTAGGCTTATTATTTGCTCGTTAAAATTTTCCGAATGTGTACTTGCATATGCGGAAAATCTAAAAACGCATAGGAGTCTGTGACAAGATACCAGGCTTTGAGTTGGCTTAAGCTGTAACTTGAGACTATTTCTATTGGAGCCCATACGCGCCGTATCCACTTTCGAATGGACCATCATAGTTTCATCCTTGTGACCAAGGAACTGCTCCATCTAGATGGAGCCTTTAGCAGGGAAACTTCACATCACACTTGATATCATCATACTTCACATGAGCACATCGAGCCTAATTTAACCTTGGTAAAGTTTTGCAAACCCATGCCAAGCTTTAACTATATAACTCAATGGTTATTTATAGCTAGCTATTTCTTATGAAAGCAATGTACTATGCCGGAAGGTTGTGATAACCCATGGTTCAATTCCTGGAGGTCATCAATTTGGTATACATATACATCTTTGAAATTAATTTATATCCCTCATATAACTGTTTAAACCTCCGCTCGGTTTCCAAGCTCTATGATCAAAACGAATATCACGATCAAAACAACGACTGGGAAAATGAAGTTAATACCTGCACCAGTAACCCCTAAATACTCTCGGCCTGTATCCGAGAAGTATCTCAAGAATTACTTTTCGAATTTGGAGCCACGCGTAAGTTGCCGTGGGAATGAAGAGCTTCGAATTGTCAGCAACATGTATCAAGAGTGGCTTGCGCGTGGAGGATGTCAGCGCCCCTCTTTTGTCGTCGAAGGACTCGGAGGGATAATGTCTCTTACGATGCCTGAAGCTGAGCCCAAAAGACTGGACGATATAAGTGCTCTTAGCTCCTTTGCGTTCATTGAGGATGGTAAGCACGCCATTTGGTACTGTTCTCATTATGGATTCTCTAATTCCTTAATGGTTGCACGAGGATAGACTTTTACGACGGTGACATGCTCGCGCCTAATGTAAGAATATAAGTCGATACCTAGTGATGTCTTCACTCGACCCATATATTACTGATACTAGCAAATCTTAGGTCGATAAATCAGATCCGAGTCTAGAGTATCTCAATCAAAAATATCGCAATACTCTCAATCAAATGAAATCAAAACTCTTTAGGGAGCTACTATTACGGACCGATGGAGCACAAAACAGATTTGTTGCGGCATATGAGGAATGGGTCAGAGCAAGCGCGGAAACCGAGAACTTACAAGTGCAATTCGAAAGTTTAGAAGAAAGTATGAATCAACGACTCGATAATTTTGCTGCAAGGTATCTCTAGCCTGTTCTTAAACTCTCCCTTTGGCGGATCACGATATCAATCGAGGGTGTTGCTGATTTTCTCGAAGCTGTTTCTGGAACATGATGCCTATCATGCATGATTATAAGCTCCCGGCAAAGGAAACTCTCGACCTTGAGTGTATCGATCAGGTAACCTACCGAATGCTCATGCTTTGCAATGACTTATACTCAATTGAAAGGGAATGGGCGACACACGCTGCCCTTAGCAGACCTGGGCTCCCGTTCTCCACTGGATTTTTAATTATGCGTACACAAGATGTTAGTATAGGTGAGGCCAAGGAAATTATTAAGGAAAAATTCCTTGAAATGGAAAAAAGGTGGCTGCAGCTTCGTGATAAATTGATCGCGGAATGCGATGAATCTGTCACCCCTGATGTAAAGAAATATATTTCTTACCTCCACTATTCTGTCGCTGGATTCTTGGTATTGGCAAATAATTGTGCTCGTTACCGCGTCAATCCCTCCGAGATGCCTTACTATCCCAAGGCAGAGCACAAGATAGATACGCTGCCACGAAACCCGCGAGAAACGCGAAAACGAAAACTAGCCGGCTCTTCATCACGGAGAGTTAGATCAAAAATCGGTGACAAACAGGGCGAAAGCACTGGTGGATGTCAACCTGGTAAGCCTTTTTACATATCTCTGTTTATAGTTGGCATGTTTCGAAATAACCTTTACCCTACAACGAGTCCATGGCGGTAATTTAAGAAAACAACTGTGGTATACCAAAGACCGCGCTCCTATCAATGGAAAAGATAGACTGGATCGATAATAACCCTGACGTCTGGCGCCGACTAGAAGGCTCTAGGTCCCAGGGAGACAAGCCTTTGTGGCTCTTGGATTATCCGAAGATTTCGGATGAGGTATGCGCGAAGAAGTTATAGAAATTCTGGGGCAGATATGCCTATGGCTAATTTGTGATTCGGGCAGGTGGCATTAAAGCCATTTGAGTATGTTAGTTCATTGCCTTCTAAGAAGATTCGCCACCAGGCAATCGACGCTCTCGATATCTGGTACTTGGTTCCCCGACGCTCCCTTGAAATAATCAAGAACGTTATCGACACCTTGCATAGCTCATCTTTAATGTGAGAAACATCATCCAATGACCGTTAGTACATGTCATTTAAATTGAAATATCTAGCATCGACGATATCGAAGATGGCTCTGAATTACGTCGTGGGCAACCATCAGCCCATATGGTCTTTGGTACTGCCCAGGCTATAAACACTGCAAACTACTTATTTGTCAAATGTATTGGCGAGGTCCGAAAGTTATCACCTTCGGCTATCGAGATATTTGAAGGTTCGCCGCTAAAGAAAGTAATGTCCGTGTTTAGAATGTCATTCATGCTGATTACGCCCTAGATGAACTTCGCAATCTTCACGTCGGCCAGTCTTTAGACTTGTACTGGACATTCCAACGCAAATGCCCATCGCTGCGGGAGTATATTCAAATGGTAGATGGAAGTATGATCATATGAAACAAATTACGGTTTTAAGGTGTAACTAAGATGTCACTGACCGCTTGGCTTTTCCGAAGAAACTGGTGGGCTATTTCGAATGGCTTCTAGGCTGATGAGAGATCAAGCCACTGAGAATAGGTACGGTTTTATATTTGATGGTTATAGGAATTGCTAATCAAGCAGTTTTGCTATTGTAGGCAACTCGAGGTTGAAGGGTTGATCACGATTCTGGGGCGATTCTTTCAAATTCGCGACGATCATCAAAATCTCGGATCCTTAGACGTGAGCATTCTCCCCGAAAATAGTAACAGCATTAAAGCTTTCCAAATATGCTGATATCACAGTACATTCTAAGTATGCGAAGACGAAAGGTTCTCTTTCAGACTTAGATGAGGGCAAATACTCCTTCATGTTAATTCACGCATTGAGTCATGGTCCCAAGAATACAGAATTAGAGAGTCTCTTAGCTCTTCGATCTCAGCAGGGAAATTTAACAGCTCCACAAAAATCACTTATCATGAAGAACTTATCCAAAGCGAGAAGTATGGAATATACTTCTCAAGTGCTTGAAGACCTGCAGGTGGAAATAGATGAAAGGCTACGGGGTATAGAAAAGGAAATTGGACAGGAAAGTGAAATGCAGAAGAACTGGATGATTCGAGCTATCGTGGCAAGGCTGAGGCCAGGAACAACCAATTTCACAGTAGGTAGCCTGGTGAGATGATAGACTAGAGATCCCTGGAATTCGTAGCTCGATTGAAGGACTGTTTTCATGGTTATGGAATGTTTGGGTAGTTTTATTTACAATTTACCTTAGCCCCTCGAATCTAACCTTATTTATGGATCTTACACTCTGCAACCGCATTTACAGATTGGTCTGACTCGGATGTAGCCACTAACTTGACAACAGCCTCTGGGTCGGCATTCGATGCAGCCGCCACGGCCACATTCACCGTTGTTGATGCACCAAACTCAGCGACCGCCAGCGCGTTTGGTATTTCAACACGCCAACCTTTTCCAACCACCTCGGCACTCAACCGATACACGTCCGACTGCAGATACTTTCTCACATCCTGAGGATGCTTCCCAGCAGCGGCAAATGCCCCCGTGTTTGTCAGGCGGAAGGCACAGGTTGAACCTCTTCCAGCGGCGGCCCCTTTTTTCCGACCAGACGAAAGTGATACGCCTCGCTTGCTTGGTCCGCTCCCGTCAAGAGATCGGATTGCCACGGAGTATGAAAGCACCCCGGTTCGATCACGTTGCCAGTTTAAGATATAAAATTGCAAGCGATTCGAGACGTCGACATACTCGTATCGGCTGCCGGAGCGCGTCCCTGCGTGGAAGAGAGCATCTGAAAGCTGTCGATAGTCGCCCAAGGTAACCATTGAGACGGATCCGTTCGGCCTGTAAAAGTCAACGAGATTGATATCCTGCGGGTTTGCGTCGATAACCCACTGGAAGGGCTGGTATGCACCTGGCTTCTTCACCTTGCTTATCAAAACTCCGGAATCAGGGGTGAAAGAGTCAGAGCCCATGCGATCGACAACCTCGATTTCGTACCCACTGTACCCTCCACCATCACAGAGCACGTCAGTGTTGATATTGCACGTCGGCGCACGATCTCTATCCATATCGATATGGACTCCCATTCTGCCATCCTTTGGTGGAGGGTTGATACAGCGTGCCGTCGTATTTACAACAACCAAGCCGGACTTTGCAAGCTCGTTACGATCAAGTCTTATGATTGCACTCTCGTTGACGAGCCCAAGCTGGCTCTTGTCTCTCATTGTATGCAGCGACCCCATCGATCCACCTTGAAGCGCAGGTACCTGCCACCGAGAATGAGGTCCTCCGGGGCCATTGAACGATCCTCTTGACATCATCGACCACGGTCCTGTATACGCTCGCCGCAACGGAACGCCGTACGGATTGTTGTAATTGTCTCCGATGTTCAAAAGATGAGAAAGTTCATGGGCATAAGTGGCCATTCCAGAGCTTTCGGCTTGGGTCGACGAACCACTGCCTGCATTTGGCCATATAGCTGCCGCGGAAGCCCACGAAGTCCAACTGACGTAACGTGTTCGAGCGTAGTTAATGTGAGTGCCGTTCACGGGTGGGCCAAAGGCGTTGGGGACATCGTCGCGTGTTTGGAAGCGCATCTCACCAAACTCTTGCCAGGTTGACGACTCGTCCTGACCAGCTGATAAAATGAAAACCAGTTCATATCTGCTCGCCGTTCGGTTACCCACGTCCGCACGCCATGCCCCCAGGGCATCTGTGCGAATTTTGATGTCACAGCGCTTGCCATTGGGGCACTCGCCGGGGTTCATATCACTGGTCAGGCCATATTGATACGAGCTCGCAGGCAACCTATATGGCCCAAAAGACGTTAAATCCACTCCATAACTACCACCGGAATCCTCCATCCAGTACTCGTGAAGCGTGTGCCCGCGGTTCAGACTTCCAGGCTTGTTGAGGAGATCCCGGTAAAACCCTGGAACTTCGCTGCGTGTTGGTTTGGCTGCGATAGGTTGAGGATTGTCAAATATTGTTGAATGTGTGGGCTGAGTTATGATGAAGTCGAGATCTGGATAATCGACAGTTACGAGCGCGATATTAAAGTTTCGGATTGCCCCCTTCTTATCTGGATTTGCCCAACTCCTTCCCGGTACTGCGCGATGATCTGCCCACGTCATATTATCAGGGTTGACCCAATTTTGCGGGTCAATGACCACGAATGGGTCGTCGGGATCATTGTATATCGGCGCAGCTTGGACAATAAGAGGCACCAATCCGCCAGCGAGTGTTGCAAGTAGAGTGTTCCACATGGCTACCATCCACAAAGTCTTCAACAAAGAGCCATTGATTGCCTATGGGAGAGCCATCTTTAAATACTTCTCTTGCCTTATAGACAGTATATTACCGCGTGACATATAAAGGTATCTACCCGTCTCGATTAATGTCTTCTCCACCTACTTTATTCAGCCAAAGTCCCCCAGGGTGGACACAGGGGATCAGTGGACTCGGGAACAAGGCTCTCATTTCTTTATTCCGAAAATCTGTAATATCGCAGAAGTCGTCGAGTACATGATGCTTTCACCAAAATATTTAGCAACCTCAAGCTAGGGCTACCTCCCGCTATCACCCTTAAATGCTACCTAAATGGCAATTTTAATGAGAATTATCCACGGTCCTGAAAGCTCCAAGTAATTACCTAATCAGCTAAGGCTCTTGTGCTCATTGATAAGCACGAAAACCCCAGCTGATTAAGTACCTTGTATATACATTTCAGGAAGAGATGAGATTACCCCTCACCAGCGATCAAAAGGTAGTAGTTTAACATAAGGAGGAGGTGCAACAGACTAATCCGGTGTTATGCGTTGCTGATAGAATTTCCAAATATGCAACACGAAGGTTATCGAACTAAGCCGTTGCGAGGAAGGTTGAAGAACAGGCACCGATTGATTTCACAGCACAGGGGTGCGTAATCTGCTTGATGTCTGTTGGTGCCTGGTGGTGCACCTACTCAACTAAATCAATCCTAGCAACGATATGAATCACTCTCCAAGGTCCTTTCTAGTGTCAAACGAGAATTGCGCTGAGAGTCGCACGAAGCGACCGATCGAGATCCAAGACCGCGCTCTAAAGCTTAGCATGGCATTCCAACTGCCGCATAGACTGCCGCACAGGGTGTTTTGACGTCATCTTATGCATTTCTCAAGCCAAATACCGAAATTGTCCATTCGAAACCACACAAAATGACAACGAATCCGCATGGATAGCATTTGAGCGCCAAGTGCGATACACCCAAAACCTACCCATGCATTCAATCTTCACCTGATCTTAAGAATACGCCGAAATGCACGCTCAGAGCTTTGCTCTCTTGCTACTCCTGCCTTTGAGTGTCCGAGCTGTCTATACGTTGAACGAAGTGCGAGATCAGATCAAGAGATATCAGGAAAATACTAGTCGCCGTATAAGGTCACAGTCGCAATTACTAGATTGCAAGGTCCTTGTAGGTATCACCATGGCAAAGATGGAAACTTGGTCTTGACATCTTCTACAGTGCGGCTTTCTCGGATTCGTCTTCCCAGATGAAGTCTCTTACCCAAATAGCACAACATACATTTTCGAGGAGTCACAGTACTGGTCGCAGCAACAAGCCCTCACAAAGCCTGCCTGCCGTCTATCGCCTCTTTCGCCTGAGCAGATATCCCTAGCCGTGTTAGGCTCACGTGTCACAAGGTGTAAATTTGCTGTGAAGAGTGGCGGTCATGCTGCCTTTGCAGGGGCATCCAATATCGACGGCGCACTCACAATTGACTTGAGAAACTTGAATAAGATCGAGATCTCGTCCGATAAGAAGCAGGTTTCTATCGGTGCAGGAAATATCTGGTATGATGTTTATAGGAGACTTGAGCGTGAGAGTCTGACAGTCATTGGTGGACGTGTTTCTGCAATTGGTGTTGGGGGCTTAACATTGGGTGGGGGGATTTCCTTCTTCTCTAACCGTTACGGATGGGCATGCGATAACGTTAACGCTTTCATGGTATTCTTTTATCTCTATTGCAATGACGCAGTGCTAATTGTATCTAGGTTGTATGCGCGGATGGGGTGATACGTAAGGCCAGCCCATCGTCCTACCCAGATCTATATTGGGCTCTTCGCGGAGGCGGTAATAATTTTGGTATTGTCACGAGCTTCGATTTAGCGACTTACCCGCAGGGTAACCTCTGGGCTGGGTCGCAAACTTTCCTATACAGTAGCGAAACTTCAGCAACAATCAATAGCGCTTTCTATCACCTCGGAACATATACGCCATCCGACCCGGATGCACAAGTCATTCTGGCCTATGCATATGCTCAGGCCCAAGGAATCTATATCATTGCCTCGGACTTGCAATACGGAAAACCTACACCTAATCCCGCTATTTTGACCAACTTTACATCCGTCCCAGGACCAGTCGCTGATACCCTGCGAGTCACAAGCCTCTCAAACTTGACACAAGAGTTCAATAAGACCAATCCTGGCGGTTTCCGGTAAAACCCGACCGATGATGATACAAAATGACTTCTCTAACTTGACCCTATAGGCAAACATATTGGACTTTCACTGTTGGTAACAGCGCTTCGTTGATGTCCGAAATAATTACCATATACATGGATGAAATAAAACCTATCAAGGGGGTTCTAGGGATTGTACCTTCTACGATCTTTCAATTGATAACTACCGACATGACATCCCATTTCTCTAAGAATGGCGGCAATCCACTTGGCCTCTCTGGTCAAGGACCATTAAACCGTACGCTTTGCTAAACTTAACGTTTCCAAAGTTTCTTGTATCACTAATATTTACCCTAGTTATAAATATCGATATATCATGGTCAAATGAAGCGGATGACGAGAGGGTCATCGCTGCGGCTCAGAACATCGTCAACAGATCTGTCGCTGCGGCAAAGGCTCGAGGATTGCACAACAAATATCTCTACCAAAACTACGCCGCCCTTCAGCAAGATGTTTTTTCCGGTTACGGGAGCGCTAATTATGCCAGACTTAAGTCCATCAGCCGCAGGTATGACCCTACTGGTGTATGGCAGAAGTTACAACCTGGATACTTCAAACTTGGAGGCGATTAGTCGGGCTTAAGATAGCGTGCGCACCAATAATTATGCTTCTATGCTCCACTATCTTGGATGATATCAAGCTTGATTAGCAATTGACATCCCCCCAGATATTGAGAACGTGGGATACCATAGCACACGGTTGAATTTTCCATTGATGAAATTAGAATGTGTCGCCTTCCAGACCATTCAATAGAGGAACCCTGTCGGGAGGACGATTTAACAGCGTAGAATCCTTCAATAATTTACAAAAATTGAAATATAACAATCCCAATGCATTCCAGCTAGAATATCGAATATCAGTAGTTGATTCGCCTTCTATAAACTAACATTAAGAAGACGATAAAAGGTTCTCTTCAGGCGTTTGCAACGCAACAAACTTGCTGCGTTTCGTCCACCGACCACCCAATGAAGCTGAAGGGAGCTCAGTAAGCTTGCTCAAATGTTCAGTTATTATAGCCTTGTCAACATGATATTATCGACTTGTAACTCTTTTGCGATACTGGACCCAGAGCTATACGTGAACTCTATCCTTAGAATGATGCTGGTCGATACAGATGAGAATGTGCCACTCCCTATGAGGGGTGCCGGCTGGAAAGTATCCGACGTGATAGTCCCTCCCGAAAGGAGGACATCGTTAATATAGAGGGCGGCAGCCACGTTACCAGTTGTTGTAACTCGCTTCGCTGTGAAGGAAGCTTGGTAATTAACGCCCGGGCAGATGGTAACGGCTTGAATGATTCTTTGCGGCAGGTTCGGGTTGTTGGCATCGATTCGTGCTCGGAACGCGTATGAATCCCCGCCACCGCCACCGGTAATTACGCGCTCAAGTGCGGTTGCACCGCTTGTCAGGACCACCCAGGTTCCAGACAGGCTTGTTTCGAAACCTCCATTAAGAACGGGGTTTCCCGAAGGACACGCCACCACAGAGGTGGTGGTAGTGGAGGTGGTACCCGGCTCGGTGGTCGTCACGGTGAGGCTCTGCGTCTCTGTAGCGGTTGAGGTAGTGATTGATATTTCAATAGATGTCTCAGTCAATGTTTTGCTCTCCGTCCGTATCGCTGTTTCGGTTAAGGTAGCGCTTTCTGTTACGGTGATAATAGCTGTTGTGGAATGGGTAAATGTTGTCGATTGGGTCGAAGTTATAGTGAAAGCTTCTGGTGTAATTGTCGTAGAATAATACTCTGTGATGGTTGAGAGTTCCGCTGGAATGATTTGAACGGACGTTTGTAGAATGCTCGTCGTTTGTGTCGTGGTTTCCGTTAACGTAGTAGTTTGATGGGGCGCACAGGTATCAGAGGCTGTTGTTCCCCAAGACTTGGTCAAAGTCTCGGTTGAAGTCTCGGTCTTGGTCACAGTAGGATTAAATATAACAGTAGAGACAGTGGCAACAACCACGGTGACTGATGTCCCAATAGTCGTAAAGACGGTCTGAAGCTCGGTGATATTTTTTGTGAGCTGAAAAGTTTCAGTAAAGGTCGCAGCCGTAATCATAGATGTTGTTACTCCAATACAGGAGCACGCGCTCGAGAAACGGCCAAAGTTTGCACATGAGGAGGCGTAAGTTGGTAGTGGAGAGGAATCAGCTTGTCGTTTTTGATGCGGTGGAATATTATAAGTGACGACAGTCGTCACAGTTGTTATAGCTGTAGAGGTATCTTGTATTACGGAAGTAATGGTACTTTCGAATATTGCAACTTGGGTTGTCGGTATCGTTGTTATTTGCGTTTCAGAAACCACCACATAATCCGTGACAATACTACCATCGTTAGTATTACAAGTATTAGCCGGGGCGGCTGCTAACTCACCGGACTGTTGGTGTCACTGTTGTCCAAAGGCGGGCTTTGCAATCCGCAGAGGCTTGGGCAATCCTTCCTGGCGTATTGGTAGCTCTCAAAGCTAGTATGTGTGACCCTTAGCTTAACGATTCATTAATATTCAGGTAGTTGATATGATACCTCGCAAACAACCATCAGCATTACACGCCGCGCGTGGAATAAGGGCATTCGAGCCCATAGCAAAAACAGCCAAAGTTGTAAGCAGACTAGGAATCATGTCGGCGAATCGTGTCGTTACAGTGTAATGCCAATATCCGAGATGAATAAACGATCATGCCATCTCTATGATACTTATGTATCTCCCCGAATTAAGGCAAGCATTAAGAAATACCACATAGACATCAAATTAATCCAGAAAGATTTGTCAAACCTCTGATGCTACCAAGCAGAACTCTCCTTCTGGGCAAAAATTGGCATTGGCAGCTGAGTTTGGCCTTCCTCCCGAGAAACTCATATTTTGGATGTATCGACGGTTGAGTGTTAGTTTCTCGTACAAATTCAAGCTAACAATATATAGCTCATATAAGCGAAACTTGAGGGATCTCGATCAAACGGTTGATTTCAATCCTCACCTCAGATATTTATCTGAGGTCCGGTCTGTTGGGGAGAGTTGCGGAACAACCCAATCAAACAACCAATGATCTTGATTTTAGAGCTAGTGCCAAGGAGCGAAATGCTTGGTGATAATCTCCTGGTGATGTCTCCCAAATTAATCATTTAACGTCTCCGGTTTAGGACTAAGTCTTAATATTAGCAGCATCAGCTGGATTCTTTTGTCTCGGAAATTTGGTTCTACATTATAATCTCGGCACGACAAAGACTATTCTTTCGCCTCCAACTCGAACACGATGCTATTTGTCACAGCGATCCCGCATTAAAAAGTGTAGAATGAACACTTGAATGCGAACACAAGTAGTGCGGCTGTAGAGTTTAGACATGGGGAAACCGGATGATATAACTAATTTGTACCTCGCAAACCCGTTTAAAGAGAAAAAAGCTGCTTTAAAGACATACTTGTCTTCGGGAACCTAGTGGTATGTTTTAGAGTGTCGCTTCGTCTGGAAGAAGCCCGTCGCGCCACTTCATGGCGGAGTTTTCATTGGCCCACTTTAGTAAGGCGTCGTAGTCAGTACACTCGTGCTCAGAGCCCTCTCCCGGGCCCTCTTCGGTCTTTCCCTCGAGAGTAGTGTCTGCGGAACACATGATGCCCTGTCTTAGATAGTTGAAGCAGTGTGTTGAGTGATGGGCTACTTCTCCAGTCAACTCGACGCCATCGTAACCCTGTTGATAGTGTTCTGCGAGGTATGAAAGACAATGTAATTGGTGAAATACGGTCATCATATAGCCAGGCCCTTCCTTGAAGCGGTCTATCGCTACGGTATAGGGGTTTGGAAGATCATATCGGGTTGCATCTTTCAAGATGACATAGCCTCGGCTACCTAACATCGATCAGCCTCGATTGCGTTTAGAGTACCATATCACATACCAGAACTTAGTTCTATCCAATTGTGTAAGGTGTGAAGCGTAATCGTCCGATTAAACCACATATCGTCGCGCAGGTATCTTGTGTTGTTTCTAAACGTATAAAGTTTTCGTGGTACTTGTGGTGTAATTAGCACGACATTTCGGCGTGGATTGAGGGCTCGTACATACGATGTGGCACGGGGTTTCTTTTGATAGTATCCCCCCTATCGCTTGTCTTGTTCGTGAGCAAAGCGACTATTGCAGCTGCCATTGCGAGCTCGAGGAGCAACCTAAGATACCGTATAATCCCGCCGTTGTTAGGTTTTGCATTTGAAAGGGCTTTTGGCTGAGCCGCTCGACTCTCAATGTTCGCAAGAAACGCTTCGCCCTCCTCGTTACTTCTACTATTGTCAAATTCCATCATGTTGCATGTCGTGGCTAGCCCAAATATCGACGTCGTGTTGTTTGGAGATACCAAGAAAACTTGACCAAAGTGTGAAGAACGGTGATTACAACGGACTTGACGAACAGATTTATTGGATTTTGTAAATTTACACCGGGTTGTTTTAATCTACCATCGGATGGAGATGTTAGCCAGTTTCGGGCCTTGTTCCGCATGTCATTTAGGCTATGGTTTCTGACCAGGATCTCGATCCGGGGAGAAAGCGGTAGTCAACAAACACAGCCAAGGTCTCGATTAAGATGTGAAAGAGAAATGCAAAATTAACCGGACTTCTATTCAACAACGGTGTTTCGTACAAGCAAAGCGTGACTACATAATGAACATCGAGTATTTATGTAAGAAGTGAGATGTCTTGAAACAATATGGAGGCACCGATTCGGCATTTTGATTTATGATAAATATTAAAGAAGTAGTGGGGTTCGCTTTAGCCGCTTCATAGCTTAGACCAGCGGGAAAGACCTAAAATATGACTGCACTCTTAGTGTCTTTCTTCTGAGAACTACTAGCTTGTGGCACTTTTGAACCCCCCCGAGCCTCGAGAAGTGCTTGTTTGCAATATCAAATCTGGATTGGGGGATCCATCGCGCTGTTGAACGCCCGCTATCGCGATACTTTGAAGCTTTGCTTTCATTGCAACAACGTCAGTTCTTAGCTCCGGGTACCTAGCCGCTAGGCCGGCAACCACTCCCGCGACATGGGACGCAGCCATGGATGTACCAGACATTCGCTCAGCACCGTCTTTCCCATTGTTAGCGATAGCGACGCTAAGAATATCTGTTCCAGGTGCCATGATGTCGACGCACTCGCCCCAATTGGAGAACCTACTGGGTGTGTTGGTGTGGTCAAGGTTTCCAACGACAATCAACGGTTTGATATGTCGATTGAAGGATCCTGGGTAGTCTTCGCAGGCATCTGTACCCTTCCATCTGCCATTTCCGCTTGCTGTGAAAATATGTATTCCTGCTTCGGACGCTTTCTTGAGCAAGCTTTACATCCCCGTGCTTTGAAAGTAGGGCCCGCCCAAAGAGATATTTACAATCGACGCAATGAATTCTTTGCTCGATTTCCGCTTGTTATGGTTCGCTAGGGCCGCGTCTACGCCCAGTATAACACCATCAAGCGATGCTTTCATGCCTTCGCCTACCCGAACGGATAGAATGTTCACTTTTTTTGCCACTCCATATGTGTTAGAACCGATCGTGCCTGCGATGTGCGTCCTGATCTAAAATTAGCCTGGGTTTGATGAAGTCCACGATATGGAAGCGGATATACTTACCCATGCGCCCCTGGGTCATCCTTACTTCCGGTGAAGCCCCACAAATTAGACGCTCGATTCCCAAACTCCAGGCTTTTAACAAATACCCCTGTGTCGATAACGTAGGCGTCTACCCCTTCGCCAGCGTCTAATCGACTGTCGTATCTGTAGGTGTAACTCAAAGTGGTCTCGCCGTCTTCTTTCTTTTCAAACGAAGGGTGAGATATTCGTTGTAATCCCCAAGGAGCTTTGGATTGCTCAACCATGTCGTCTCTTTCCACAAATCTGGAGCTTTTACCCTTAGTAGTTACTGAATTCGAAAGTTCGTTAAAAAAATCTATTTGGCGATTTCTTTCAACAGAATAAATATGAGGAAGCTTGGATATCCTGGTTGCTTCGGTTTCATTCAATTTGATGCTACAGCCTCGAATGGTCTGACCCCAAACCATGATGCCCGGGCCTTCCTGATAACCCATCTTGCCCAGGAGCTCTTTCCATAGTCGATTCTCACCATCTTTGAGAAAAATGAGGTGCAAAGTTTGTGATGCTGGTGTTATTGACACGCGATTGACCTTCCTTTTTGTTTGAAAGAGGGTGCGCCATGAACCGATATCAAGGCTACCGCAAATAGCAATGGAGATAACAGATGGTATGTTTCAAAGTTCTCACAACTGCTCAAAATATTGGTCCTGCTGACTAAAGGAAGGAAATGGGGGATGTTTTGACTTCTATACAATAACGCGCGAGAGTATGCCGGTTGTGAAAGGTAAAAGGTAAGAGTTTTAACGTGGTAGGTTACTTTAGTTTGATTTTCCAGGTATGGAAGGTTTATGCAGACATGTAACCTAGTATTCACTCAATTTGTGAAACATGGTGTCGTTATCAAGCCCAAGGACTGCGTTGCGATTACCACGAACAACGCATATTACGTGAGCAGCTGTAGAGACGTACGGGTGGTCACAAGATACTGGAAGCGCGCTAGGGGTTATGCAAAAGGTTGCAAAATCTGGGTTTCAGTTCAATAACTGGGTCCTTACATGTGTAGAATGGTAGGTGCGTTGGTCGCGAGCGTTGTTGGTGGTACCTGTTTCACCAGTGCCAGCGTTACGCATTTCTAACATCGGGGATACGATGTATCAGCTGAGCGGTGAAAGTGTGACTTGATCGCGTAAGTGCTGCAATCGATCTAGAAGGCGGGCCAAAGTCTCTACGTTGGGTGGTTTTAGACGGTCCCACCATACGCTTCTCACCGATACATCAGACGTCCGGTTTCACACGGATAGTAATGCCTTTAGCTCATTAGGGAACGCTAGAGTCCGCAAGGGCATAGAAGCTATTCAAGGGGCTTTCCACCTCCCAGACTAGAAGCCCAGAAGTGGACATAGCGTCAGAATCAAACCTAGCTTGACCGTGTCCGAGGGTATCAGGTTGGAACTACTTACCTCCAGCGTCGGAAAACGACGAAGTTTGGAATCAAAAGTTCTAGAAGCCCGGATTGATCCCGTTGGAAAGAGTCGGCAATGCAGTGCACGAAGTGTATATAATGCAGCGATCGACACCTCTCCATCCTCATCATCAACAACATCAACAACATCAACAACATCTACAGTATCAACAACAACAATCCACAATCAAACAAATACACAATTCCGCAATAGCAACATCCCTCACATCCAATAAATTATTCAAAATGAAGTTTTTCGCCGGTCTCATCATTATTTCTGCTTCCAGCATGCTCGGTGCTTTCGCAGCTCCTGCAACCCCAAATGCTCATAATGTCGACGCACCTATCGAGGCTAGAAGCCCAGGAAACTCATACGACCAAAGTTATGGGGTGCCATCCATGTATGGCGCGAACGTAGGGCCAAGTAAGCAGTCGCCAATTAACCGTTAACTCTAATATCTACTAACTACCTATTCAGGATGGGTCTGCACCCAAAAGTGGTTCGGCACCGCACCCTTTTGCGGCGACAACAACGAATGCCCGTCGGGTTGGTACAAAGTTCGAAAGGATAATGTTGGGTCAACTTGTGACCAGGACACACCCCTAAAGAAAATCATCGAGTGCCAGGATACCAGCGAGAATTATTGCAATAACCTTTGGGGTGGTAACAAGCTCCTCTGCGAACGCTGCCAGACTGTTTAGATGCGGAGATCGAGTAACATGTTCGGCACCGTATCAAAATAGTAGGGGCCGGTCCCTCAATGGTTGCGATTTTTCATGTTTTGTAAATACACACGTATCTTAGATTGCCAGTTATAGACCATTCTTCATCAAATATATGCCTGCGATCTATCATAAATTTACAATGGATTTGATTATAAAATATACATCAGCTGTGAGGACCATATACTTATGCGTGCTTGGTTGCAGGTTGTCGATTATATATATAAAGAGGTGCTCCCACCTACCGGTAGCACCTCAGAGATCTACCAGAGTACAACAATACGCCACCATGACAATTGGTAGTATTGAACCATAAACACGATAGTGCTTCGTAGAGCTGTTAGGGTTAGGGTTAGGGTTAGGGTTAGGTTAGGTTAGGGTTAGGGTTAGGGTTAGGGTTAGGGTTAGGGTTAGGGTTAGGTTAGGGT
>JAJTUC010000029.1:242557-345072 GCA_036971365.1 Dactylellina leptospora | reverse complement strand
TTTTTTATAGTTTGATTTGTTGTTATTATTATTATTTTTATTATTGTTGGGTGATTTTTATTTTATTTTATTTTTTTTATATTTATTATTTATATATTTTTTTTTTTTATTATTATTATTATTTTTATTTTATTTATTTTGTTGTATATTTTTTTTTATTGTATTAGTATTAATATTAGGATTATTAAATTATATTTTATTTATATTATTATTATTATTATTTATATTGTTATTATTTTTAATATTTATGGTTTTTTTTTTGAATGATAGGTAGATCAGTTTTAAATTAAAAAGGTTGGTAAAATTTTTTAATAATAAAAATAGATATAAAATTATTTATAAAAGTTTTTAATTATCATATTAATTATATTTATTATATTTATTATATTTATTATTATTTTTTTGTATTTTTGTTTGTAATAATTTGTTTATTTTCTTATATAAGGGTGATTTTAATATATATTTATATATTTATATTTATATATTTTTATATATATAATTTATAATTATTATATCTTATTTTATATATATATATAATTTATAATTAATTTATTTTTTTATAATTATTTTTTTAATATATATTTTTTATACTATTAATTTTTTATATATAATATTAATAATTTTATATTAAAATATTTTTTTTATTATCTTAAATCTATAAATATTTTTGTTATTAAATAATAGTTAGAATAATTAATATTAATTCTTAGAATTAAAAAAATATATTATAATAAGTATATATTAAGTTTATTTTTTAATTTATTATTATTTTTATTATATTTTACTCATATATATATTTTATATACTAATTATATAAGTATTATTTATAATTTTTTTTTAATATAGTACTAATATATAAGAATATTTATATATAAAAAAATAATAAAATAATGTAATATTAAATTTTTAGTTTATTTTTTTAATTTATTTTAAATAATTATATATAACTAATATTAAAATATTTTTTAAAATTAATAATATATTTTTATTTATTTTCATCAAATTTTTTTATTTTTATAATTAATTTAATATTTAATAATATATTTATAAATTATAATAATATTTATTTCAACTCAATTTTTATTTATAAATAATAAATATAATTAGAAATTTCTAAAAATAAAATATAATTATATAAAATTATATTTTATAAATAATAGTATATATACAAATAATAAAAAAATAAAAAATTAATTATAAAAATAACAGAATTAAATAGAAATAAACAAAAATGTATAAACAATCAAAAAAATAAAAAATATATATTAAAAAATATATAGGTATAAAAAAAAAAAAAAAAAATTAGATATCCTTTTAAAAAGATAGAGCTTAAAGTTTTTTATATATATATATAGCATATTAAAATATAATAAAAATAATAAAACGGCCCGGTGTGCCTATTTCTCTCCCTATACTACCTCAATTTTGGACCATTATCCAAGAAGCAACTCTACTATAGCTAAAAAAAAACCACTTAGGATCCGAGGATCGATCGGATCCAGTGTGGACTGAGCGAGAAGTGTAAGGACAGCGAACGGTGATTGGTCAGATGGAAACGCGCAAAATACAACATCTGTTAACAAGCAACGCAATCCCGCCTACTTCACGCTAAATGCCACAAGCCATACCTGGAATATCGAGATCTCGTGAGTATCCGCAATCATCAGGCCTAGGATATTCGAACCCATGCCATATCATGGAACATAGTGCCATTACAAGGATAGCTAAAGTGGCGCTCTAAAGCACAAACCAAAGCCCGAATACAGACACAAGAGGAAAAATGATAAGTTGCTTACAATATCACACAGCTCGAAAAAGACAACTCGCACTTCAAATACAAAAGTGAATCCGCTTAGGTTCATTAAAAGTCAACATAATCATGACCAAACCCACGGGAAGCGCGATGCACGTCATTCGTGCAGACAAATTGCAGTGACAAAATCAGAAACAATAAAGAATTCCGTTAGATCCTATTGTAAGCCAGCTTGGAACGATCTAACACTTGTTTCGTAGCACTACTCGCTGGGAGTGAAAACTCCTCTAGGTATATGCTGATTTTTCTTTTGTAACGATACTGGTGACTCCAGTGTTGGGGGGCTCATGTTGGTCCTAGACGACAGTCAGCACAGTCAAATACGCATATCAAAGCCATCTTGACTCATAGTACTTACATTTGCTGCGGCGAGTAATTCTAACACCTCATCCTTTTTCCAATCACCGATAACCTTGAACTTTTTAGGGCCAAATGTCTGCAATGCGAGAACCACCAGGCTTACCAAGACCAAAAACCCACAAGTAGCAAGTATGGTTGCGACACCGATCGTACTCATAGAGGTATAATTCGGATCCCTAAACTTGATTCTTCCACATAAGCCCTTCAATGCTTGGTATTCAGGCTGGTCCCAAGCGTTCTCGGCCCTGGCTTGGTCGATATTTTCGGATACTTCGATCGAGTTGAAGGTCGCGAGCTGTAGTCTCGCCAATGCGATCGCGAACCAATAGTTTAGTTCGAGTTTCCATTGTTCTGGGTCTAGCCGGGTTTGTATGCCGTTTAAGACATATCTCGATGCTTGTAACGCGGCAGCGGCACCTCGGTTCTGAATACTGCTTGATATGGAGGTATCCCCGAGGACCAAATCTATAAGGACGACAGAGTTTATAAGACTTTTTGCATCGTCGGAAGCTGCGTCCGCGTTCTCGCCCACAAGTGGTTGAACAAATCCGTCTACGCGGTCCGATGCGGAAACATGCAGCGCAGTCCATGGCGTGCATTGCTTGGTAACTGAGCTACAGAACCGTTTTTGCTCTGCACATGTGAGGACATTGATGAATGCGTCCATCGAGTATGTCGGGGAGGAAAGGCTTGACGGGTTTTGCAGCGGGGCGGAGAACCAAGGGTCATATGATGGCTGTGAGAACAGTATTCTTCCATTAGCGCCTTGTAGTACCATCACGCTGACGCTATACGCCGTGGGGTTCATTGGTCTTATGGGTGAAGATATGTCCGCCTTCCCTGGAACATTCGTCAAATAAGATGCAAGAAGGTCGTAACCGATTATATATCGTTGGGAAGCAAACTGGTAGGATATGTTTTGGCCATTTAATTGATAGAATGAGTAGGAACGCACGACTCCAAGGGTCAGATTAGTCGAATTATTCTGATCCACCCTGAATAGTCTACCATCAACTACAGCACAGGTGCTTTGGCGAGCAAAGTATATTTGCTTTCCGTATCTGTCGTTGATCCCCAGGTGACTTAGAGTGATGTTGCCGGAGTTTAAGACGAAAGCTGGCCTTTCTCCTCCCCAGCAAGTACCATTGTTGAATGGGCATGTCACATTACTTTCTGTCTGGTGCGGAATGGATTTTGAGATGAATCTTGTACATTCCAGGTTACCCTGAGATCCACCTTCAGGAAAGCAACTGCGCACGTAAGTTTCCGCGTCCAGGGTCTTGTTCAACTCAAGTTCTTGGTACGCAGCCAGGGTTTCGGGGTCACTGTAATTTGTGCCTTTCTGTACCCACTGCCCACAGCTCGGGACTGCTTTTGATACGACCACATTGTTTATAACCACCTGTGATACTAAGATCCCGGCTGCGATAAACAATGAGATGTGACAGAGAATAAGGCTTGAGAGGACGTAATCGCCGGCAGATAGATATTTGAGGAACTTGAACTTATGCTCGAACCAGCATCCCACTAAGCCAAAGAGTGTTCCGACGTCTGTTTCGGAGTTTCGTAAGACTACCCGTCGCTGTCGAACCTTCTTATTCTCTTTCCGACGACATAAGAAGGCATGGATGCAGGTGCGCCAGATATGCCAGCTTCGGCCAGCGGTAAGGGTGACGAGGACTGTGAGCGAGACCAGAACAATATTTGCGTGCTCGTTTTTAAGCGTGAGGGTTGGCCTTGACAAAAACCCTTCATCGTAGTTTTGCCAGAATCCCGTTTTCACGGCATTCGAGCCCGTGGAGGACTGGATAGCTTCTTGTATACCGCTCATATTCTAAATATTGATATATAGAATAGGTGCTAGACAGCACCATACCAGAAAAATCCTTAGAAGGGATGATTTTCCAGGGTCTAATTCCAACCATCCCCCATCCCCCTTTCTTATAGACCTTGAGCCAAACATATCAACAAGGTGCGGCTGATTTTTTATGCCAAGTGCCCAGATTCCGGTGCATCGAACGCGATCTAGATTGGGTAGCTGAAGCCATTTGATGCTATCTCCCACAGGATAGCAGGCGCAGCCTTCTATCGTGCAGCCTCTCAATCGAGATGCTGGACTTCGATCGAAGAGCTCCTTACCGCTATTCATATCGTATGTTGGAGGGATCCTAAATACTCTTAGACTACCTAGTCTACACTAGATACTACGTAGCATCTGATGGCAGTAGATATGAGACGCTTCAGCTGGGGTTTGCTGCAGGGGATGGAGGAAGTTCGGACGAATGAGAGTTTGTGATGGAGGTGGTGTGGTTACACGGATAGAAATGGTGCAGAGACCATTTTCGGCATGTTTGGTACGAACACCATCTTCAACCATCGTTTCCATCCAGATAGCCGCGACAATGGCCTCCAAACCTCCCATCCCCATCACGCAAGTACCTCTCCTCCCTCGTCGTATAGTTCTTAGGCTGATGGATATCATACAGAATCATTACCGGCTTCTTAGGCTCCGGCAAAACCACCCTGATCCTAAACCTCCTCCCCCAACTGCCCCCACCACCAACCTACACCCTCGCGATCCTTAAAAACGAGTTCGGCGATGTCGCAGTCGACTCCCTTCTAACCTCCACCGCGAACCCATCCTCCTCCTCGGTCTCCTCAGTTACCGAATTGCTAAACGGCTGCATATGCTGCAACCTCGTCGGACAACTATCCGACGCCATCCTTGAAATCCTCCGCGATGTGAAGCCCTCCCGAATTATCATCGAAACATCCGGGTCCGCGTTTCCCGCCACCCTCGCGATGGAGATCAACCGCATATCGAGGGAGATGGAGGCTTCTCATGCGGCGGATATTCGGTTGGATAGGATTGTGTTGGATGGGGTTATCAGCGTTATCGATGTGGAGAATTGGAAGGGGTATGAGGACACCAGTTTTACAGCGAAGCTGCAAGCAAAGTATACGGATTTGGTGGTGATGAATAAATGGGAGTTGTGCGATGAGCGACGGCTGGATGATTGCGTTGATCGGGTCAGGGATGTTAGTGAGGATACGCCGTGGATCAGAAGTGATAACGGTAAGGTTGGGGTGGATTTGGTTTTTGGAATTGATGGAGCGAGGGTCAGTTTATTGGGAGGTGTGGACGAGGAGAAGGGGCATGAGAATGAGCACGGGCATGATCATGGGAGTCATCATGATGAGGTGGAGGTTTTGAGCGTTAGACTCCCGTTGAAGGGTGATGGACTGGATGGAGAAAAGTTCTTGGGGCTTTTGAAGAGTGCGCCGAGGGATGAAGTATACCGCATAAAGGGTATCGGATGGTTCCCGTCGTCCCCAGAGGGAAAAGAAGGAGAAGGTTCTGGGAATTATATTTTCAACTGGGCGTTCGGACGGTGGACGTTCACACCGTATCCTCAGGCACCAGCTGATGAGATGGCTCTGAAAATGACAATCGTTCTAGCGAGGGGGGAGAGCACCAGGTGGACAAAGAAGGTCCAAACAGCTGGGTTCATAGAATACCATGGTTTGGAGGGTGCACGCGAGGTTCTCGCGGTCAAACGGGTGAGCTAGAGAATAGCCGCCTGGTGTATCATGGCATGGCATTGGGCGGAGTTTTACACATGAACGACAGTCGGATACCCTTAGAGTAGAGAATATAAATCTTGCATTGAAGACGAATCGATTCGAAGTCGGACTCGGTTGCCAGCCGAATCAGAGGCTGCGAGCTCGCCACGAGGAGATAGCCGAACGAACGAACGAGCGAGCGCCCCGCAGCGACACAACCTCAGGATCAGAACACGTCTCCTCTCTCCACCCTCATCCTCCCATTCTAACATCAATATAACATACCCCGTACCTTTCCAGCATACGTCTTATACTCCTGCGCAGCATAGAACACGCAAAGCAAAATGGCTACTTCCACGATTCTGCCCATCCAGGACCGTCCGATCAAGAACACCATCGTCCTGTTCGATGTCGACGAGACCTTGACCAAGCCGCGAAAAGTACTTCCCGTCCCCATATTCTCCGTCAATTGAATGCATTCTAACACCTTCTCATGGTAACACAGCTCGTCACGCCGGAAATGTTCTCCGCCCTTGCGAAGCTTCGCCAAAAAGTAGTAGTCGGCTACGTCGGCGGCAGCGACTTTTCAAAGCAGCAGGAGCAACTCGGCGTGGACGGCGTCAACGTCACGACCTTATTCGACTACTGTTTCCCCGAAAACGGCCTGACCGCCTTCCGACTGGGAGAGAAGCTCCCCTCGACATCCTTCATCCAATTCCTCGGCGAAGAAAAATATAAAAAACTGTCCAGTTTCATACTACACTACATCGCCGACCTCGATATACCCGTCAAACGAGGGACGTTCATCGAATTCCGAAACGGAATGATCAATGTCTCCCCGATCGGTCGTAACGCGTCCTACGAGGAACGTCTCGAATTTTGGGAATACGATAAAACCGCACTCGTCCGACAAAAGCTCGTTGATCTTCTCCGTGAGAAGTTCGGCGACTACGGACTAACCTTCAGCATTGGCGGGCAGATCAGCTTCGATGTTTTCCCGACAGGTTGGGATAAAACGTATTGTCTGAACCATGTCGCCAAAGAGAAGGATGCTGAAGGAAACGAGTACTTCACCACCATTCATTTCTTCGGGGATAAGACCATGAAAGGCGGAAACGATTTCGAAATTTTCAATGATGAGAGGACGGTGGGGCATACAGTGCTGAATCCGGATGATACCCTCAAACAGCTCCAGGAGCTTTTCGATCTGTAGATAATATATATATACCTTCCATCTAATCTAAACAGAATACACCCGCTCGCTCGTATAGACAGCAAAGTCATCAACAATTATGTACAGTTAGAGCCCGTGTCTATGCTTTGATCATGAGGATTTCATTCAAAGCCTTCGCATCCATCACTGCCATCCTCTTCTGCGCAATCCACTTCGACCTCAGCGCTTGTCTGCCAGTGACAGGTGTAGACGTCCCAGAGGTCCCCGCAGACAGTGACTTTGCTCTCCTTTTCGTTTCCAACTCCGATTCCGAGGGTGGTGTCGAAGTAGATATAGCAGAGGACGGTAACGATGCTGCAATGACGGACTTCAACGCCTTCTTTTCGGCCTTTAACCTCTTCTTCTCATCTTTCCGCAGCCGTTTCTCCTCTTTCCGTTGTCGTTTCGCAAGTCTTTCTGCCTTTCGAGCTGCCTTCTCCGCCTTTCTCTTCGACTTTGAACCATCATCTGACTTCCTCTTCGATTTCGACTCAGAATCCGATCCTGACTCCGATCCTGATCCCGATGTCTCCATCTGTTCATCATCATTGTCCTCCTCCTCCTTCGTGGTCTTCTTGACCCCCTCGATAACCCAGGTACTCTCCAATACCTCTCCCCTCACAAATCTCATCCCATACCGTCCTTCAACCCACATCTTTCTCCTACTCTCCTCCTCTTTGAAAACATTCTCCTCGGTCTTTCCGTTCAACCGTCCCAGCAAGGATTGCAGATCACCGAGTCCGGTACAAGTATCTTCCAGCGACGGTTTACACCCGATCCCGAGGTTGTCGTCTTTGAGCAGTACCTTGATACCCGTTTGGGAGGCTTGCGTGTGGTGCGGGCTGTTTGGGTCGGCGCCGAGGATCGTGCCGGGGGTCCAGCCGAGGGAGGTCAGATGACGGTGACCGAAGTTTGCGGAACGGGTCCAGTTTGTGTTATTCGGGTCGTGGGAGATTTTTCTAAAAGAATATATCAAGGTTAGCGGGTGCGCCGAGTACACGGATCGAAAGGACTTGATCGATGCTGCAGGATTACACGATTCGGAGTGTATTAAGAAGAGGATTGGATGCCTACCTCTTCTTTGATGGCCCGGCGAGACCCATTGTGAAGTTTTATTTCGAGGCGGCGGACGGGGGAGTATAGTGGTAATGTCGATGGGTTTGAAGATTTGAAGGTTGAGAGACAATTGCCTTTCCATCGGTCGCAGAAAAATTATTTTGCGACGAGCCGCCAAAGCTGCCTGGTCACGTGATACAGTAAATGCAACATGACCACAACACAGGCGGCTTTTGACCATTGCTGCTGCCATGATGCGAGTACTTACGAGTACTTATTGGCTCTGAAGACAAATATTTTCTAGAATGTGACAGTTCTCGGTTATGCTGTGCTAGCTAGTGGCAGACGGCAGTGGAAATATCTAGAAGCATGTGGGTATAGACCGATTCCCAGGGCACCCACCACCGTCGACTGAGTATAAGAAGAGGTGCTCGCCCCACCCTGCCTTCCTCTCTCACCCTCCTTACCTCCTCACAAACTACCCACTCATACCTTCTTCTCGCATGAACATCGTCATTCGTTTCAATATATGCCTCCGAAATCAAATTAAGTTCTGTGCTTATTAGTCAAACATTCGTCCCTTGAATGATCACCAGATATTCCTACCTCATTTATAGACGCTCTTTATTATTACTCTAGTAACAATATAACATCCCACTCCACTAAATAAATACTCAAATCAGAGTGAACACTCCTCCAAAGACTACATGAGCATATAAATCCTTACTATCTATTTCATATATCTTCCTTCCGCGGTCAACTCATCACAAGCAGGTATGAAAGCCGCGAACAAAGGTGGTTTTATAAACCACTCGGGAGAATGCGCGCTTATCTGAGATGTTTCCATAGCTTTGCTCTATTTATATCAACTGCCGACGAATTTGCGGTGGGTTTATGGACTGACCATATTATCGACCTCATCACATAAAAATATGCCAAAGCTGTACCAAGATTTGATATTCCACCTGCAGTTGTAGAACTCGCATACACTTTTAATGGACTAGATACCGAAGACATAACTATGATCGATTATCACCTTAAGGACATTAATTACTATTAAGGACAATACCCGGGTCCCTTATGAGCATGCTCGGGAGGGAAATTCATTCATACCCCAATATCACTACGTGAGCGAAAGAGTTGTACCAGAACATGTTCTGATAGCGGAACTCACTAGAGAAATTCTATGAACTCACCATAATCGAAATTCGAAGGGACTGATAAGTTCAATATATATATATATAATATAGTTAAAGAGACGCTGTGGAACACACATGCTTTCAGAATTTGATGAAAGGAGCACTTATAGCAAGCAACATGACTATGGTTTGGGAGGCTTTAATGAGCCAGGAAGAAGCTATATCACCATCTCAGTTTCGACAAGTCGTACGCTTTGAAAGTGCGAAGGTATAGACGACATGCATCCGTAGGATAATTCTATGTTTTTGACGGAATAGATGATCTTTGAGCCGATCGAAAAAAGATGACCCACGGGATGGCTATGATCGAGGATAGCATTTAAATGCTATACTCGATAATAGAGAAATATTTCTCGATTATGAGAAGACATTAATATTGGAAAAGAAAAGATGCTTACACCCCGCAAACCAAAAAATCAAGATATGGTGGCTGTTGCCCATGACCCTCTGTTTGAAAAAATCTGATTGTCTTTTGACTAATATGGAAAGACGCGACTAAAAGCATGGTATGGATCTAGATGGACCACTTTTCGACATGCGAAAATAAATAGTTACTAAGAGTGTGGAGAAGATATCCGAGATGGATGCACTGAATCCAAGATTCAGGTATATCATGATCCGTCCCTAGAATTAGAGAAACGAGTCCCGTAATATTCCATAGGTTACTACTATTGCTTATGGTGGGCTCACCAGTCAGCTTCACGAAGAATACTAGGACAAGGTTGCTTAATTGACGGGGAATTTTCTATATATATGCATGCTAGGTTCGATTGCCTCAAATTTTGATATGTAAAAAGCTCCTATTTATCAATACACGGAAGTTCCTTCCAATTTCTCCAGCCCATCAATCACTAACCTAAGTCCCAAACCGAACCCCACTCTATCCATCCTAATCGCTGAATCCAAAATATTCAAAATGCAATCACTAAATGAGAGTCGTGATATTCGTAAAAACATCGCAATGCACCAATAAAAAAATACACAAATGATTAAACCCGCTCCACCAATGTTTTCACTCAGTAGCATTATAATAACTCGCCGCCTCACCAACTTTCACCTCCCCGGATCCGCCAACGGTATACCCTTCACTCGTCTGCTGCTGAGTCGACCCACTCTCCTCGTAGCGATGCACCGTCGTAGTAGTATACTTTGTAACTCCACCCTCAACACTCCCTCCCGTGGTAGTACTGTACTTCAACTGTCCGCTCCCACCGGCAGCGATATCCAAATCACTGTTAACTTTGGCCTTTTTAATCATCTCCATCATCGCGGCTGCATCATGTTCGTTATCGACAATGATTGGTTTCCCGTCCGTACCGATTTTGACGATTCCTAGATCTTGGATCAGGTGGCCGGTGTTGCCGGTCATCGCGTCGGAGTTGTAGACTTCGGTTTGGACGACTTGCATTTTATTGCTACTGGAAGAATTACCGAGACGGCCGGAGAGATCAGTGATCTTAGAAGCGGTGTGGGTGGAAGCAGGCACAGTGATGTCGTATACGTCATTTTGGACGATTTGGATCGGTTGACCGTTGATGGATGTGGTCGAGACATCGTAACCGGACGAAGAAGCTCCACCAGAATGTTTAGTCCATTCGGTAGTTGTGAGACCGGCGTTTTTGTCATCTTCGTAAGACCAACCGCCGTAACCTGTCTTTTTCTTCTTGTTGAGAGCTGCGGATGCTGCGGCGCCGACCGCAGCGCCGGCTACACCTGCTGCGATTGTGGAGCCTAGAGATGAAGAAGTTCCTTGCACCCTACCATTCGCGCTGTGCGTTCTATGGTGAGAGGAAGAATGATGAGAAGAAGAATGATGAGAAGAATGGAGGTGGGAGGCAGAGTGAGAATGGGTGTGCAAATGAGATGACGAATGCGAGTGAGATCCGGCCGAGAGTCGTGAATCCGAATGCACGGCGGCACTGATCCTAGAATCCGATTTAGTTTTATCGAACCTGGAACTTCCACTGCGTCGCTCATCCTCAACGCTGATATTGTAAGTGTCCTTCTTGACCATGCGAATAGGTCCACCGTGGCCCTTCTTCCCATCATCACCTCCAACGGGAGCATTAACACGGCTCCAGATGACAGAGCCGGCTAGTAATCCGCTGAGAAGATAGGCTGCACTGACGACTTCTTTATTCTCGTACCAGCCGACTTTGTGAGCTGGGATGGCTAAATCACAGCAATCTGCTAGCAACTGCGTTACGATTGGACCGGTGCGCGGGATCGAAGGTTTGTTTGTTCGAGCAGCGTCGACGAAGAGCTTTTGACGTTCCCATTCGGCCGCGTTGGCAAGTTTCGCTTCAGCATTTAGGATTGCCGGATTGAGGGTTGGTGATGCGACTGAGGATGCGGAATCAACTGGTGATGCTGCAGCAGGATATCCTTGTAAATGTAGGGCACGACGTCTGGCAGCTTCCTGTTCCCTTCTTCTACGGCTGAGCTCTTCGTCAGAGCTATCCGAGGAAGAAAGCGAGCTGTAGTCGCTTGAAGAGGAGGTGGAGGTGTGGTGGGAAGCATATGCGGTGGTGGAACCGACGGCCATGGCGTGTTTGTGAGCTTTGACCTTCCTCCGTTCCTTTCTCAATTGGTGTTCGGCAATGGTGATTTCCCAGAGTTGGTAGGCGGAGGCCATGATCGAGAAGAGGATGCTGATAAAGTAGAATTTATTCCCCTTGCGGCCCACGGATTTAGCCCACCATGACTTGGCGTTATTCAGGATTCTCATAGAGTGCAGCTGCGAACATTAGCCCGTGTTCTTCGATATAAATACGAGGGATTGGGGATACGTACGATTGTGACGGCCTCACTGGCAGCGTATATGAATGCAAAGGCCCATTTGCCAACAATCAACCATTTGAGAACCCCACCCTTAGCCCCCTTCCTAGCTTCGATAGCCTTGAGACCGGCGTCGAGGACGTAGAGGAATTTGACCACTTTTCTCGCAACGCCGAGTTCTTTGGAGGCGTATTCGAGTTTACAGCGGAGCCGGTGGGAGATTGGAGCGACTTTTCTGACAGAACGGGTGGTCGGGAAGAGGGTGAGACCGATGAGGCACTTGAGGATCTTTTCCATGCCGGCTGCATTCAATCTGTTAGCAAGGAATATTTATACGAATTGTAACGACTATGATTGTGGACTTGCCGGTATTGTTGGAGAAGCGGATGATGCTCCCCGCGAGTTCGTGCATAGCGAAGGTGGTGAGAGAAGCGTCTCTCGTCGTGACAATGTCGATATGTGAAGTGTACGGTGACGTTTACGCGCCCCTGGCCTGATGCCTGGGGACCGCGACTAGAAGAGCAGAGGGTCGAACCAGACGCAATGATAAAACGTCAACAGCGGCCCGCCATGATGTCGAAGATGATGAATTGATGGGGGTGATGGCTGAAGAGAGAGCGAGCGAGTGGGCCGGGGGTGAGAAATAAGATATTAAGGGGGGGCTGGGGAGGCTGCATTGTCGAAGTCGCGAGATCTGGGCTGAAAACCGAGGTGGGTCCGCTGCATCCGTCCGCGTGCACCCGGAAGCTTGATCGAGCCAAGGCGCTTGACCGGCATTCTGACGTGATGGTCGATGCCGATATCAGATCTGATGGGGTGGTATTCGAGGATGGTCTTCAAGGATAACATCTGATATGGCATCTGATATGGTATCTGATATGGCGTCTGGGAGGATGTCGGGTCGAGGTTGAGTCCGTCTGCCTGATTGAGTGCGACCTTCCGCGTCCGTTCAACGTCGCTGAACTGCTTTAAACGTTTGAAACCGCGAGATGAATCGATTCAACCTCCGCTAACTTCTACTCCCTTCTCTCCAGTATCAGTCTATTGTATCGATAAGTATTGTACGAGTAAAATGTCCTTCATCCAATACCCAATCACGTATCCGTCCCTCATCGAAGGCACCCTGTACGCCTCCCTCGACCCTCTCCCGACAACCGTCAGAGAAGATGGCAAATCCCTGTTGAACCCTCCTTCCGACACACCGTCCACTTCCTATGATGAATTCCCGGACCCGCTCGACAAACGTCCGGGGAAGGCAGCGTTCGACGTGCACATCTATTACCACGAGCCTAATAGCAAACAGAAGGCTTTCGCGAGGAGCCTTTGGGAGAGGATTCGATATGAGTGTACGTCGTAGTTACAAAGTATTCATACGATAACACCATGGCCACATTATTGATTGACATGTGCAGTTCCAGAGTTGAGGGTCTACAGGTTCTGGGAGCGACCGATTGGTGCGTATATCATCCCTATACTCATTTAGACATATGATATATCCTGGCGTAAACTAACAGTCAACAGGTCCCCATTTAACCGCCATGTTTGAGGTATTCCCTTTCTTCTATAATAGAGATAGAAACGTCCTCATATGAATCAACATATCAGATCAACCTCTTCACGCCCGCCCAATTCGGCGCATTCATCCCCTGGCTAATGATGCACCGCGGTCCCCTCTCGGTCCTCGTCCATCCGAACACCGGCAATGAACTCCACGACCACACCGTCGGCGCCATCTGGCTCGGTGAAAAGCTGCCTCTGGACGTCAGCATCCTCGCCGTCAAAGAAGACGAGACAACTCAGGTCATCCAGGGACCCAAAGTTCCCCCACACCCACCCAGACTTTCCCAGCGAGCTGCCGACTATCCGTAGTCCCTCTATATACTCAATTATTATCCAGTGGTGTCTTGTAGCTGGCCAAAAATGCAATGCAATTCCCATCCGTAACTCCAATGTGCTAGATCTATTTACACCATTCCATATGTCCCATATATCCTATCTATCCCACCCACAAATATACATCTACATCAACAACCTCCACACACCCAAAATAATAGCACTAGTACCCGTTGTAACACCGATCAACCACTGCAGAGTGCTAAACTTGACAGCCTCCAACTGCGCCCTAGCCTGGCTCAATTCCGTTTCGATCCTGGTATCCGTCTCTTTAATCTTCAACTCGTGAACGCTGCTCTCTTCCCTTATTCTACCCTTTTCCAAGTTTAAATCTAGTCTAACATTGGCTTGCGTTCGATTTATCTCCTCGCGTAGTCGGGAGCGTAGTTTATCGATTTCGGAGGTCAGATGCTCGTATTGTGTGGATGTCTGGAGTAATTCTGAAGAAGAGATGGTCGATAGATCGTGACGGAGTTTGGCAAAGTCTACTTTTTCTATAATTATACAGTCTTCAATATCGTTCCCATAATGTAGTAGTGGATTGAGGAGGCGGACTTACGAGCGTAGGTGACCTTTTCCTGGTCTTCTTTCAAGACCATCGCCCTGCTGAGGTTTTGTATACTCTCTTCGATGGCGTCGCCTAACACTCGCATTATAGCCACGCTTTGCGCTTCCGTGAATCCTTCCGCTTTCAGTCGCTCGACGACTTTGAGGGTGTCGAAGTGGTGGTCCCGCGCATGGCTCCTGCTCGCGCTGAATTGCCTGCAGAAGGAGATACTCTGCGACGGCGAAGTATGGTGACGGAGGAAAAGGGTAGATGGGTTCTGGAGAGGGAGTAGCGATGGGATACGGCGCGACGACATGGCTGGATGATGCGAAGTGAGCTTGGTGAAATGAGGTCACTGCTTTTCGGAGTTCGAAATCGGTTGCGCCTCGGCTGGAAAGCGGTGCCGCCGGGTCGAAGGCGGCGGGGCAAACGCCACAACGCAGCAACACAAATTTACTTCTTCGATGTCGTCCGCTATCACCATCACTCCGAGTTGATATCGATACCTGTTAGAGGCATCTCCAACTTCATGACATCTATCGATTGAGTCATCGCTACTCTCAAAGCTCTTGGCTACTCGTACATCATGCATCTATATCACCCGCGCATCAAAAGTACCAAAAACTCCCAGTGACATCGTCTACAACTCGATAAAGATATCGACAAAGACCCCGCGATGATGCACTTGATATGAATCACACATTTCTCCCGCTTACTAGCCGCATTCTCGCGGCGCGGTATCTGCATTTGCCTGTAAATAAGCCCCAGAGATATATCCAATCCTCGAAAATACAAGTATATCCCGTAAGCAGACAGCCAGATATGAATAGATTCCACCTCGTTCAAGTTTACTTCCCCACTTGTATCTTCCCCCCACCAAGAATCCCATTGGACAAACCACCAAAACGTAAAAGGAACGTACGTCCCTCCGCATTTGTATTTCAATTGTTCTCCATGTTTCATCTGCAATGCTCCATGCAATGCTCCATGCATATGCAGGCAGTGCAAGGCCCGCTGAGACGCTAACCACAAAAGAAAGAACATATTTTTGCCGACGTGCATATGGGGGTTGTCTTTTAACCGACGTTCCTCTTTTTTTCCTTTTTTTTGCGATAGGTTGATTATGCGGGTGTGTGTGGTAGATGCATTGTCATGGATGTTGTATCTGTCGATGGCATGCACGTGTGCGGCACAGTCGAGTCGACGGGGTGAGATTGACAAGATATCGAAAACGTTCGATCAAGGTTTGGTATTTTTATCTTCACGGTTGAATTAGAGTGTTATAAATTAGAGTGTTATATATATGCATGCGGCCGTTTATGCGGTTTTGATAATGTTGATTTTAATAAATTTATTCTATAAATTCACATCACGAGGACGAGGGTTGCTGTTAAATGTGATACCTGAGCTGGATCATATTTCCTGCACGCTCCACGGAAGTACCCGATTGATGGGTCTAGACTAAAATACCAATAAGCCTATAATCATATTCTCGCATTTTGTATTCAGTTTGAAACGGTACATCCTGTATTGCATGTTTCTATCGATGTTATGTCTGAACCTACCTGGGCTCTGGGGTCTACATCCCCACGCCGCCGCCTGAGATCCGTGGATCGATCCTCGGGGGCGGTCATTCGGTGGATTTTCATCGATGACATTCGAATGTTATGCGAAGAAATGCAACAAGTCAACGCCACATAGAAATATTGGTATTTTCGTTGGTGATCACCAACCGGTTCATAATCTCTGTGCATTGGTATATCTACGACTAAATAGTTTTCAAGTTTACAAGATTACCCATGATATGTTGTTTCGAAACATCCTGAACGGACTGAATGTATTATCCGTCGAACGCTGCAGACATGTTCGAGCAACCGATTCGATCAACAACTATTCGAATAGTTGCATCTTATAGCCTCATCGCGACTAACCTTTAGCTATGAAGGGCATAGACCGACGCATCACCTTGAGAAGCTTCTCGGCTCGATGCGGATATTCGCCGTCCAACTCGCCACCTATTTGTTAGAATTGTTGGATAACACACCCCTTCCAACTAACATACGGATCCCATTTTGCAGAAAACTTAAGCCCGTTTTGACGTAAAATTTTCTATTCAAAGCGGCTGTGTATCTCGAACATAACATTCAACAGATCATAGTAGAACCATGCGAGAAAAATAACTTGCTGATCGATTCTCGAGTGCACAATCGATATGTGATGACGATAATGCATTAACTCTAGACGTTATACTGTCTGCAATTGGATTGTTGAATCAAGATGGCTGATACTACGGCACGAATCACCGTGCACGGCTGTCATTATTAAATAATTGTTTCAATATTCGCTTACGAGTATTTCTCTAGTTAAATCGAAACATTTCATATTTCAATATCTCCCCGGTATAGGTACATATTCCTACAGAAAAGCGGCCAAGGTTCCAAACCGTCTAGACCATCCACGGGCTATCCAAAGAGGCTCTTCTGCGGAACAACCTTTATCCCTGTTCTGTACCACATCGAATACCTATTCTTAGATTCTTTTTCCACGGATCATTCTGAATACAAGTTTTCGACATGCGGAAGTGGAACAAATTTGTCAGAGAAAGAGTTCTGGGCCTCCAAAACTGGCTTTCCAGAGCTCTGTATCACCGGTTACCGAAATGCACATGTCCGCACGTGGATATCCTCATGTTGATCGATTAGGCGCTTTGGTTTAGAACTAACACGTACGTGAATCGATTACCGAATGAAGTATCGAGATATAGGAAGAGTCACGTACGTTGGAGATATATTACCCGACGAATTCGATACCTGCCAACGTTACCGAAAAAAAAAAGGAATGGTAAACCCCGTGCTGAGGATTTAGTTTCGTTTGTTGCCACTGAGGGATCTAAAGCATCGTGGTTTCAGAATATTATCTCTGCGCAGATGATCTTATGCCTTGAGTAGAGGACCACGTAATCTAGCCTTTGCGGTTTCATACGTCCAGCTGAATGGTTGTGGCGAAGGGTGGCGATGCCATTCACGTTGGTGTACGGAGTCAATCCACGGTTCGGGTGGTGGATATCGCTTTCGCCTCAACGAGCTGGGGAGCTCTTTTTACTATCCCTATCCCTAGGATGAATGATCTAGGATCCACGATCCTGTGGAATGACAGGATGCGATTTATTGCGATCCGTGAGAGCGATAAAAATACCATCCTATCGCAATTATTCGCACCTTCCAACGGCTGCCAACGGGATACCTACCGCTTAAGAGCTGTCATTAACAGGGAAAAGTTTTTCGTGTGGATTAGAGAAAAAGAAACATGATCCTAGAAAAAAAACAATTTTTTGTTCGCAGCTCCTTCAGATCTTCTAGAAGACTGAATGCGCAAAGCTCCAGGCGGCTACGATTCGAGCTCGTGAAGAGTGACTTGGCCAAGGTCACAGATTGCGTTGTGTCAATAGGCGCTGCGGAATTTTACTGGTTCCTGCGATTTTTCCTCATTAAAGAAACCCTCCCCAGAACCAGAAACAGTCAAGCTGTCAGGGGGGAAGGTGGTTGGGAACGGGCCATTTTCTCGGTCCACTTTCTTTTTTCTACCATCGTCATTTGCTTTGACGTATTTTTCAATACTTTGTTTGAGCAAACTTTTGACAAGCTTTGGGGTGGAGTTTTCTTGAGATGCTGCTATTCTTGGAGATAAGCTTAAATGATAAATTCGATATTAATATTAAGAGGGCTCTATGGAATTGACAGGACGATAAATGGACAAGACGGCTCACGAACCCTTGACAGATCGTCGTTAGGGATTGATTGTTCGGATGTCTAGCGGTGGCGAAGAGCGTTAAAGACTGGACAGCGAGTGGCTTCCAATCGCCCTCTCGTCTCCTCGAAATTTCTCACTGAACGGGATGTCCTGCCGGGAAGCGCATGGTGCAGATAGATATTCCGGGCATCGACGGGCTCCGTCCAGGCATTTTTTTCTCGGTTGCGAAACCAGTCGGACGGCCTCAGTTTCGCAAGTTGCATAGATTTTACTTCATATGATCAATCTTGCAGCGCGCAGCACAATCCGTAACTTATCATCGAAAGACTTGCTGCGTAACTTCGAATAGCGCGGGAATCCGCACATGTGCTTTCGCGAGTCAGGAATCGAGATGCGGTGTGACGGAGCCCGTTTCACGACGGGTGGAGTAGCTTAGCTGATTAGCTAGAGTTTTCAATCATGCCATGCTTTCGACGCACGATGCAAGGCCTGCCGGGCTATGTCTGCAGCGGGTGAATTGAAGCATGGATGAACAGGACGAGAAGAAGAACAGCGCGGGCCGGGTTCACTAAATTTAGCTTCCTTCTCGTTATTGAGAAAAGAGGTCCCATCCGGATTGAATTGGAATCAGAGTTGGAGCGTAGATGCCAACAGATGGTTCACTTTCAAGGCAGGTTGGAAGAATCAAATTGTCAATTGAAAGATTTTTTCCCCCGTCTGTGGGATGCGAGTGAGACTTGGTGTTTCTCCAAGTTGTGGCTCCGGGTGAGAGCTCGAGCGGTGCGGAGAAGGCAGTTGTATGCAACAAGCAACAAACATTATCACACCGCAGCAGCAATGCAGCACAACCACCGCTCCGAGGTCGAGGGAAGCTGTCAGAGATGGGGGCTGCAATATGGATGCCGCCATTATTGCTCGATCGCGAAGCATGACACCACTATCTGTGAGCAAACAAGAGAAAAGCGAGCGCTTGAACGTCAGCCCTTGATGATAGACGGGAACCGAGGAGGGCGTCATATCACGGCGTGGTAATTAATTTCCACCGCGATATCGATTGTTCCGACTTTTCGCAAAAGCGTCTAGACACTCTCCGAATTCCTCACGAACAATAGCACTCTCGACGAATAAGAAAGGTTATCCGGGACGGGAGAGCAAGGAGGGGGGAGGAACCATTCTCCACACCAGGGCCCACCATTCGTTCGGTTCGCACGGGCAGCAAATCCAAAAGCAACAGGGCTCGCGATCGCAGGGGTCAAAAGAAGGTTGGCAGCTCGAGCGAATCAGCGGCCGTATCAGCCGTCGACAGGGATTCCAGCCAGAAGCCCGATCCCTGGCTTTTGCCTATTGCAGGCTTAAAGCGCTATTCGTCCATCTTATCAGAGGGCCGTCCGGACCCCTCATTCGTCAGCGTGGTGGTGTCCGCCCCCGGGCCCATCCCTCCTCAGCGCACCTTTCTGGTTGGCTGGCGTGCTCTGGGCGCAAAGATTTGAGAGACAAGATTCAGAACAATATGGTCATCTGGAGCAATGTCAACGGCCGCCAGCCAATTAGCACCTTCTGCGAGTGGGCCTGCGTGCTTTTGCGAGCCAACCGCAGCGGTCGTGTTGGCGCCGGAAAATTCAATGGACCACCACCACCTGAATTTGTTCTTCATGCTCCATTCACGGCCTGTGGTGAATTTGCAGAGAATCAGAAAGAGATACGGCAAGGAACCAGGAATGAAATTGCCTTTTCGCCCCGCTAGCTTGTACCATCGTCGGTTATAACAATCTCGGTGCTGCCTGGCTCCAAAAATAACTTGCCCATATACTCTCCATCGTCCGCTCCTGTGACTTCCTGGATTCTTTTTCTTCCCTTCCTCTCCCCTTCGAACGAACGCTCCCGAACAGACTCCAACCCATCACTGACAATTCAAAGTTCCTCTTGACGACCTGAACTTTGGCCAGCACTTTCGCTTTTTTCTATTCTGCTATCGTCTTTTCGAGGTCTCACTACAAAAGAAGATACTTCAGGAAGAAAAATTGCCGGCCAGTCTTTCGGATCGAAGTTCTACCCTCTCCGAAAAGGATAGCTTCTCTTTCACTATATTTCATATAGCGAGCTTCAGAGAAGACGCACATTTCCTTATTCTCAATTCCGTTTAAACAGGTTCGATCTTGCGCGCGCTTAGCATATCGCACGAGATCAGATTCGTTCCCGAACCCTTCAAACGGTCTTGCACCCTCTTACCTATTCTTATAAACCCATTCCCCCCCTCCTCCTATATATCTATGGATTCAAACCGTCCAACGACTCCATTACGCATCATGCAACGAGAATCCGTCACAGTGGACTTTTCCTCTCGCACTTCCTCACCAGCACCAGGAATGATGAACTCTTTCAGAGAAAGCCGAGTCAACGCCTTGGCTGCCTCTCAGGCCAAGCTTACTGAAAAGGGCTCGTCCGAGAGCAGCAGACCAGGCACCGCTTTGAGCAACAAGCGACCGAAGACTGCTACATTTGCCCTTCCAGAGGAGGACGCTGAAGATGCCGAGACCAAGGCTCAGAAGATCAAGGATCGTGAGGACAACCTCAAGAAAGTCATGGAATCCGATATGAAGATCAAGTTCAGAATAAGGGCTGCTAAGCTCTTCCTTCGATGTCTCAACTTTGGCTGTTCCCTTGTCGTCCTCTCGCTCGCCGCCTCCAGCTTTGCAATCTTCTTCGCTACCAAGAACCTCGCCAACCGTAACAATCTTCCTCCATGGGCTCCTCAAACCGTTCTCTGGCCTACCTATGCTACCCTCGCCATTGCTTGTGTCTCCCTCCTCTTGGCTATTGGTGTTTTGATCTCGTACTGGAAAGGTGGCCATGAAAAGGCTGAAAGCGCTAGTCTCTGGTTCACCGCTTTCACTATCTTTGGTTTCCTCTTCATGATCATCCTCTGGGCTGTCGTCGCTGGCACAATCACCAATGCGAAGAATAATAGCAACGGCAATGATATGTGGGCTTGGGCTTGCAAGGACAACCAACGCAAGGAACTCTTCCAAGACGATATCAACTACGATTTGGTCTGCAAGCAATTGGTAGGTTCTCCGAAGATATTTCATATGAATGGCAGTTATAGCTAACATTTAATCCCAGGACTGGACCCTTGTCTGCTCGATCATCGAAATCGTCATTGAATCCCTCGCCATCTTGCTCTACGTCGGTGCATTCTGGCGCTTCGCCTCTAAGTCCAAGCTTCGCAAGTCCATGGACCTCCGCGACCAAGCCCGCCACGAATTGTACCTCCGAAAGCTCGCTGACGGTGACGATGATGTCTACCGCCCAACCGACCACGAAATGAAGACCACCACCGATATCAACCTTGCTGAGTGCGGATACTCGATGTACATCCCACCCAGCAACATGACCATCGGTGCTCCAATCATCGATCCAAACTCCGGATTGGCTATCGATCCTAAGACTGGCGAAGCCACCAAGCCAACCTACAGATAATTGACTTGATGCACAAGTTTCTTCTCCTTCGCCAGTGAGGATTTTTTTTGAATGAATTCTGCTTTTCGCCTCATTCTATTGAACATAGCCCTAGTCCTTTTCGCAAACTTTAAATCGGTGGATACCCAATTGTCTTTTTCTTTCGTGTTTAATTGTTTTAGTTATGGCGACCAGGTTTACCACGACTCACGTCTTTTCCTCCCATATCGACATACAGTGTGCATAGCGGTCGGCAAAAATTTATTCAAGTCTCCCTGTCTCGTTTCTTGATCATGTTATTTCGGTTTATCTGTTGGCTTTGCTTTGAGTATCATATATATAACCAAATCTCCTCGGTGCATTCTTTTAATTTCACTGGCTTTGATTTTCACGTGTCTGAGCTCGCTCGACCATGTGAAGGTTTTAGTTGACTTTTTTTTCTTCTGATATACTCTATCATTAATACAATTTTTTTTCTCGTTTCTTTACCTTTTGGTTCCTGTCAAATCTCCTACTATCTGGTGTCACTTAGCAAGCAAAATGTCCGTTTTACGCAGTGGTGTCCTGTCCCCGTTGTCGTTACAAGATCCCACTTACGTCACGCTCTTTTTACCTGAAGAAAGAAAAGAACAAAAATATCAAAAACCTTCAAGTTGTATTGAGAAAGTTGAACATGAGGTGATTGCGATTCGGTGGGTCTTTTCCTGGGAGGATTGGTGGGTTTCTTGGCCACTTTTGATAATTGGCGTCGAAACTTCTCGTCCTTCTAGCGAAAACTTTCGAAGATGTCTTCACTTTTTGCTTCTAGATCTAGATATTTGAGCGATAATGAATATAAGAATAGTAATAGTAACCGAATTGTGTTCCTAAACCTAACAGCTAGGCAGAAATGATTAGCTACTTAGCTAGTAATGATTATACAGCGATCTGAATGCATCGATGAAAAGGATTTTGAGCAAATCATCACATGAAATTCACGTCGACAAACCCCCACGAAGCACCTTCCAATGCGTCGGTGGAATGCTTCTCGAACTCAACACTCCAATGCATCCTGCCAGGAACCGTCTACGGAATGCATACCCTGGACCCTTCCTCCCCGAACAGGCCCAATCTATCCGCTATCTTACCGACGTTTGTTTCCCAGGAACACACCGTGCCACCGACAACACAACCTGCCCCCATCGACGAATGCCCATCCCCCGGATCCGTCGACGAATGAGAATCAACTATTAAGCGCTCCACGAACAATAACCATTGTTCATTCTCTTGCAAGGTAAAGTCTCTTTTGGCGATGTCTTTTCTTGTGGGATGGCTGCTTGCATCGCCATTATCCGTCGTCCCTCGCTTCAATTATACGAATCAGGGAGACACGAGTGGATCGAATCTTGCAGTAGCGTTTTCTAAGGTTATTCTCAGGAACTTTCCTCCTTTTTAGCTCACCTCTGTTATCACTCATGGGGGTGCTGGTATCTTTAGATCACGCTTTTTGTCAGCAACGGACATCCCGTGAATAATCCCAAGTTGCCATTGGCTTTCAGGAACCGAGAATTAGGTTCGGCCGTCATTTCAAGAAAATTTTCTTGAAAAAACGGTCTTAGCGTCAACGACATATTTTCCTGTCGTCTTAATGACAACCTTCTTTTTTTTTGGCTGTTTTTTCATAATGAGATTATTTATTGATCAGATGCCATTTCCGAGCCATTGCCTCCGCAGGTTTCTGACCAAGTTTGGCTAGGCGCTTCATGATATCTTCTCCATCTTGTTTTATTCACCCGCAGTTTTTCTCGTATTCGCTTCCTGACATCTCAATCCGAAGTTGAAGCTCGAGAATCTTGTCGTTGACACCGTTTCGATAAGCTGCGTATGTGCATATACACCACATTCGCATGCGTAAGGTATGTTTCGTTTCGGTTTTTCTAGAACGTAGCAAAAACTATAACCCACGCACCGTTGGTATCAACATACGACAAACGTGAACTTTTGAGTAACTCTCTTTCTTTTTTCTTTTTGTCACCTCGTTAAAAACGGAAACCCATCGATCGTCGGTGGGGCGTGTCTTTTTTTTTTTTTTTTTTTTTTGCTGTATACCGGCTGCCCGCATGCATGCAGTCACCCCCACAATTAATCGCTCCTCTAGCACGGGCGTTAACAGCAACACTGGTTGTTTTGTATCTCTTCACTTCTCGTCGAAGCTAGAGCTAACATCGTTGGCGTAGTACAACGATCCGAGACATCGGACAGTTCAAATCGATACCATTGATCTCGAAGATAAACGCCGCCTTGGCCGTACATGCGAGTCGAGTTAGATGTTAGATATAAAAAGAAGACGCTACGTCGAAACGAAACATTCGATGATTCCGATAATTAAAACGAAAACGATCGTAGCAAACATGTCCTCGTGTGACAACCAACTTGTCAAAAAATTTTTGTTAACATTCGTGAGTTTGTACGCTGTTACCAAAGTTGGAAAACCTGGGAATCGAAGAAACGGAAATGATCCCTGGACCTCGTTCTCTTCCTCTCGATATTAATACTTCCGCTTCATCAGCTGATTTGTAAAGCATGCATGTCGCCCAGGCTAACCCGGAACTCATAGTTTGGTAACGTTACCCCTTCCTTGTGAACAAAAATCAAGTTTTCTTCTAACCTTTGGTTCGGCGAAATCTACCGAGCGTTAACGTCCCATGTCTGTTTTCATCGTGCAACCTCTATCTAAAAGTAATACTGATATAGCTTTTCGGGCGACTACAGACATGAACCCTAGCATGCTTTTCTTTGACGGATCGACGGCCAGGAATACGTAGCTTCTTCCGACTAGGTTAGTTCCTGAATTGTTAGGTCCTGCAGGTAAGACCGGCCTGAAGCTATAATTGCCTCCCGTCTAAGTTGGAAAATCTTCTAGCTTCATGGGGAGTTCCTTTTTTTTTCTTTGAATCGGCGGGTAAACCTCGGTCCTGTAATCTTTGAGATAACGATTGGTATAGGAGGATGCAACGAGGAATGTCGGGTATGTTGAAGTGAAAGAATCATGTTCCCGAGTTTGATATCTCATCTTGGGAATCTCCGGACAATACCCGGGGAGTTTCACGGTTTCCAACGACGAATCGGAGTTGTGTGCTACCAGTAGGCTTAATGAACGTGCGCTCTTGGACGTCGTTCTGGGTATTAACCGTTGGATTGATATACGCCAAGTTTCTTGCAAAAAGCGTGCAACTTGTACTAAAATCCCAACACTATCGGTTAACATGCCTAAGTTTCCCCGATTGCCCAGTCCATTAATTCCATAGAACTCGTAACAACCAGTCTCCGCGGGTGAAGTCCAGGGCTGAACCTGATTGCCTCATTCCCTCTAAACAAAAAAACAAGAAAAGAAGAGAATGGTATATTTCCTTGCGCAATATATCAAGAAAACCCTTTATCTAGCCGATAGATTTTAGGCATCGTTCATCCCGTGTCTTGTTCTCGTATCGCCACTGATCTGATCCATGGATCATGCGGGAAGAAAACGAACCAACAACCCAGCCTAAATACAACAACCATACGCAAAAGGCCCAAGCTTTTAACCATATGAAAACGCTATGAAATATAGTGGTATCCCGGTATTATTTTAATTTAATTCGAATAACCTTAAAGTGCGTGTGCCCCATGCGCGGGCTGTGCGTAATGGCAAACCGAAGTTCGGAGATGTGAGGTGGAGAAACAAAGGAATTGGAGATCTATGCTTTTTGACGCCCCGGATTTCTTCCACCACTCTTAAGATTAATCTAGTTTATCCTCTCTTGGACCTTTGGAGATATTTGGCTTGCGATATCTGAGCGTAATTAAAGCTTTATTCCGAATCGAAAGTTGATAGGGGTATCGGTACTTGGTAATACTTTCAAGTCACGCAATCCTCGGCCGTGTGCGCTATTCCCAAGTGTCTAGCTAACGATTTATAGATGCTAGTAGGCATGAACGCATCAAAGAAGATGCGGAATGAAAGTTGTTCATATTGACAATGTGACCATCGACCTGCGTTATAGCCAATCAACGGTGCATTTGAAGATGCGAGACCACTTCCCGGCGCTCAGATAACTGTTGGAACTAACGTCGAGATATTCAATCTTGGTCAAATACATTATCAATTTCGGATATAATATATACAAATGTAGAAATCGACACGAAAGAAAATATAACCCGGCATTAAAAAAAAGCAGAAAACAAGAAACAGGTTTAACTGAACAGAATGGTATTTTTGTTTGAAAGATAAACATCGCTTGAAAGAAGAAAAGAAAAGAAAAGGCAACGAGGAAAGAAGCATCCTTCAACTGGAAAATACAATGACGAGACCATAATCCGTAATCCGAATCGCAAAACACCGGTTATAGCTCGCGCTATGTCTTGATCCAGCTCTGGAGGACCATTTCGTTCTTTTTTTATGAATTCCCATTTGTATACAGCGCTGATGTCGATCGAACAAACCGTCTTTTTTTGTTAGTTTTCTTTAGATCAGTATCTTTCGGTACTTATTCCATGCCGCCGGTGCGTAGAAAAAAGAAAGAAAAAGAAACCCCACAAAAGACGACGTTTAAAAATAAAAAGAGGCAAAGTATAATATCGGTCGGTGAAACGTGATAGAAGTAAAAACGTGAATGAGTACAAGGTATCGGCCTCAAGGCCCAAAGAGAAGAGATTGCTCGCTGAAAATGCACGACAAGAGATACGTAAACAAACATAGAAAGGGAAACTATAACGCCACCAAGGATATATGCTGAGCCGATAAGAGAAAAGAAAGAGATAAAGCTTTGTATATGTAAAATGGTTGATATGTGCAATATGGGGAGGTGTGAATATAAACAATCGAAATATTGAAAAGTAAAATCGTATGGCGAGCGGCCGTTATGCTGACGTAGATCTAAACCATCTTTCCGTTAACCTCGACTTGAAATCCGGACTTCTTCTGCTTGATGGCTTTCGCAAGCATAAGCTCTCTCATCCAGTCGATGCGCTCCTCGCGGCTGGAAACCGCGAAGTGGTGTTCCTTCTTCTCTCCGGATTTCTTGGTATCTGAGTTTGGCACAAGCTGGAAGTGATACATGCCATCGGAATCCTTCTTTGACCCGGTCTTCAGGCCCTTGAACTTGTTGGAACCAGCGGTGGTGCATGTGACGCTGTAATCATCGATTTCGATGGTTGTGAGGACATCACGGGAAGGTCCAGGTTTGTAAACCGCGAGCTTTGTGCCTCGGAGCTCCACACGGTGGGTGATCCACTCGTTGCGCAAGAAGTGGTTGGTTCGCTTCTTCATTTGACCAGTGAAGACGCGCTCACTGGGGGAAGGAGGCGCGGAGCCGTGACTGGAAGCATCTTCCCACTCAGCCTCCTCGTTGACGGTGTCAATCAAGGACTTTCCAAGGCTAGACGGCTTCTTGCCAACAGCAGCGGCAGCCGATTTTTTGACGTTGCCAGCGATGGAGTTTGAGCGCATGAGAGTAGCATTTTGCGCGGGCTTTGGACTTGCCACCGAGGCAGAGCGAACCAATGTTGGGGTGCTCTGGGAAGCAAGCGGCGGGCTCGCACTTGGAACGGTGGAAGAACGAATGAGTGGCGGCACCACTGACCTCGGCGCAGCAATAGCTGACTGAGGTGCTTGCACGGTGTCAGGAGACTGATAGATGCGCACGTCCTCAGTATTACGCGGCGTAAAGCCAGCGCTCGCCGGACCAGGTGCGATAGCTTCTGTCGAAATCTGCAACGCTCTCGGCCTGTGTCTGTCGAAAGTCCTCAAAGAGGTGCTCCTTTGGACCGCCTTCGTCATGGGTGGCTGGGACCTAACCGATGGGGGACCGTGAGGTGAGACAGGACTGGTAGTTTCCCGTGGAACCTCGTTTTTCAAGCTCGACGGAGCTCGCTCTTCCAATCTCTGCAAGTGCTGCAGAGCTATGAACTTGCTCACCTGCTCCTGTGCGGTCATCGCGCTCACCTTGCGCAGCTCGTCCGCCTTGAGCTTCACGTCTCCGCGATCCGACGGGCTCAACACATCGCTGGACGCGCAGATGGAGGGCGCCCAAAGGCCAGCTCCACCGGGCAGGTCGTCATTGTCCCATCTTGGAGACTCGGCTTCGAGCATCGAAGCGCGCTTTCCAGCGGTCAGACCGAGCACGGAAGGAGCCGCGAAGATTTCAATGTGCGCAGACACCGGCGAGATCGGAGTCGACAGCCTTTTGCTGACCCGTCTCTTGGCAGGATGCGGTGCGGTGAAGCGAGGCACATGCTTCTGCTTGAGGCGACCGTCGTGGGAATTGGTGTGGGAGGAGCGCGAGTCACCGGAGTTCAGTGCCTTGGGGATGTCCAACGTGGAATTGGGGATGATGATGGAGAGGCCGGTTGGACGGCGCTTCTCTTCCATCGGTGGAGGGGAGTAGTCGTCATGATCGCTGAAATACTCAACTTCCTCGAATTCCTCTTCCTCCTCGCTGTCAGATTCGGGTGGAGCGGAGACCTGAAGTCTAGGCTGAGGTCGCGGTTGGAGAGATGCGACATCCGTGCTGATTCTCAGGATCGGAGTATGTCTCCGAGGGGCGGCGGATGGTCGACTAGTCGCAACCGTGTTTGAACGGGTCACAGTCGAAGGGCTAGAAGTGTAGGACGAAGGGGACATGGAAAGGTTAGGCGATTGGCGAAATTTAGACTCTCTCGACTTTCGAGAAGCGTGTCTCGAGAGAAGAGGCGGAGAATGCACAGAGCTAGTCTCGAAGTTGAGATCTCTCTTGGGAGACGTGCTCGACATCACCGGCGACTTGCGCAAGTGGTTAAGCTCCGACCACAATTCGATACGCTTGCCGAAGGACTGAATATCCAGTTCCTTGAGATCCTCCCATTTGAGCTGCATGAGAATGGCACCCGAGATGTCATTCTGGCGAAACTTGTCGATGAGCGCATCCTCAAATCCCAGCCCGTGCATCCAGTCGCACACTTGAACAGGCGACCAGTTCTCAATCTCGCCATCTTCAACCTCGTGCAGCGCCATCGACATCGCGCTTACCGGTCGCTCGTTGACATCAACGTTGAGATGTTGTCGCGAAAGTGGTTGAGGAACTTGTAAAAGACTGTGCTGAGACCCCACGGGGGATTTTCTCGAATACGGGCTGGAATACGAAGAATCGCGAACCGGCGAGATCGGTGATAGGTAGTCATCTTCGAGATGTTCTTCGCTCTGGTGGGCGGGAAGGAGCATCGAACTAAACAAATGCGGTCCCCGAGGACCCACCGTAGTTCGCTTCATGCTCATCTGCTGGGATACCGCAAAGTCCATCGATAGCGGGGGAGTGGTAGGAGTTTTTGCCTCGTCGCACGAAGACGCCGTTTTCATGCCATCCTGCGACTTCAAAGTTAGAAACTTGGGCGGGAGGTCGCGCAATAAGAAACGTAGAAGAGACCACTCACAGATCCGACGGAATCCCTCGCTCCTTCTGAAAGCCAATTGTTCATTCTGATAGCTTTATTGTATAAACTATCTTCGGGCGCGAGCCTTCCCTCTTCCTCTTCCTCTTCCTCCTCGTCATCCTCCTCGCGAATGTCGTCGATTATATAATCCTCCTCCTCAGCATCTTCTGGTAACTCCATGTTGTCATAAGTCGAATATCTATAAATTGGCGCTTTCGAAAGTCTATTTTGCGACATCTGGTAAACGATCGGGTCTTCAAAGTCTATCGAAGAGGCGATTGAAGTCGCTTCAGATAAAGGACGAGGATGCCGCCGCGTGCCGTCCAGGTTGATCAAGGACGGTAACACGGACGAGTGAAGGTACTGATGTTGGTAGGACATCTTGTAGAAAAAGATAAAAATAATATACTCCCAAGCGGCGCTGTGTAGAAAAAAAGAAATAAAGGGAATCAACTGATGGCTATGATGCCGCTTCCCTAAGGAAGTCTAGTCCAAACGAGACAATGCCAATATGGTGTAGATATAAGGATACTTCACAGAAAGTTGGAGGTTTGTTGGCGGTACGTAGTTATATCCACTGTTGGCTATTCGTATGTAGGTCTCAGGCACGTTGGCCCGTTGTCGAGGAAGGCCCGCCGCACCAGCTCACCTTTGCCAGCACTTGTCCACGTCTTGCGAGGCGTGATTATAAAAAAACTGGAATAGGGCAAGTCAAAAATGTCGCCGCAGGTACAGGTGCAAGATGATGACAGAGGTGAAGAGATATATCCTCAAGGTCAACAGGGAACAAGTGTGAAAAAAGGAATAGAGGAGGCGGCGTCTCGCGTGTGGGCGAGGGCCTCAAGCTTTTTTGTAATCTTCTCTATGTGGTAAGCCGGCTTAAGCTTTTTTCGTCGTCGTTCGTTTTTTTCTCACCGCTTCCCTTTCATTCCTTTTTCTTTCTCACGAGGGGTTCAAAGATGAAACTTGACGCTCGAAACTCCAATGTCATGGGTAGGGTGGTGGTTGTCCTCCTGCTTCGCCCGAAGCTCGAGTGTGGCCGGACCCTGTAAAGGCGGGAAATAGTATCAGAAGGAACGGCAAAATACCTTCCCTCTTCTCCCAGTGAGCACCAGCAACTAGGGACGAGAAATGAGGAGTGGATGTCCAATGTTGTGAGAAATAAAATCAAAAGCTACACTTAGTAGACCCCGAAAATAGACGACGGTTAGGATTAGAGGGGACGAGAACTTTTAGGTCATCTCCCAGTTTCTCAAAGCAGCGAGCGCAGCTTGAAGTTCGAGTTCTGGTTGGCGCCTTGCATTGGTGGTTCTATATCTGTCTCCTGCTGCTCCTCCTCTACCCGTCACAGCTCCAGTACCTGGCAGGTAACTGTACATGTACCGACCTTGGTCGGAGCATGAACCGTTCACAAGCAATCACGGGTTGGCATTCTGTCCGCTCTGTTTGGTTCGAGCTCTCCTCGTTCTCTCCTGGGAAAGAAACTGGGAAAAGAAAAGCGAAATCTTTCCCCCCAAGGCAGGCTAATCACGCTCTCTTTTTCTTTTCTCAGTTGCGTGTCTGAGATGTGCCTTTGCAGAATCGATAGTATTGGATTGGACAGCATAATACTGATGGTGGGGAATATTTAGCTTAGGCGCCGGGGGCCATGTTTTCACCTGCATATCCCAGCCTCGGCCTCCCAATTGGATCCTTGCCCGCAGAATTTGATGCTGTGATCCATTTAAAAAGAAAGTATGAATACAACCGCACCACCAGGAAGAGGTTACAATCGTGCCCTTCTTCCGCCCCTCGAGGCTGCTGGATGGCGGCCCCCCAAGCTTGTAGCCCACCACCCTCGGCCAGGTCTGCTCTTCCGAGGGGGAGAGAAAACTCCCAACCCTTACCTTGTTCTGTCCACCCCCAAGGTTCTTGCGACCTTTTCAAGGTGCGCCCCAACCTCAGGAATAATATCTTGCGCATACACCATTGTAATCGCTGGAGGCGAATTAGCAATCGTTTAGAGATAATGGAAGAGGATAAAAGGCATATCACTGACTATTAAGACGACTCGTTTCAATGGCTGGTTCTCGACTCTTGCTCTTTTCGCTAAAGGAGGGGCAATAGCATTGTATGGTTGCAAGTGTCAGTGCGCACACACGCCCGGTTTGTTTCTTGCATTTGCGGAACGGGAAAGCCGGTCGAGCAGCTCAAATTTGCTGCTACGCGCAATATCCCGTAAGAAATCGGTGATCGGCCCCATCACTATTAAACGAGGCCGAGAGTGCCGTCATCCAACAAGGAGGAAAAGTCGCCCCGGGTTCGCTTCATTCTTGATGTCCTGGTTCGCCATCATCACCAATTTTGTCTCAACCTCTCAAAGTGCTCGGTCATTTTGCGTTTCTAGCTGATCCCTCTCATTTCGCTTTCGCCCGCTCTTCAATTGCGAAATCTTCCGCCCTTGAGAGGTGGAGCAGATGCTCTCAACGAGGTCGTCAATTGATTGAGATATCATATCAGGCTGTGGCTCCTCCCGCAATCAAGCCGTAAAAGGGCCGTAACACCCAATCGCAACGTTCCAAACATGGTGATTTCTTCGTGCTGCCACACCTCCAAGCCGTCTCAATAAACGAACAAGAAGAACGGGAGGTTTCGACAGGAGAAGGGAGAAACAGAGAGGATAACAATTTCTCTCTGGTAAGCCAAATACGATACCCAGACCTGCATGCCCTTTGATTAGGCGAGAATCTGAAACCGTCTTCATCCTTTTCCCGCCCATTGCCATCTATTAGACTTCCAGAAATCAACCTGGTCTGTTTCGTTTTCTTCTCAACTCTCTATCCAATCTGCTGACCAAACAAGAGAGTTCCTGCGAGATTTCGTGGGGTCTTGTTAGATCGTGCATTGCATTATCTTTTATAATATCATCCCCAATGACCTAGTTGGACACTAATATATCTCGCGAGAAGCAAAAGAATGGGTCGCCGGGGATGTTTCGGTTGATAATGAAATCTTGTGATTTCATTTGCGGGTGCATCTTCTCGGTGGACATAACCACACAACAGCTATCGCCTCAGGTGCCTTGTCAGAAAACTCACCTGCAGGCACCCCTCGACCGTATGATCCAGCTTTCGAGGTATATCCTACGCACGCTAAACCCGTGAGGAAATCTCGGTTCGATCGATAGCATGCTCAATTGAGAAATTCGTGACGATTCGGGATGCTATAACCATGAGCTGGTAAAGCGGACGTTTCTTTGAGAACGGTGCCCTTCTCTTCCCGTGCGGAAAGCCGTTGGAATAAACTATGCGTAGCGATGCTGCCTGGAGTGAGAGGGTTGATGTTGTCGGCGAACTGAAGCCAGGAAGATATGTCTTGGTAGGTTCGAAACTGGTTATTGCAAGCCCGCACCCAACACAAACTACTACGCAATGCTGGATGCCTGTAACAACCCCGGTGCCGGCTTGCTCGATGAGATTTGGAGGTATCGATATCGCGATACAGTTACGGGACTAGTAAATCTCGAGTTTTAACTTGGAAACCCCTTCCACGATGGTGATTCTTTCGCAAACTTGTCCCTGATCCTGAACCAGCAAGCTGCATCCGGCATAACGTCGGTAGACTCCTATGCGAAAAACCCCGCCGGATCAAGCAATCGCGGTCCCACAATCCTTTTTTTTTTTTTACACATGGTAGGCGAAAGGTGAGACTTTCGCGTTCCGTCCGCGATTGCCTAGCGCTATATCTCCTTCTTAACTATCGCGATATGGAACTTTCAAGGCAACTGCATATTCGAACTAGACCTATGTTTGCCAGATCTGGGCAGAGACGTACCTAGGTCATCCATATTATTAGGCCCGGGGAAACGTTGAATTAAAGAACGCGACACCACATGCGATATGGTGTCTATCATCCACCGGGGATACGGCAGAGTAGTCTCTAGGCCCACTTGAACGTTTTAAACGTCAATTTAATATCGTTTTCTCTTCCACATACCAAGTACAGTAAAGATCTTTCCTAGTCTCGTTATAGAGCGTCTTTCTATGTAACAGCGATGCTCCCGGCTCCGATGCTTATTGATGCAATTTGTTTTTCTTAATTTAACATCTTTGATCTAGCTATGCCGACGGGCACTTGAATCGAAAACGTCCAAGGTTTTACATGTATCATCGTGATGAATCGAAAAGCCGCATTTTTGTTCCTTCTCGTATCGAGCGTCCTGTTTTTGAAGATTTTCGTTCACATGAACATTACCTGCAAGTGCCATTGGCCGTTTTGCTTTGGGGATTTTTTTCCTCGATGAGAGATGCCTTTGATCATGATTTTTTTTTTGACCCTAGTGAGAGACTACGGATGAATGTCTCCTCACAATGCGCTACATCTGACGTTCAACTAAACTCAAACATTATAAGCGTGAGGGTGCGCATGTGTGTGACATGTCTAAGATTTCTCGAAAGTGGTCTGCACCCTGGATTGACAAGTTCGCTCAATCCAGAACGTGCAGTATGGCACAGGAGACCTCCTCTGGTACTGTACATGTATTTACGAGACCATAACTGTCGACCGTCCAATATTGCCCAGGTGCCTATCGAATATACACCCTTTCGGCTCCTTTAAACCCCAAGCTTTCAGTTCGCTTTATCATCACCCAATGATACATTTTGGCGACACATCCAGATGGGCGACCATTTTGTCTCAGGACCGGGTTCTAGAGAACCACACTAAGAGAAGTCGCACACCAACCAAAGATAATCTAGCTCCTTCGAAGGGGGGAATTCTATCGATTGCAGCGGCTCGAAGGTAGCGATTAGGGGCAAAAAGAATCTTTTGCTGGTCACATGTACCGGTACTCAACCTCTCAGAGGTTGAAAAAGTTTATACTCGAGATTTAATTGATGTTCAGCTTTCGGCGCCACGGGGACGCTAGCTAGTTAATATCGATGCCTTCGACGCCGTCGTTGATGCATAAACCTAAATACGGGACGCCCGGGGCCACAGTTGCCGTGAGCTAGAATGATTATGATTATAGATGTGGGTCTATGGTTCGGTATGCTTCCCGAAAGTCTTTTGAATGCATATACTCAGTATCGTGATTTGATCATTCTCACCAATGAAGTTCGAGCGGCATCGATGCATCGCCGAAAAATTGTTATTGAAACGTTACGCATATTTCAGAACTATCAAACGGATACCGAGAAGAAGTTTATCTTAGGCAACGGAACGGTATCTGTCAAAGGAGAAAGGGAAATAACAGGCCTTGCGCTGAATGATTTATCGATAAACTGTGTTGGAGAGTGCAGTAACAACACATTTCCCTAGATAAAGTCGTCAATCCCACGAGCGACTCCGCCTGTCGCCGACGCTTTATTACTCCCAGAGTCGCTCCAGATCGAGGACGAACACCATGTGCGGCTTCTAGGAGCCAAAATAAAGAAACCGTGGCTTCATCCCATGAATGAGGAAAGGCTGCGGCTCTCGATCCGCCAAGGCACCTCAGCGCCCGGGCATATACGTAATGAGTGGGCTAGGACGAAGCATGAGTTGGTATAAGCGCCCAACTATCTTCTGGCACCCAATTCGCATTCTCGCTCGAACGGTTCCTTCACAGGGATAAGCCAAGAAAAAAAGCCATGCAGTATCCTCTTTTTTGCTCCTAAAAAATAGAAAACGCCACTTGAGAGTCTTCTATTCCATCCAGCGGGTCAGGGATTATGGGTCAAGGAACTGAGGAACCAGTTTATTTGAACGAGCACTATGCATGATGCATTTGAGATATTCATAGACATACTCGTTTTTTCATTCAATCATTCAAGATTTGGAGACGGAATAGCTTGCATCTTACACCCTCCATGCACGCACTCTTTTCTTCGTCGAATTGGAAATTTGCATTTCGGACCCATGGGTTCCATCCTTGTCATTGTCACGAGAGATAGAATATGCAGGTGGCATCCCGACTTCAACGGACGGGGAGTCCGAATAGATAATCTGAGAAATTATGGGAAAAGCGGTCAAAGAGTCAAAAAAAACAACCGTATGTACAGCTGCACGGACATTATGCGTCGCCTTGTGACAGGAAATCTCAAGGCGAAGGAGCTGAATATAGAAACGAATGTGGAAAATTGAATGCATAATTTTTCGCAAAAAAAAATATCCTCAAACTAGTTTTTCGGCTGCTTTTTACAAAAACGAGCTCCCGCAATGACCCGTAGGAAGGTTTTTCCTTTCAAATGGTTATTTCGTTTAACAAATCAAATCGTTTGTAGAAAATTAACAATGCAAATCGGTAGTCTAGATCAAACTTAATACAGGAGACTATAGGGTCATTCGGATGAGTGCGAACTTCAGAAGCAAATGAGTATGCGGGGCGGCGGGGGTTCGAATGGGTGCATCTCCCGCTAAGGTGTTAACCCTTTCGGGGGGAAGTGGTGATCATCACTGTTGTTTGTGTATTGCATGTATCAGATCTTGTGACTTCGGGGGTCAGTTCGGGGTTTATTGAGAACGATCATTTAGGAATTCTCGGATGAAGAAAGAAAGGAATATTGAATGGATGGTCGTAGCCTAGCTAGCATTGTCATCTTACAGCAAACGAATCTATGCTTTTTCCTTCTCTTAGTAAATGTGGGGTGGGAGCATGTTTGTTGCAGATATCCTAGTTGAAAGCTCAATAGAAAGATTATATTGGTGGAAATTGTGCGGTCACCGCCTCTGCAAACCGCCATCGACAACTCGATACAAAACGCCATCGGGGGAAAAATCACTACGGTTTCACATCTTGACAGCTGCAGACCTCATTATTTTTAGTCACAAAACGTGGGAGACAGGCCTACTGGGCGAGCAAGCAAACCATCTGAGATATTTCGCGATATTGGTAGCGATATACGTTTATCCCACGTTCCAACCACGTTTTCGCTACGGTAGTTAAAGCCAAAAGAGGTGGCCACGAGGTTCGGAAATGCAATCTAGCACGCCTGCACCTTGCATAGAGCAAACATTCTAACACAACCCTCCGGTTTGAACTTTCCTGCAGATATCTGAGACGTAGAGCAAACATTCGAATATTCCACAAGTACCATTCCCACCAAAGAACGCAGCAAAAGATCATTCGAATGACGTGACAGGCCTGGGTAATCGTTCTCGTCCCTTGCATATTTCACGCGTGGTACCCTTTTGTAATTTTACCCCGTCTACAGAATGTTCTGCATCACGCATGAACGGGACCAAGTGATCCAGATCTGTGGCGGTTTCGAAAGATTGATATTATTGTGTTGCCGAAGGCCTGCATGCGAAGCTAACGAGGTGGCCCGTCACACACACACAAGAGCAATCTGCCAACATGTTGATTGAATATTAGTATGACAAGCTTTTGGTGGCTCGGGGAAATATCCCAGACCCAGCAATATTCCGGCTCCCACGTTTCCTAAAGGCAAACATCCGTGTTAGGGATCCCAGTATTATTGAAAATTCGCATGGCATCTGTCATGATCCCATCCGTTCCCTATCCTATCTCGATGTTACATGATGTGGCGTGGGATATCATGCAAGGAACATCCGAACTCGTTGAGATTTCCTTTGGATTGTTCATGTATCGTACCTGCGTACTGCGCGCGAGAGGAGTAACGAGGAATTCGATCTGTTTCAGCGTATGCCTAGCTATTAAACTTGCTGGCTCAGCAAACAAACTTTAGCTTGCGGCTCAGAGGAAGTAAAAGTATGAAGTTACATCATTTCTTATTCCATTACCCCTCACCCAGCCAGGTGACCGAACTGCGCGGAATCCAGCTTCTGAGCTTCGCATGGCGCGGGTCGAGCTTCGTAGCTGAGCGCACAGCAAGCTGTCCAGGAAAGAATGCGCATGGGAAGTATCCCACGTGAAGCCTTAAATCCGTGGATTCGTTTGCGCTTCCAGTCTCTGTGCCTCACAGATACGTCTCTGTCAGCTATGTTCTTTGCAAGAATCACGCTCTTTCCGTGCCATCGACGGGCGTCGCTTGAACGTCCCGATGCCGCTGCATACACCAGAAAACTTTGGATGGAATGGGCTATTGTCCGCGGGCGGGACCAGGATACCTGCTCTTGGGAGCAGTATGATCGGGAAGGCGAGAGGAAAAGTAAAAACGCCTGAACCGGGGAATGGTCCATGCAAGGCGGTCTTCATGGATCATCCCAGTCTCCAAAGGCGACTTCGTTTGTTTCGCTTGCATGATTTTTTTCGCGTCGAAAAGCAATCCCCGCTTTCTCTGCTCTCTGAGCTGTGCCTCTCGAAAGTTTGATCGTTTTGAGCAATCCGCTTGGGTCATTACCCGTCCTGACGGCGAAGAGTGATTTCCGGATGACCTCAGACCCAGGTTTCCGAAGGTCTTTGTTCCAGCTGGGAATTCCCGACCGCTATTTTAGGACCTCCAAAATTGGGGGGTCACGAGTCCCGCGAACCAATAGCTTTGCTTGAAATGCACTTTTCCCCTGGGCTTTCTTGTCCCCATTGGACTTGCTCCATTCATGGTGTTAGAGCTCTGATCCCGAACTTTTCTCTTCCTCCAACCCAGATACTCGGGATCTTGCGAGGTCACTTGAGGAGCAGTGAACAGCGAAATGCTGATGCTGGGAGCACCAGTGTCGTAGAAACCTGTCTTACACAGTACAGACATCCGTCGGCACAGGTTTGACAGGCGCTTATGCTATGGGAGCTGCCGGGCGCCTAGATAGGGCAGAAGAATTGCGGAACATTTTTTCATTTTCGCTGTTCTTCCAGATTTTGTTACTTAGAATAGTAACCCGGCCGTGTCTGAGGGTGTGGGGACCAGCAAGCTAGCTGTGGGGGAAATCCCGGAGCAGGGGAAGTGGCATATCGGGAAGCTCGGGTTTGGTGGTTCCCGGGAATGGGGAGATACTGGGAAGTACTAGTACCCCGAGTACCGGAGGTGCTGAGACAGCTAAACCCGACAGCGCAGGTCCGCATTGGCGGTCGGACTTTTCGAGATACTCGGATTGTCTGTGATCGAAGAGCTAGAAGAGCCAGATTCTAGACAGAGAGCTGTGGGCTAGACAATGTCTCGTCACAGCGCAGAATGCGAATGGTGTTTCTGCTGCCTCGAAGACTAGTTTGGACATCGGTTCAGCGTCACATGCCCGACTCGAAGCTAGAGAGATCTAGGTTTGATCTCAATGGCGCAGAGACCAGAGATCGTGAGACCAAGTGTGACGGAGATGCAATATCAATTGCATCAATTGCGTTCCAAGACTGAACTCGACGGGACCGGACCTGCTTCCCCGCACCGTCTCTGCTAAAATAACCTGCAGTACGAAGAACACCGCAGATTGCTAGCTGAAGAGAAATGCCAGATTAGAGAGTTTCCCGTACAAAAGAGGAGAGAGCGAGTGGGGCATATGCTGAGTTGTCGGTTTCTTCAGGCTATTCTCACCTGCAGCGACAGACTTGACTTGGAAGTAACCCAGTAGCCCAGTTTACTAGGAGAGTAACCATAGTCAGCTACCTAGTCAAGTAACTAAACTGTCACAGTGCAGTGTCCTCGACGCAGTGTGATTGCGACAAGAGCATACTGACAACGCACAGGTGCATAATGACGTGCCGCCCGCTCCCGCTGTTGACAAGTATAGCTTGAGGCTACTATAATCTTTTTGTTAACTGGAAAAGTTTAGTAGAACGTCCTCTCACAAAAGACATCGACGGCTGTTCCAGGCGGGCGCCGCCATTGTCTTGTTTCAAGTTCTTTTTTTCCAATTGAGACGGCTTCTTTCTTGTTGCGGGTGGGAGAGTTATCAGCGGTCGGCGAATTTTATAAGAAACAACACCATGACGCAAAATGCAACAGGCCACGGTCGGAAAGTCCACGGCGGGGTCAGACTCACTCAGAGGACAATGAAGCCATAGTATGGTCTTCTATATGTCTTGTTCTTACGGTCGGCGAGGTGTTCAGTCGTCATTGTCACCGTAGACACCAGGCCAAAGTGCGACCGAAGTGCGTGAAAGAATCTTGCGAACAATGAAAGGAACAGAGACACGACTGACTAACTGCCCGATCGTAGAGACAATGTGAGGGAAACCATGACTATAGTCAGTTGAATCACCAGTGACCTGGTTTTTCGAGACACCTTGGGGTTGAAGTCAGGAATCCGAGATTCTGCTCGCAAAACTCATACCAGAGCGGAAAGGCAATCATTCACAAGACCCAGGTTACAAGGGCAATGCGGAGGGTAAAGCAAACATGGAAATGACCATATCTTCATGTTGAATAAGGCATGGAGATGAGAAAAGAAAATAGTGATACCGATCGAGATGAAAGGCGTGAGACACGCTTTCTCCTCTCACACTCCACCGTTCACATCTTCCTAAACTAAGTCTTCAAGTTCTCGAACGAAAGGAGAGAGGACAAAAGAGAAAGGACAAGGGATAGAGGTTCGGGAAAGTAGAAGAATACTAATCTCTGGGAAGACGTAGACGAAAGTTTTGGTAGAGTTCCTCTCGATGAAGAGTTTGAAGCCAGAGATTCAGACTCCGAGGGGGAAAGAGAGACGAAAGAACAAGTAATCGAAAATCCAAAGGGCACATCAAAACATTCATTCACCAAAGGGCACGCTTACTCGACTATACAACCAACCGGAACTAGTGGCGGCCCTTCAGCGATATGAGATCCAATAGGCTTCCCCTTTTCTCTCGGTGGAAACAAAACCATCTATGCCAGAACTAGGGAATATTTCAAACGCTTTCGATATTCGCGACGAGAGAAAGAGACACAGGCATGAGAGATCGTCTTCGAAGAGGATTTTCTTCGACTGCGACGCTGTAACTCGTCTTCTTGACGCTCTGCTGAGCCGAATTTCGCAAGTTTGCTCTATCATTTCGGCAGAACGGACCTCGTCTGCGGCACAGCTACGATCCAAGGCCTATTTGGCAAATCTAGCAGAACCCTAGGGATAGCAAGATATTCAACAAGAGATGGGCATTCAAAATGAGAAGGCGAGTGACCATATGGGCCATATGGGCCATGGGGATTGTTGGAAGTTTCCAAATTGAACTATCACCACCTGCGTGGCCTATTTCCTAACTCTACACAAACCGTCACAACTACGTCTGGACCAGCCAAGGCCAAAAACGAGGAGAAACAAGCCAAAGCACTATGTGCTAGCAAGAGAATCTAAGCGGGCGTATGGGCGGTTTGCGAGGCCCAAGTTGATACATGAAAGGCATCAGAGTCAGATAGAGCAAACGAGGGTATGTCGATTTCCCCTCCTCCGATCCTCGGCATCTTCCCCCACGAGAAAATCATCCCACTAACGGTCGCAGGTCATACTTCCAACAGAAGGCACCGATAGAACAAAGTTTCCGTATCTCCAGCGTACCCGACCCTCGCCGATACATTTTCAACGAATACGTCGACAGACCGAACGAGGGACCCTATATTACATGCGCTCTAGTTTTCAATACTACCCTGCCGCAAGGACCCCTCGACTATAAGTCGACCGTGCATGCGCACTAGCGTTCAGTACGAAGTATTCAAATTTCAGCCGAATAATTGTCAGCACGCTATTCACTCTTGCATGGCTTTGATAACTTTTGGGTCCCCACGGACAAGGGTTGAAGATGGAATCAGATTGGGCTGACGAGACGAGGCAGCATCTCATACCTCTGGGGTTTTTCACTTCTCATGGGATCATTCGTAGTTATCCGAAAAGAAAAGAAAAACAAGGCAAGGCAAACAAGCCACAGGATAAAAGGATGGGGTCTATAGTTCATCTTGTTACATTAGTGGTGAATTTTTTCTTATGATAATAGAATGATGATCATCTCGCACTCTTTTTTTCCTTTCAAACTGTGCATTGCATATTGCATAAGTCAGCGTCGTGCACTTTAATTGGGCGCTGACTGGGTATCTGGAGAAAATAAAAATGTTGCGTTGCACTCGACGTCTACAACGAGGCTTGTACCCCGTTGCGCAGCTCCTCCAGAAGCAAAACTCAGGAACCCTTTCGTAACCTTGTTAATTACCGTATTCTGCCTATCTTTGTGAAAGATTAAGGAGAAGTCAGTTTACAGTTAGAGGGGAGCTCGGGGTTCATCTGGGCGAAATTTAATGCGTTCTCTAACTCGGTAGTTCGGACTTGTTTAGGAAATAATCCAGATCCAGCTGTATCGGGTTCCTTCACTAGTGCGTTGAGAGCAGCAGGCGGGGCCATACCGAGACCTAGTTATCGACTCTTAATCAATATTAATTAGAGGGAACATTAGTTGAAACTAAGATGCATCTCTTCTCAACAGTTAATGGAAACCCAATTATTTCTTAAATCCCTCAATCAGAAAGCCCGTCGAAGTCGACATGCGCAGCCTCGAATCCAATTGGCTAGTGTCTCATCGAATTAGAACAAAAGATTTCTAAAGTTCAGGCCTACTCCTTAGTGAGACACGCTACTGATGAGGGGGTATACAAATGAACAAGAAAATAAATGTATCTAATGGATGGATATTTCGGTTCATCTTCATTGCGCAATAAGCCACGAAAAATCGATAAACAGGGAAAAATAGATTCCTTCGATTGACTGAGCTTTTTTTTCTGTCATCGGAGGCGGAAACAATCGACTGGCTTACAAGCCTGGTCAGCAAACTTTGACCCGTGAACACCCCCTCGAAAAGCTCTTGAATTTTACCATGAACCATGTGTCGGTGGGACAAGAGGTGGGATAGATGTTCTATCCAATCATTAGTTTTATCGGCTACCACACCACAGTCACGGGACTTGAAGTCAGGGATGTCGTGCAGGACGCTAAAATCTTGGAGGGTATGAAATTGTGGATTCTTCGGGTAGACATCAAAGGATTCACATTTTTGATAATTCTTGAAAAGAGGGTAGACATATGCAGACTGTCAGATATAGCCCGGCATGTGAGTTATTGCCTCGTTCGAGAATGGTCCTTTTGGCCTCTTTTTTTTTTTTTCAACCGGCACCGGATCAAGATAGCGAGGGAGATGGGGAAAACCTTGTTTCGAGTTTCAACAACCCATCTTTTGAGGATACATGTACAGGTACAAGTCGACCGAAAAGAAGAAATTTTGATCTTGATCGAAGAGAAAAATATCTCAATCATAAAATGACTTGTAATATTTGAGATAATGCAGAACGATTCCGCGCAGTGTTTCGCGTACTTCCGCTCTTGCTTCTTGCATTCCCGTATCACCCGCGTAGAACCGAATTCAATCATCTTTTGCCTCGCAATGGTTGATTCGTTCAGCTCTCCAAGGGCCACCAAAGCGGGAAAGTAGCTATCATGTTCGCATCTGACCCAAGCTTAGCTGACACAACAAAAAACCTTTGCAGATTCTCAATACACGAATAACAGCAATGCAAATCATTCAGATGACCTTAAAGGAGGAGAAGAAAATTTTTCTGCATCTCTATTCGTGATGAGCTCGGAGTACGGCTCAGATGTATATGTTTTCCCCCCCACAAAGTAGCGTTGTAACTGAAACCAGCCAGGCGATGCAAAAGAAAGAAGAAGGTCAGCCAACCCTCCTCGTTCCCATTTTCCTTGGCGAGATGCGGTAAAGCTCCAAAGCTGCTATTGAGGTTACGCAACATGCGTTCCCCCTCGATAAAGCTGCATCTCGAAGGGAATAAAACCGAGTTTTACCACAACCCGTCATGTGGATACCCAAATTTTTTTCGACAGGCTCTTGCCAATCGAAGAGTGTGAGTTCCTTTTTTCTCCCCCATCCTGTAGCAAGAATGTCTTTCCGAAGTTTTTTGATTTTTTCTTCACGAATCGAAGATCGCTATGACGGTGTGAGTGGGGTACCACACCGAGTTCCCGCTTGTAAAACAGAAACAAGTCTCTCGTTTCTGACCGCACGCACCACTATATCGCCTTGTATATCAAATTAAAAAAGCTCGAGAAGCTCGTAACGATCGACTCCGCATGCAAGCCATGCCTCATCCTCGCTCGCTCGCTCCATCTCTCGGCCGTTTCGCTTCCACTGTGTCTCTCCTTTTCGCAATTGGACAGAAATAAATTAAATATCCCGATGCCAAAGCCTTTGATCACGCAAAGAGATGACGGTGGTCTTTTTGCCGACTCCTTTGGGGAGGTTTGATCTGCTGAGGCCTCCCAAACCTGGTCAAGGGTCGTATTTCCAATGTCAATGCATAACGGAAAATTTTATTGAAGAATGCATTTCGCAAAAGATGGAGGACCACACCACATGCACGGACATGGCATGAACTCCCCTTGCGGAGCTCATTGACGTCGATACTCTTTCATTCTTTCTTCATCGAAGACCGATTATTCGTCTTCTCTCCATTGTCTTGGAGCGGACAACTATGCGCGCCTGACTTATTTTGCGAGAGACGAAAAAAATGATTTTGAGGTCGGGTGGGCGGAACGGAAAGGCCGCTCTAAGTCCATCCCATCCATTGTCTCTTCTATTTGTCTTATATTTTCGTATCGAGATCTGAAGAATCTACTGCCCGAAATAACGGTTTTTTGCTAATTCCTCCTGAAACAGCCAAATTGACACTGCTCGCCAAGCAGATTGAGAAGAATATTTTTTTCTTTTTAGGCTTAGACGAACGTTCGAGTTTACCGTGTTTGGAAACCATCGATCAGGCCATAAGATATAAACTGTACAGGCCACAAGATAAACTTCCCACATCACCCAAAAATCGCAATGTCGGGGGCTATGGCCATCAACCAATCGGGGAACGTTACTTTTCATGGTTTCCTGATATATTCACGTAATTATCGGTAATGTATGCTAGGACACACCACCCTTGAGGGCCGCCTTTTTTTTTTTATCTCAATAGAAAACGTATCTATCCGGCCGGTTCGTGAAGATTTAAGAAAAAGTGACAGGGGTGGTATTTGACGGTCCTCGCCTTTCGGCCTCCTAAACCTCCATGGGGTCTAGAATGGGATCTAGATATTGCCGAAAATCTTAGCTTGAGAGGCTCTATCGCATATTAGACAGTGGCGATCCAATGGATCCCCCCAGCTCAGGGTCCTCTGCGATATGCGGTATATATTTTCGGCTGGATACCTGATCAGCCGCTCCTCGATCCTCGTGGCTCTGGACTTCGGCCGATCACAACCGTCGTATCAATGGATAAGGGACCTCTTTAGAGTTCAGCTCTGCTTTTATGGTAGTGATTTCAATCGAACCAATGCTTCTATTATCTGTTATGGAGAGATAGCTAGCATCCAAGATTTCTTAGTAATATAAATAGAAAGGCTTGAAAAAATGTTTTTATTGTGAATGAATAGGTGGGTGATATGCTAGTTTTCGACATGTGTCATGTCTATAACGACAATAACATTCAAACAGCTAAGAAAGTGTTAGACCAAGGTGTCTTTGGCAGGGCTGATTAATTGCGATACATCCGCATCCAGGTAGAAAACTGGACGCTTTCAAGCGTGGCAGCGGCTCGCTCGCTACCTCAAGCTTGCTATGCGGAACCGTACCCGACGGGACTTAACCTATCCGACGAACAGGAACCTGGGTGTTGATACCTGGTTGGTTTTCGCTACTCCTGGGTTTCCTGAGCTTGGAAATTGAAAAAACTTGCTATTTGCGGGGAGAGGGGTCAAGTTTTTTTAAAAGTTGGTCCAAGCTGCTAAACAAGTTGACTAAGAGCTCGATTTTTGTTGGAATGTTGGATATATCGAGCTAACTTTCGCCGCTGTGGTTGCTTATCATGCGTGTTGTAACACTCGAACACTGGCGGGAAATCGCCAAAAACATCAAGAGATATTGGAGGATGTAGATGTTTAAAGGCCGAAATTAGTTTAGTTCCCACAATTTTGAAGCGAGATTTTGCTAGGGTCGTCTTTCCGTGAGCCATTGGCTTTATTTTTACCGTCTTTTGAGCTACGCTTGAGATTATATTCTAGTCGGAATAAGAAGATGCCGAATGCATCGACAAAGCGAGACTTTGGGACCCAAGATAGCAAGCCCAGACCTGCGAGCGCCAGGAACTGTAGTAACGCAAGGCCAAAAAAATTGGAATATTAATCTTATGCGATCAACTGTACAGCTGGCCATGTGTTTGTTAGGGCTTGTTTCATAGTCCGTTACGAGCCGTCGTAGTCCCTGAAGTTCCTGCAGAGACCAGACGTTAAGTTGTTGTCGGTAGTACCACTAACAAGAACTACCGTTAGAACCTTCTCTGAATCGCAAGTACCAGCTGCATACGATGAGACTAGACTCATAACGTAAGTTACCAAATTTCCTTCAGGAAATATGCGTCTCGGAGCAGGATTGATTGCTCGTCGGGTCTTTAGGTGATTGCAAAGAATTCCATAGCACCATAGCTAACAAGGGCTGAAATTTTGTCGAAAGATCCTCGCTACTGCGTCAGATCATTTCGCTGTGGTTGGCTCGCGAAAGCTGCATGATACCAATGAACAATCAATGCGAACAAAAACACAATCACACTAAGGACTCCCCGGGGGAATGAAATTGATTACGGGTTTTATATCACATTAATTGGATGGAGTCGGTCGTTTCGCCCTGTCCCAAAGAGCACGCCGAAAATATGACATTGTACAAGGAAAACATCTAATTAAAAAAGGATAGATGTCAAGCTATGGGTAAGTTAAGGCCCCATCAACCATGTGGCCATGCATCATGTATGCGTGGTAGAGAGCAAACACTCGAAGCGATCGAGAGCCGTTTCATTAGAACTCGACCGGACTGCCATAATAGTAGTTCTTTACTTCGCTCGCGTGGGTTTAACTTCTCGCCAGCGCAAGTTATTGCTGTGTTATTTACCTTCAGAGGTAACTATTTGCCATGCGATGCTGGGGACAGCACAGCTCTACGGCAAAAGATAAAAAAGAGCCCCTGCATTCGGCTTCGGATGCAGAGATGGGGACGCACGCCAATGAGGCGAAATTGAAGAACCATCTCACGAAATTTCATCCCGCAACTCCAGCTTCGGTAGCTAAAGGAATTGCTTAGAAGAGCAAGTCCTAGCAGCCGTTAGAGTCAACTTTTGGACGAGCGCAGAGAAAAGAAAATTCTTCAAATCAGGGATTCATAATTCGGTATATTTTCTTGAACGAATATGGGTAGCCAAAAATAACTTTTTGGGTCCTTTCGACATCGTAAATTGAGCGATGCGATGGCGTTCAAAAGAGAGCGCAGGGTGGAGGGAAGGAGCAATCCCGTCCGCACATAACCTTCTTTTCGGTTGATTATTGCTTTTGACTTTTAAAGGAGCCTAAATACCGACGCTTCGAGCTCACCAACAAGGGATTCGAAAAAAAGAAGGTCAGTCAGCTCATATTAAAAAGAAGCAAAGTCTTGAATAAAAAGGAAGAATGGGAATTTCGCAGTCAACCGTGTTCATCGTGACCCGAAGGTCTCACTTTTGTTTTTCCTTTACGGTGCGGACTGGACTGGAAATTTCGCACTTGCACTTGACCCTAGCGCACGTGGGGAGGGGTGAGAGTGAGAGGGCAGAGGAACCTGTTCGTGGTGGTTGTCGTCCTTCCTCCATGCTTGTCTCTGGTTCCTCCTCCACAAGCCGTCGCTCTCTTTTTTTGGGCAAGGCTTCGTAGCCTGGGGTGTGGGCTTGCTCCCCATGCCGAATAGCAGAAGGGAACGAGGGAGGCCGACCCCTGTTGAACAGGGGCCCCTGTCTAGTTCGCAAGGGCTGCAGCGGCCAATCAAAAGCTGCATTAGCCTCGTCTGTTTTTTGAATTCTCTCAGGAAGGGTACAATTTCTTTTTATTCGAATCCGCAGGCTCGCAGATGCAAGTTTGGGTGAACTGATAGGAGGGCACTGGCTCAAGAGTTAAGATAAAGTATCTGGGCTTGTACCCATCGGGATAAAATGAACATGGGTGTCTGTGGGGCATCGAGTGCATCCATGTAGGCGCGTACCAAATATAAGTACACAGGCACGACCGGCATGCTTTCATGCAAGCTCCGGGCGCCAAAAGGTCTCTCTTTTTTCTCGAGAATTGCAAGAATAGCAGGAAAGACGAACATTTTCAGCGAAGGGACCGTCGTTTTTGCACACAGCAGCAGCGCACACTACCACTTTTACTACGCACACACTACTACGCACTACCATTTACCAGACCAGACCAGACCTTACCTCACCTTACCATACCTTACCACGCTACGCACAGCAAGCACCAAGCACTTACTCGCCAGCGCACACACACTCGCACACACAAAGAAAAAAACCATATTGACAGACGGCCGACCCAAGATACATTTGTTACTAAGAATAACCACACGATAGATCCATACATATCACCAAAAAAGAAGCCCAAAAATCCAAGTCCACTCTATCCTCACTCTTTTTTAGTCTTTTGACAAGGGAGAAAAAAGGAAAGAAAAGGAAACTTATCCAGCTTTCTATCAAGATCCTTACCTACCAAAAATTCAGCCTCTTGGTTAATCAATTTTGTGGTATGTCTCCGCACACTCGCCTTATAACTTCTACATCCTCCCCCTCCCATACATAATAGACGCTCTCGCCTCGCCTCTTCTGGTTTCTTGTTTTCCCATTGCTTTCCCACAACTGTACCAACTTCAATTCTACAGGACGACGTTGACGCTCTGCCCTGTTTCCATTTCCCTTGTTTCCTTTATAATAGTCCTGTCCTAGTATTATCGCGTTGCTTCTCTAGTCGCCCATCTAAAAGATCACGGCGGCTCTTGGATTCTTCAACCACTTGTTTGGTCTAATACTTTTCTTTCTGATACATTTTTTCGGAGTCTGAAGACTTACCACTTTCCTTTTGATACAAAAGATATTCCATAATAGAGATTGCTGTGTAGAGTTGGAGTGCGAAGTAGCTTGACGCCTTACCTTCCAACCCTCATACCCTCTCGTCGCTTATATACTTCCTTCGAAGATGCAACCAAAAGTCCAAAAGACAGCTTCGAAGACCCACAAGAGGTCGAGAACTGGTAAGTCATTGACGAACCCTCTAACTTCCTCGCACGGCTCAAGTCACTAACATGTAGGTTTTTTATAAGGTTGCTTCACATGTCGCCTTCGCAGGAAGAAGTGTGACGAAGGAAAGCCTGTGTGCAGAGCATGCAAGCACCTTGGGTTAAGTTGCGACTACAAAAGACCCTCCTGGTGGGGAAACGTCGAACATAGACGGCGGCAGAAAGAAGTCATCAAGCTGCAAATCAAGAAGACAAAGGTATCCGAGAAGGCAGCGAACAATGCCATGGCATCGATGAGCGTGACTGCATATCCGTCTTCAGTGTCCCAGTCAACGCTGCCTACACCCGAATACTACTACGACGGCATGGTCCGGCCCGTACGATCTCACTCCGTCGACTCTGGATACTCGTTAGAGTACGACTACGAACAGCAGGACCCGAGTTTCGATAAGATGCAAATGGCCAACCCGACGCAAGTCAATTTTGTCGAAACATACGATCCGAACGGCTACCCATACAATGGCGCCTACCCAAACATCCTCGAAAATAAGTCCCAGTCTTTCCTAAACACAATGCCAATGGACAGGAGAGAAAACATGGCTTCGTTTTGCAATCCCCAGCGGAAAGACGGATTCTCTGGTGCGATACTTCCTTCGATGCCAGCGGAAATCTATCCGGCGACAGATCTCCCAACCCCACCGCTACATCCTTCCGCTATCCTACCTTCTCAGAACCCGACGCCTGGTGAGGACATTGTTGACTTCAACTTTGTTGATTTCAACAGCTGCCCGGAGTCGGTTCCGATAAATCAGGTCGTTGAAGATGACCAGGACCAGCAGCTCCTGAACCACTTTGTCATCAACGTCCTCCCAATGATCTTTCCAATCCTCGACTTGAGCGTACCTTACTCGCAAAATACATTTATCGCCCCGGCACTCGGCAACAATCCTTCGTACCTGCATTCATGCCTTGCAACTGCAGCCATGCACATCAAGGCCACTGAGCAGGGCATCGATACCGCTGCCGTTGACGAGGACATCATGAGACATAGAAAATCCACCGTCGAGAGACTGTGCGAGGCTATGAACCTCAATGTCGACCCAATGCAGCCATTGGAAGCCATCTTGAGCGTTATCGCCCTGAGAGCCTTCGTTGCCTCGGTCCACGATAACCTCCCGGATGTCCCATGGCATCAGCATTTTGAGGCCGCCATAACCATGATTCAGCAGATGGATCTGACCTCCCAATTCCAGCAAATCACTCCATCCTCCCCCAGTTCCGCGTTCAATCTCGCGCTAGCGGCTTGGATCGATATCCTAGGCTCAACAATGCAAGGGCAATTCCCTTCCTTCGCCCATGTCTACTGCCAGAACTTCAAAGATGGAAAGAGCGCTGGTCTTAAGGAATTGATGGGATGCGACGATAATGTCATGTTCCTCATTTCTGAGATCACATGTCTCGAGTACCACAAGCTCTACGAGAACCTCCCCGACGCAACACTCTTGGACCACATCACATCCCTGAGTGCCTCCATTACATCCACCGAGACCGAGTTCGATCCTGTTGTCGCCGCTCAAAACGGCCCAATGGATGCGACCGTTCTCTCTGGCTTGATCACTGCCGCTTACAGATACGCTGCCAGAATTTACCTCACTACTTTAGTTCCCGCATACCAGGGCGTGCCATTCAACCATAACGTCCCAGCAGTCATTGAGCTCGTCGATAAACTTACCACCGTCCTCGAGCTCATCCCCACTGGCGAAGATGGCTTCGATCGCTCTCTCTCTTGGGTTTATCTCATTGGAGGGTCCGTTGCCACTCCAGGCTCTGCATTCCGTACCATGCTCCAAACCCGCTTCCAATCGCTTCCACAGGAACACAGATTCGGTAGCTTTGTTGACATGTACGAATTGGTCAATCACGTCTGGCGTGAGGCCGACGCCGCTGGCACCTATGTTCCATGGCGAAACGTCATGAATGCGAACAACTGGGATCTCCTCCTCCTTTAAAAACATCACTCCTACGCAATTCGGATAGCCTTTCTTTTTTTCTTTCTTATTTCTATTGTACATATTACATTACCATATACCCGTTTTTGTTGGCTGCTACTTTAATATTTATTGGTTTTTCAGTCTTGCAGGAGTCTACACTTCCCAGGGCCGGCAATTTTCCTTCCCGTCTCTGTATCACGAGTCTCCATTCGCATCCCGACTCGCGCTGAGCGCTCTTCACGACTCAAGGGTGCACCCAGCTTATCAATCTCTTTCCTTGTGGTTCTATATACTATACTATCTTGACGAATTCCTTTTCCATTATATCTCTCTTTGTTCCCGTTTACCACGTGTCTCCTTATCTATATTTCTCTCTCTCTCAATCGTCAGTCGTATCGTTATTTTTTGGTTTCCCCATTAGCAAAGTGTAATACCCATTTGAATACCCTCAAGGAGTTTTTCTTGTTTCTTATTTTCCTATCTTCCCCAGTCGGCCTTTTCCGCACCGCTTCTATGGTGGCGGCGCGGGAAAGAACACCAAGTACAGAATTTAGGGGAAATAATCACTCTCGTTCTGAAAACACCACTGCATTTTTTTTCATCCTTATTTTCATCCTCTCTCATAAGCGGGATCATAGCGGCAGGCAGGGCTCATTTACTACTTGCGGACCATTTCCTTATTTCTTTCCTTCTCTTACATTTTCCTTATGGGCTTCTTATTAGAGACTGGGGAAAATTATCTGATCAGCGGAGTTTTTTTCTCTTCCTTTGTTTTTTGATACACATGATATTATATAGCACTGAGATTTCAAATGAAAAGAAAAAAGAATATTAAAATAAATTGAATGAAAACTTCCACCGCCCCGTGTCATCATCGGTCGTGTCTCCAATTGTTTAAAAGACGGAAGGTTTTATTTTATTTTCTTTCAACATGGACAGTTTTATTTTATTTTATTTTTTTCTACTTGTAAGACATCTCGGCTCGTGATGATTTACTTGTGCGTGCACGGGTAGAAGCCTTGAACTGAATGCGAGACAGAAAGAGGGAGAATCAGCGATGGACTAGCCTCGTTATCAATTATCCCGGACCCTGTGCTGGACGCGATCGCCCAAGTTGAGTGACTTTTTTGCCCTTTCCTCTCTGTTCAGCCCCTCCCCCCAGCAGAAATAACACCACCACCCCTTCGAAAAGCTCAAATTCAAGGTCCCACCTTCTTCGAGAGCTCTACACGTTGATTAACTTAGATTGCGAAAAATGGCGTCTTTGCCAGCCGAGAAAAATTCGATAGCCGGCTTAGGCCCTTTATTTTCTCCTAGTCGAAAGGGATATGCTGGGGTTTGGGTTGTAATGCTCGCTGGTCAAGGTTAATATCGAAAAACGGGTGGTGGTGCCTGGCATAAAATCAAAAACGCTAGCAAGCTTGTCGCACAAGGTATAGACGGTCTGTCGAACGTCTTTCGAATGGCAAAGACGAGTTTGAAAGATGCACCTGCGTCGAACGTAAGACCAATTATCGATTGCATGGAGCAAGGTTCAACCCCAGGTAGACGAAGTAATCTTATTTTTTTTTCTGCTTGCTCTTCTTTCGGGTTGGGGTTCTATTGTCTAGGTGCTACATGGCTACGCAAACATTGCATATGGCAACTGGGAAGTTCTCATGTAGGCATTATTGTTCAGCATCGCTGGGGGGATGTAGGTACGTGGACCATGTTTACGCCTCGCTGCAACCCGCGACTTTCTTCATTTTCACCTGCAGACAAATAGAAACACATTTCAGTTACCATCGGCTCTTCTTCTTCTCCATTTTGGAAGGTTGCTTCTTTGGTAATTGTAGGGCTTTTTTTTTTTTTTTGCAAAAAAAAAAAAGTATATCACCTTGTCGATATACCGTGCACTGGACCGGGAACCAGAGAGGGGCCACACCTTGCCCACTAAACCCGGCCAAGGGCAAGGGAAAAAGAAGTTTTTTGACAAGAAGAAAACCCCACACTCTTCCAAAAGCCCATGTCTCTGCAGCTCGTATATGTACCGCAGTCGCACTCCGTCTTTTGCAAGCAAAAAAGCGGAGATGAAAAATATCTTCTAAAAAAACTATCGTCAATGCCGAAGCGTAGACATAATGTAATTTGGAAACATGCTCGCTCCTAACGGGTTCCGTTTCCTCTGGTTCAATTGAAATGAAATACAACGTAGAAATAGAGTTATACTCCTAAATCATTATATTTTGATGCCGTCACCGTTTCGCTACGGAGAGCACCTACAGCTCGCCTCACTCTGCGGGTTCATTTTTAAAAAGTAAAAACCTCCACCCCCCGAAGAGAACTTTTCGCCCCGACACCATGGATTTCATCAAATCCAGAACGGTTTTCGCGACCGGTCTTCATTTCCGTTGGGGGATGGTTGGCGTTGACATTGTGAAAGCCACAAAAACAGCCAACTTTATGGGAAACCAACCTCACAACTATGAGAAATAAGCTGCGCGTTCCTTTTGGCGAGAAAAGAGGACAGAGATGGCAAAAATATCCAAATCGAATGGCGAATGGCGACGGGAAAGAGGCACTCGACACCATCAATCACCGTGACGGACCACACCCATCATGCACTTTTAATTCAGAACTTACGAATCGGAACGGTTTCAGGGTCATCCGCGGCGGGACCCCATGCGGGAGAGCAGGAAAGGATGGAAACCTTCTTTCGTGGGCTTGCATATTTTGGGTGGAGTCCACCCCCATTTCAACAACCAAAAGATCGAGCATCTCCGGGTTTGAGTACACAACGGTGGATACATTTGTCCACGAAATGCGAAAAGACATGCAGTCTCCTCAGATGTTGTGGGCGGTTGAGTTCAGCTGCTAGGCTACACAAAACGAAAGAAACAGACCAGAGCAGCTATTGAATATCCGATATGAGGGAATCTTTCGACCGACTGGATTCGGCTTGGGGTCCTTAGTTCGAGCCATATTGGGTGTATATGACAAATCTGTATAGGATGCCGCGTTATCGGAAAGCCACGCTTTTATAGGCCAGAATCGCACATTATCCTAGAACTACCTTCAGTTTCTGATCGTTGGCCACAACTCGTTGGGATCTCCATATGTTCAAGTTATGTCCCAGCCTCGCCTGAAGCTTGTGACCTCACGTGTTTTGGAAATCGTCAAATAATACGGGAATATTCCATGTCTAATAAGTTGCACATGATATTAGAGGATACAAGACATGTTGTCCAACCAGAAAAGTATCTCAAACTGCCGTTTATCACTCCAAAGACAACGGTGCGTCATTGTGTCCTGGTACGCTCATAAATTTTTTGCTTGGTTCCAACTTGTCGAACAATTGGGTCCTTGTTAGATGGGACATACACCAACTAGGATTTTGTGGTGTTACACTGCACATTGCATAACGCAGGAGACTATTTAGGTAGCACAAGACGGCAAAAAGAGAGAAAACTGCTCGATAGGTAACACCAATCCAGTGACATTCATTGGGTATAGAATGCAATAGTTGGGCAACATTCTTCAATTGATCTATCGATCGCGACCTGGAGGGATGGAAAATTTTTTCTCGGGGTGGATGCCTTCAAGATATTCTGGTAAGAAGCGGCGTGGGGACATGTTTCAAGAATCAACCATTACGATCACCTGCCCTCGCGTTCCCCGGGCCAACATACTTTTTTTTACTTTCCTTCTCTCTCCAGTATTTTGCACTTGATCCCAGTAGTTCGGTATTGCCATGTATTTTAATGCAACGTCAGAGGGGTGCATACCGTGGGGTTGTCATTTACATGCAGTCGACGAACATGGACTTTGGAAGTATTCGAGACCGTGATTATAAACCGACAGATGACAAGGGGAATCTTTGACGAAAATTGGGATAAAGTTAAAGCCTCTGTGCCAATTGAAGGCGTAGAACATATCATCACTTTTATTTGCTTTCTAAAAAGATGTTATACGTGGGGCGGTATAAAACAATCTCGATATGATTCGGCCGCGAGGAGGCATACTGGTGACAAGGGTAATCGTTGAAGGGCCATGCAAAAGGAAGGTGGACAGGAAAAAAACCCCGCATCATGTTCCTTACACCATGAAGCTCTAAGACTTCATGGCATGGATAATCGATCAATCAATATCAAATCGTGGGGTCGCCAAACAGGCTCGTGATATTGCCCAAAGAGGATCGAATGACCACACCTGGAATGTGCTAATAGTTGTCCCGCCTCCTAATCGATAGACCGATGTCGGGGATCAGGTAAGATCGTGAGATCGCATCTGGCAAGTGCTAAGGCGCCGTCTCTGCGACCCGAGACAAGACATGAGGTTTCGTTAAGCATGTCTCTCGCTACGATGTGAGATTTAGATTTCGGGGGACGTGCAGCGGAAGGTGCGTGCAATGACCTCAGGCCGAGCGTGCAGTCAGGATTGGCAGCGATCGACGTGTCGCTCGGTTGATCGAACCAGACCGCACATCAACACATCCCGCGGGAAGGTCCAGAACGGGGCCTCTGGAGACTCTCTGGGCTCGAGGGGAGCGAAAAAATTTAACACCGTTGAGATTTTTAATTTCCACCGCCAGCATCCACTCTTGGAATCGTCGATGGTTGGTGTCAGTCGAACTTTTAACACGACCAGGTTAGTGCTCTGACATCGGAAGAATTAGTTCAGCCGCAGAAACATTTGTTGATCGACAGGTTCCCTTGCTGAATGCATTCGCATGGTAAGCGAGCATGGGGGTCGAACCGGTCTGTCCCACTCGGGCGACGATGATACGTGCGCTTGGGGCAGCACCTTGAATTGTCCTGTTTGGAATATTCGGTCCTCATACCTTGCTCTTTCGCTCTATTACTGATCATTTCCCTTGTGCTGAACAATCCTCACAGATGCAATTAATCTCTTTTGTCTAGTGGGTGTGGTGCATCGAGAAAATCGAGATCTACTTGTGTGAAAGAAATATCTCTGCGTGTTTGGTGAAGCTTAAACAACCTTTTTCGGCTCGGGGCGAAATATCCTAGGCCCGGGCTCGAGACCATTCCCCTTTCTATGATTTCTGCGACTAGTCTTTACCTCTCCAGATAGCCGGCCTCAGCCGTGCGTCGCTATTAGCGGACCTGCCGAAGAACGGCCCTTTCCTTTGCCCTTCTGTTGTGTTAATTTCGGTTAACCTGAGTGGTTCGTAATTTCGATTGCGAAATTCTTCCCGCTGCGGAGACCAAGGAAGAGCAACGTTCTTATCCGGCCGCCATCTCCACTTTTTTAATGTGAATCTTTGTTTCGGCTCGAGCCCTTTACAATACCGCGCCATGGTTTTGCGAAGCCGGCGCGCGCGGCCACCCCAAAGGATCCCCACTCTGGTAAAATATGCGATAAGGTCCCTGTTTGTCAGAGACGAGTGCTGTGCCATCAAGAATATTAACGACTTCAACCAGAAAGCATCATGCCATCTCAATGCCGAAGTATATATTTCCATATCCACATACACACACACACACACAATCTTGAATCTCTCTCACTTTAAGTCGGGAAATGCTCCATATTGAATAGCGCGCCCCACCAAAAGTATCAGTCCACCAAAATCTAAACGAGAGACAGGACCGCTGGACATGAGAGACATGCTACCCCTCGTCAGCGGCGTCTCGACCGTCTCTGCTCGCCGACAATCCCTCTTCGACTACCACTTGTGGAATACCCACCTGCAGCTTCAACGATAGCCTTTGCCAAACCTTAGCTTCTTTGTACCGATTACACAAGGTACAATCCACAAAAGTACCGCCTTTCTACGAGTTTGTGCCATGCGCGTGCAGGCAGTTGCCGTCTACAACGAAATCATGTGCATTTTTCAAGAGGAGCTATTGAACAACCATCGGCTTGTTTGAGAAAGCGATCTTTACCTACTGCTGACTTCCCGCTGACAATGGCGGACTGCCCGAGAAGCCAAGCGGAGAATCTCAAGGATATGTAATAGCAGGGATCTGGCCTCTATTGTGCCGCTTTACCCGCAACAAGCTCAAAGGATGGTTCCTGAATTCTAGCCTTTTAACCGACGATCGGGAGACCTTCTACGAAGGAAGGAAGGAGCGAATGTTCTGCGCGGACACTCCGTCTAGGCTATCGCGCTCGTGGGGAGAATTTACCGGAATTTTTCGTCGGATACACTGACGCCGGCTCATGTCAAAGTGATAATGTCAAGTTCTCGACACCACCGACAAAATATAGACAAGAAACGGTTTGATGGCTTTGGGTTAAGTCAATAAGGCTCGGATATAACGGCCGTCGCCCGCCTACCATTCGCTGTGAAGTTCCTCACGGCACAGATCACGTTTCTGCTAAAGTGGGCAATTTCCACTGCGTTGGAGCACACAAACGTCGCTGGTTGGCTACGCGTGAAAACATTTCAGTTGCTCTCAATTGCAATAGGTGATATGAGGAATGTCATAACCACTGGTCTTTATTGCTTTTCCTTTGGATTAATACAAGATAATACTTCGTAGCATGACTGAAAATTCCAATAGAAAATTCGGCTACTCCAAAACGCCATTGGCCAGCAAAGAAAACAATGTCCACTCAATCCCGACCTCAATCCTTGGGTGTTTTTAGTATTTTTCTCTCAAAACGTCAAGCCAAGTCGCACGCACAAAAAAGTCCCGAGCAGAAACAATATCACGGAGGCAATAAGGAAAAAAGAAGCAAGAAAAGAAACCACAAAAGAAATACCCCGGAATCCAAAAGCAAAATCCCGTGATCAGGAACAGATGTCTACCCCGGGTCCGGATTTAAAAATTTTTAAACACCCTCGTAGCTCGTATTCCCACGGCCGCACGGTAAATCCACCAACGGTCGTTTATCAAGCCTCAGGGGAAAAAACCGTTTCTTTTGCCGGGCTTTGTATTTTTCTTTCTTTCTATCTTTTCCACCAACCTTCCAATAAGAAACCTTTCATGAAAACTCCTTAAAATGCCACATAATAGAACCATCGCCGGTAACCACCGTGGCTAATAGCCCTGTTGATGCAACCCGACGGTGGTAATGATAATTCTGACTTGCAGTTTCGTTTTGCTGCCGTCTTATGCGCCGGGCTTCTGTAATCTCACCTGCAGCAAGCCCGATATATGCGGCATCCTCTTCGTCATCATCATCGTTATCATCATCGACATCGTCGATGGCTTCGTCGTCATCACCGGACTCCGCCGGCTGCAGTAAATTGTAATCGTCGAAAAAAAGTGATTCCTGTCGGCTCGCATTAACAAGACCGTACTCGCTTGAAAGCGTAGGATCCAGAGGTGATAATGCAGGTGATGGCGGGGGTACCGTTGGTACGGTGTACACCTCATCTTCAATCTCGGAGTCTAGATCAGTTGAATTCTCATCACTTGTGGCAATGGAATAATCAACCGATCCACCACGGGAGCGTGGTGCAGACGACGGCTCCCGAAGTCGTGGGATCGAGTGATCGAGACATCGTAAGAGGAGTTTCTTATACGGGTCCGCTAATATTCATCATAAGATTTGTTAGCTATACCTTCTATTATCGCCATTTGTTTGAAAGGTTTTATCGAATATATCTTTATACACCCCCACACGCACGCGCATATGTGTAGAAAAAGTTAAATTGATATAGGTGGTGTGCACGCACGCATGCACGTGTGGTGGGTGGATGGCTCGATAAGGATAAACGTCTGATATCAAGCATCTAGATTGGGGGTCTGAAGAGAGGAAACGGCGAGGGGGCCAAAACTTACTTTCCCACGAAGAGCCGAACAGCTCCAATTGACTGATTCTGCGGAGGTCGGTTTGGTCAGGAAAGTCCAGTTCCTTTGCGAGATCTTCGCAGAGACATTTGTAAAAGTCGCTGTCGAAAGCATCGTAGGTGTAGCTCGGGTAGTTGCTGGACAAGATACCGTGGGTATGGTTATCCGACCTGGATTCCATGCAGATTGCCATGTTGCCTCAAAATTTTTCCAATCGAGTGAATAGCTGATAAGGCGCAATCTATAATTGATAAAGGGCAAAATCTCGCAATCGGGATATCGATCTGGGAACCTCAAACAAAAATCTGACAAAGCACAACGCCGAGTCTCGTGAGAGGAAGGATATACGATTTTCGTTTCAAACCTGAATGTCAAAGGAACAAAAAAAGAGAAAACGCCGATGAAGCCTCGCGGCAAACCCCTAAACCGTATAGAGAAGCTATTGAAAATAAACGAAAGGATGTTCTACGAACAGCGTATACAGAAAATACGGTGCTCTACGAACAAGTTGGAGAGAATATCTACAGGAAGATGGTAAGAATCAGGAATGCGCGAATGCTATATAGTTCAACAATGACCATAGTTCAAGCGCATTTTCTTTTGACTCAATAAGCCATATGCGATATCCCGTAGGAGTTCGTCAGCGAATAACAAACACCGATCGCGATCCCTGAACCTGCCGTTATTGTCGTTTCACTGAAGGACTCCCCGAGCTTACAGCCTCTTAACATATGACACGATATCTTTTTGAGATAAGTATCTGTGCTTTTTAGTATCACACCACCAGCCCGAAATATATTTTTTCTTTCTTCGAGTTGGGAAAAAAACACGAAAAAAAAGAAGGCGACCCATATTTTGCCTTTTTGATTAAAGTTATCCACTGATGATTTTTCTTGTGGCAAAGAAAGCAAAATATGCATCTGCCACATCGATCTTGGGATCAAGGGATTTTCTTTCGAGTTGTCCTGCCTTGGAAAGGGTCCCTGAACTTCGCTGACCAGTCATCGTCGAAGCGCTTAATTTTTTTATTTTCGAGTGGGTGTCTTCGTTTACCAACACTTTGGCTCGGCCGTGTGCAAGTCGAGGTCGGAGGAGTTCCACTGCCACCGAGTTTATAAAAAAAGCGACAAGGCGTGGGATAAGTATGGATATGGCAAGCTGAAAACGATGTATTGGGGGGTCGCGCACATAGCGAGTTAATCGGGAAAACGATCCATTTCTTTTAATCAGGTCTTGTGAGAGAGGGATTTCTGCTGGTCGCATCTCGATAGCTATTGGTGAGAATTTCTCAATCAAAATAGATTAATTCGATGCCGTTTGATATCATCTTTTGCTATCTGCCGCATGCATTCGATTGGTAGCATTTACGATCAATATATTCGTTCGCGTTCGAATGTACCGAAGCTAAGTACTGGTACGGTTGTATAGGGCTGTCTATTGAATATCGTCTCTCACCCACTCCCTTGGCTGAGCTGAATCTGACAAGGCCTGACTGACAGGCCGCCTGGTCAAATGCAACATCGGCCTGCTGACGAGCTCTCGTTTCGGCACCGTAGGATTGGTCCGATCGAATTCGAGGCCGCTTATCGAGGTCAGAATCTCTAAAATGCGCACAAAAAGAATTCACTTGAAGAATACATTACTCGTGAAAGAGATATCATATTATTCGATATTATTTCCAATTGCATGATTTCTAACCGTGGTTTAGTGCGGGGTGCATTAACCCCATGACGAATCGGTGTAAGGCTAGGTTTTGGACTCGGGCTATTGGAAGCCAAGCGTTCGAGATCGAGACAACGCAAAACCCGTCTACACCCGTGCAATCGTACGACCCTGAGACCCCTTAGAGCCTTCTTACTCGCTCTTTTCCTTTGCATCCTTCAAGACAGGAGAAGTATTGGTGATCTTGTATAGTACTTTTTTTATTCTTGCTGTTATTGTCTGCATAGTAGGTGGTGGTGGCGTTTAATATGGTACCATATTTCTCACTCGATTTCCTAGGTTTATATCAGACTAGTCTGATATATGTAAAGAAGGCCCCTATACTATGAGATCATCAAAATCGGCTCATAGCTACTTAGTTATGTGCTTCACATAGGCCAGGTGCTTAATCTGTCATTTATTGATACGTATGATGTATGCTTGGCCGTAGATAATACCTTAGCCGGGCTGGATACCTGAGGCTATATCTGCTAACTCTGTATTCTATTACCAATAAGTAGCTCTAAACTTAGGTACCACGAGGTCAAGCGCTGGAGGGCTATAAGTCTTTCTAGTGCTAGAAAGCAACCGCATCGTTGGTCGTAAGAAATGAGATTGAGACGCAATGACAAAATCTCGTAGACATGGTTATACGGCATCGGAAATTACGATTATACGAGTACTCAGGGAAGTTAGACGATATATTGTTCTGTGTTACTATTCGAGTTCTAGAATAAAAAGTCACCGTGTGAACACGGAAGGCTTCGGATCCGAAGCAGAGAGATAGATCTCGTCGGGGTTGTCATGCTCTTTATCACGAGTCATAACCGGCTACTGTCCGCCACTTGGAATGCATGAGGCTCAAGGACCGCTCGACGGAGTCGCCGAAACCAAGAGAATATATGTGTGACGGTTCTAGAAAATTTCGGTGGTTGATCTATAATTGGTATAGCCTCTAACGTCGAGGAAGCCTACCGAAAGCCGTCGAAGCCCCGACGGCGAACCAAAAAGTCTGACCAGATGTTGGATCTAAGACCAAAGATTGTTTAATTGGATGTCTACTCTTTATTTAGGATTTTTATCGTAGTACAACATGCGTTTTCCATAGATGTTGATACGATACGATTGTGTCGATAGATGGGGCTTGACCGCGCAATGTTGGATTATGAAACGCCAAGGCTGGTCGAACGTCCTCCCCTTCACCCTAGAGGCTTCGCCCCTAATTAACGATTTTTCTAGCTTCTGTATTCGGACCTCCGATACAATCAATCAGTTCCAAGATGTCTACAAGTAATTTCGTGACACGATGCTTTTGACTCGATCTATATGAATTATATATAGCGGGAGTGGGCGTCTAACGGTGTGGGCTGAGGAGTCTTACTTGTTGGCGGTTAGTTTGAATTGGTGAGAAAATTGATCTCAGATAGCGAATTCGGTCGATGGACTTTGCTATTCTCGGAATTTGATTTATCTTGCGTAACTGCTTTGGAGTTGTCTCGAGCTGCTAAAGAGCTCAGATATATATTAACTGTCACGCCCCTCGGTTGGTTTCTTCGGTGGAGTAATTAATATTTTCATAGCTTCGTAATCTTTTTCTCATAGCAGGCGACCTTCTGGCTGGCCTGAAGGCATTCGATTCTCTACATTCGTTCTAATACTAGTTCTACTAATTCTTTATTCTGATTCTTAATATCCCTTTTCTTTGTTTCCGGTATCAAACCAAAATCAACTATTAGCTCGGATACCGACATCCATAAACAACATAACATATCTAATCATCGAAGGGAAAATAGAAATGTTGACCAAATCACTCTTATCCCTCACATGCATCTACGGGGTTCTCGGACCTCAAGTCCTGGCAGGTCCAATCGCAGCTCCCGGTGAGGCTGTCCTTGAGGAACGATCTACCCCTTGGAAATACCAAGAGATGAGACCGATATCCGTAGAAAATACAAACGTTCTTCAAAAGAGAAGGGCTGACTCGGGCGCCTGGACTGTCCCGCGTGGCTATCGGGAACTCAGCGCAATACCCGAAGAAGATTTACTCCCCAAACATTTAAGAAAGCGTGCGGACGACCCTACAAGATTAAAACCTAAACGGGTGATAAAAATGTACTTTCAAGGGAATCCGAAAGAAGGTGCGGGATATCTTAATTTTAATACCCAATCCGTACTTTATAGAGTCTTACTAATACTCATAATTCATGGTGTAGGTTCTGCTGGCATGATGGCGAGGATCGAGGCGAAACCTAGCAACGACCACCCTATCGTAGAATTCGAACACTTCAAATCACTACTTAAATCCCACTCCATCTTAAAAACACCGAATACCATCGATTTGAAGTTCCAGAATAAAGAGCAAGTGGAATACGCGATGAAGGCTTGGGACTGGGTTAATCAGAAAGCGGAGGACTACTTCTTTATGGTCATTCAGTTGCCGGCGCCTGGAAACAAAGAGATTTTGAGACCGACGTTACATAATATCACCAAAGTTGAAGTTAAGGGCCTGGATACCAAGCTCACCGCGGTGGAACTCAAATGGGAGGCTCTCGGTGAATTGGATATAAGCGTAGGGTCCGGTGGGCCAAAAAAGGGGACCAAGCGGTCGCGGGACCTCGAGAAACGGTTTGAGTTGAATCCTTCGTTGCCCATAGATATTTCTTATGGTCAGCCGGGAGAAGAAATCCCATTCCATGAGGGTGTGGTCGCCGAACAGACTTTGGATGTGGGCAGTTCAAGCATTAAATGCACCAACTGTTACGCAACAGGCGTCATCGAGCTCGCGGCTCGATTCCGAACACAATTCTTCAAGATCAAAGAAGCTTCTGTGTCACTCAAAACTAGGGATCTCGCAGCCGTCATGGACATAGAAGCCATTCTCGATCTTCAAAAATCTAAAACTGTTAGATCGGAGATTATTAGTTTCCCTATTGGACCAATTTCCGTCTGGGGTATTTTCAACTTTGGACCGATGGTAGGCATCGAAGGTTACAGCCAGTTTGATGCCCAGGGCAGAATCCACGTAGGCGCCAAGTTGGACGCGACCGTTCCGGATAGCGAGGCTTTCTTGGATTTCGCCAACTTGAAATCGAGCAGGATCTCTGGATTTGACAAGACCAGGGTCGACTGGGATGCTGGGGTAAAAGACTCAGGCATGAGCATGACTGGCGAAGCTGCGATTATTACCACCGTGGGTATGAGTATAGATCTACTCAGGTCCGGATGTCAGAGCGACTTGGAACTGTGGCTTCCGAAAGTCGAATATTCGGTTGGAGCAGGGACTAAGAAGGAGGGATATTGTCCGGACTCCGCTGATATCGGCGCGAATGAGACAATCAGGACCACTGGTCTTAACGGAGCCGCTAACGCTGGTTATCAACTGAACTTTGTCGGCCTCGAAGGAAGGGGTCTACTCGCGGATCCCATTCCCAAACAGGACTGGACGCCAGAGTGGGGGGTGAAGAAATGGATCGATTTCGAGTTTTGCCGAGCGGTAGACCCAATAGCTTTCGGTAAAAAAGTCGTCTACGATCTCAAGAAAAAGAGAAAGCTACCAAAGCCGTCACAAGCACCGAAGAAGACTTATCCTAAGGATGAAGTGCTCCGCATCGACTTTGAGAAGTTCTGGGACTGGAGAAACTGGAAACGTGTGGAGTCCTTCGTCCTCCGCCACCAGGACGGTGAATTTATCAAACGAGCGCCCAAGATAGAATTCGTCAAAGAATACAAGGGGAAAACGACGAAGTTCCGTATTTTCAATTCGGAAAGCCAGAAGGACGAGGACTTTGAGGTCTGCCGGAACAGTTCCGAGTATGTGAAGAAGCTTGTGGGATCCTGTTAACCCACCTGATAATAGCATGATCATAGAGGTTATAATAGTTTTCAATTCATGTATACATTTTCAAAAGCGTATATTTAAGGAGCGAGCGCTGTACAGTAGAGTCAATACATTTCCGTCTCTTAAGAGATCTTTTGATATCTACACTCCTTTTGTTGCATTTTGCAGCGTGTTTGTCGCCTCTAAATTTGCCCATTTGGGCGCTGCAACTGTCCGCCAACAACCTCAACGAACGAACGACAAAGAAGCACGTTCAGGCTCGTGACATAGCTCCTCGCAGCATCTCCAACTTCACTACAATCGCCGTTATTACCTGCTCCATCGCATAGGACCGCACTGGGTATAGCTTGCAGAAATACATAAGCACTAATATCTCGCCGTGCTTGTGAAATATCCGCTTGGCTCGCCGTCCTTCCAGGATTTTCTCGTCGCGGGCCTTCAGCACCAAATCCGCCAACCCGATTCGCACTAGACAGGAACCGTCGTCACAATTCTCTCCGCACTCAATCTGCAGGGCATGCACAGCATGGCCCTTACATTCCATCCAAAGTCATCTCTCAACAAGATGAGCGTCTACGTCCGTACTCTCACGATCAACGATATCGACAAGGTGCTCGAACTGGAGAATGCGTGCTTCAGCGAGGAGGAGAGGGGCACGGTTGAGAAGGTAGGCGGGAGATCAAAGTTCTGAAGGTTTGGTAAAATGTGGCTAACATGCATTATCGGTTATTAGTTCAGCTACCGTCTCACGGTTTGGTATGTGTGACTTCGAAGGTGATACAGAGCGCGATTCTTGAGTAGATGGACCCGCTGACATGGGGTAATTCGTGATTTTTCTAGCGGAGAACTCTCCCATGGCCTCTTTACTCTTTCGAAGCCGCATCCTGATACACCAAAGGGGGTGTCAGACTTCAAGCCGAAGGAGATTCTCGTTGCTATGATCAGTGCGACCAAGACGACAACTATAAACGTTACAGAAGAGTCAATGAGGATTCCCAAGGAACTGCTGGCTACTTACGGTATCAAAGAACCGGTCCACGAAACTCCTCAACTGACGAAAGAAGCCGAGCCTCAAGCTCCAACAGAACCCGCAAATCCGACTGCTGAAGCTACAACCGATGCCGAGGGAGAGAAAGGGGAGCCATCCAAAGAGGCGGTGAAGGACGCTACCCCACCACCAGAGGGACACGTCGAATCCGGCGAGACTATCTGCATCCACTCGCTCTGCGTCTCTCCGTCGTACAGGAACATGGGATACTCACAGATCTTGCTAAAGGATTTCATCGCCCGCATGCGGGATGCCGGTGTCTCCAAGCGCATCTCGCTCCTCTGTCGCAAGGAGATGACGGGGGTCTACACCAAGGTATTGTTCAGGTACCGCGGAAACAGCACTGTCACCCACGGCGGAGGAAACTGGGTCGACATGATATACGAGTACAGTGTGCCACCCAAAGGAGGTGCCCGACGGGGTTAGAAACCCGACGGCGTTCCTCTTCCCACGTCACCATCATCCTCATCACCAACGGGAGAACCTGTGTCCGATTCAAATTCGCCAAAGAGACCCTCCGAGCCAAGTATCCGAGGCCATCGCCGTCGTCGCCAGCCCTCTTCTCATCCCCGACCCGGTTCTCGTTTGATCTTCATACAAAGAAAGGGTCAGTCGAATAGAGATGCTGCCATTTTTGAGATACGGGATGGCGGTCGAATCGATTGGGATTCGGAGGATTAAACTTTGAAGGATCTGAGAGCGAGCACTGCCACCCGATTCCACGATTCTCATTTGTTAACTGTTTTCTACATTATATCATCTGATTCATGTCTTTGCGTGCGAAAGGAATGGCGTTTCCGATTAATGTCGAATCATGTCTCCGTCTGTTAAACCTGTTAAGCCTTTTGTTTCACTCCTCGTCTGGGGGATGTGATGCTCCATGGACTGTTTATGTACTACTACTGCTATCCAAATATCATTTCTTTACCTGCACTCTTTACTAATGCTGGAGAAAGATATATCTCCTTTCAAGCTTCTACATATATATCTATCTCAGCCCACGCAATGAGCTGATACAATGGATATCATTGCCAAGACCGCATATTCTATTCTCATAAAAAGATTATCTATATCATACTGAGGTTCGTAACTTCGTGCTCGCGCGAAATGGCCAGCCTCGAACGGTGTCATTTTAGGCCGGAGATCCCCATTAGGAGCACATCTGTCCATCTATATATTCACACGCACGTCTGGCATGCAGTATCATCCGGTTTCCCACATGATAGCTATACACGCTGCGTATCACATCCCTCGAATATTCATAGGCCCCGCCCGATACCATGGTCATGACGCATAGCCACTCTTTCATTTGTCCGCTGAAATATATAACACTGGGACCAACAATCAATCCGCGATTAGCATAACTCCCACAACGTATACAACGGTTTAACGGTCACGGATTCGGCATACCGTTGTTCCCTCGAATGAACACATCTCCGTATCGATTCTTGCGCTGGCCGTTGACGTATTCCTCTGTATTTTCGAGCGCGATGTTCATATACCCGTCGACGGATTGCAGTTCACCTATATGCGGACCCGGTTAGTCTAGTATATCGACAATAAGCTATTATGCGTTTGTTATATGCGAACCTTTGTATTCGACGCCGGAGTTGAGCTTGACGGTGATCGATGCGCCGTGGATCTCGGAGAGGAAGGAAGATGGATCGTTCGACGGGGCTGCGGGGGGTGCGGGGGTTTCACCGGCGGCGTCGGACATCGTGGGTGATATAAGAGGACTGTGGGCCGGATTATGGAGCCTGCAGGTGGGGAAGTCGGTGGGAGGATGGTCTGTGGAGGTTGAGTTGTAACGCGGTGTGGGGGATCGCAGAAGAGCTTTGAAGCTTGCGCTAAGTATCGGTGTAGCACGCAAAAGTTTCACGTTGACAACACAATGGAGCTGAAAATGTTGTAACGAAGTGCTTCGTACAAAGCACTTCGCGATGAGATCTGGTATTCTGGACTGGTCGATCTGATATATCTTCAACTTCTTCAAAAACCACGGTGGTTGGAAGTTTCCAGCTGATAAAGTTAAATATATATACTTATCAATTGGTGCCAATGAAGAAACCATGAGAACTCTGACCTAATCGTCTGACTTTACCCATCCAGATGGTTTTTCTCATGATTTCAACTAGGTATTGGATCGATTTTATTAATTAAAGTGTCAAATGAACGCGGCTTAAACTGTTCCTTTAGAAAACCTTTTTTGGTATTGGAAGAAAGTTATAATCCTGGTGTCTCGGTGTTCCGAGATCCTAGGCTACAGAACTGGTTTAAGGTATCAGGAACTTGATTCGGCGAACACGAAGCATATTATTGTCCATGCGAATGGAGTGTCTCATAGGTAGGCGTATCCCATGGCCATGATGCATGTTGAGTGCTTCTAGTTCAGTGCTACATCGGAGTAATACAGGACCTTTGATGTGCTTGAAGCGCCGTTTCCGGTCCATGCGCCGCGTTGGAGATGATGCTGAATTGGATAATGCCCTGCGTTACTCGGTTTTCAAGCTATTTCAAAAAATCCAGCATGTTGAATGTTCTTGATTCCACGCTAGAAATCGACATTCCAGGTTCCATACCTCCAACGCTACTCGGAACTGAGACTGTTTAGAGTCCACAATTGAGCTCAGGTTGATATCGGATACAGCGTCTGTAGTGTAACGGCTATCATTATTGCCTTCCAAGCAATAGACCCGGGTTCGACTCCCGGCGGACGCATCTTCGCAAAGCTTCTTTTTTTGATGTTTCTTCGGCCGATACAACACAAACTCAAAAAACTTTAAATCTCCTTTTTTGATTTTCTCGCTGCTCTGAGGCATGTCACCAACGTTAACGGTCAACGTTAATCACGCGTATTGAAAATGTCAATTCATACTCTGAGTATCGTGATCAATGTTGATATCTGGAATAGTATGGGACGGCTGAGAGTTAAACTTGGTTTCTGGGCGCCTCTTGATGGAAATCCCCGTTTCTGTCCAAGTCTGGGCACTGGAGGCGGTTTCCTAACGCCCTGATTGGCTTCGGCCTCCGAATTCTCAGCCACATGGAGGTTGCAATTTCCCATTTGCGTGTTCATGCAATATGCACGAAGTCTTAATTTCAAGGGGCTGAATATCAATAACGAGGGTTAAATATGGCATGGCACCCAAAAATATATTCAACATGCAAACGTCAACGTAGGGAGTTCGCAGTTCGCAATATCTGTTCAATAGCCGTGTAGACGGTTTAATATTGGTATGTAATGTCCCCCCGGTTGCGGTTCCTGGGGTTTCTTAATAAACCCTTTTTGAGTATCATGAACTTGTTTTGTACGGAATATCATAGGAAATCACTGACACTGCGTAACAGTCTACAAAATGAAGACGGGCATTATTCTCGCGAGCGCGAGCGCCTTGATCCCCGGAGCTGTCTATGCGCAACTTAGTAGTATTCCAACATGCGCGGTATGCTTTCCTTCCAGTCGGATTGTATTCGAGAAAACAGAGCGTCTGGCTGATAGATCATGTCACGGCAGATCGTTTGCGCGATAACATCTATAGGCGGCAGCGGGTGTTCACAGACCGACGCCAGTTGTATTTGCACTGCCATTCCTTTCTTGATCACCGTCGCAAATTGTATGCAGACCTCGTGTACGCCAGCAGAAATTTCGCAGACTATCGACGCAGCCGGTGTTTTTTGCGCGGATGCGGGCGTGAGTCCGTTACCTAATCTTTCTTCTACGACGACTACCACGACGACTACGAGTTCAACCACTAGTTCGACTACCAGTTCTACTACAACTACGACCACGACTACCACTTCAAGTTCAACCACGAGTTCAACTACAGATTCTACTACTACCTCCGCTACTACTTCCACTACTTTCACTACTCCTTCTACTACTACTACTACCACTACAAGTTCGACTACTACTTCCACTACCCCTTCTACTACAAGTTCGACTACAAGCTCTACCACGAGTCCTACTACAAGTTCGACGACGACAACCACTACCTCTGAGACAACAACCACCACACCTAGCAGTAAGGAATCATTTTCATACAATGAATGACACTCAACAATTCTAACTTTGAGCAGCGACTACAAGCGATTCTACTACGACATCTTCGTCAACCACAGAAAGCACAACCTTGACAACTACCACAACTAGTAGTAAGTAAGTTTTTTTTATTTCTGTACGAGGCACACCCGTATCGTCAATAGTACTGACAAAGGGAAAAGGCGGTACTTCCACGGGCGAGTCCACGACCACTACACCTTGTAAGTTTACATCCTTCGTGTTCATATGCATATTGAATACGGCTGACACATAGACTAGCCCCTGATACTACCACTACCACCACTACCACCTCTACTACCTCTACTACCTCTTCAACGAGTATGCATAACAGTCTTGAATAAAAAAAAGACGATTTGGTAATGCTAACATTTCCTAGCGACGACCGAGAGTACGACATCAACCATTGAAAGTACTAGTAAGTTGATCACTCCATGTTAGTCAGAGTATACATAAATCTAATTTGAACAGCCTCGAGTACTACTAGCAGCACTACGGCGAGTTCTACGACTAGCTTGACTACCACCACTTCATCAACTACGGCCGACCCAACATCAAGTACCACTTCATCAAGTACCACTTCATCGAGTACCACTTCATCGAGTACCACTTCATCGAGTACCACTTCATCGAGTACCACTTCATCGAGTACCACTTCATCGACCACGACCGGCCCGACATCAAGCACTACTTCAAGTTCAACGAGCACAACTTCGAGCTCCAATACAGGCATCGTGGACCCAATTTCGACTACCACTTCGAGTACCACATCAAGGACCACTACCCGTACGACGACCCGCACCTCCACTGCTACAAGCCGAACGACGACCCGAACGACAACCCGAACGACAACTAAACCATGCGCCACCAAAACGACCAAGAAAGCGAGCATAGCCGTAGTCTACAAGACCACCACAACTAGAAAGCCATACGTCACAGTAAACCCGAAAACCATAACGACGAAGAAGTGTACCAAAAAACACGCCTCTACGCTGAAAACTACAACCAAAAAACCGTGTACGAAGGCAAAAACAACACCGAAGGCAAAAACAACACCGAAGCCAAAACCAGCACCTCACGCCGCGAGTTATAAATGTCGATATGACGCGCGTGGGAAAAGGGTGTGCTACAAGCATTAATTTTCGTAAACTTACGAAAGAAATAATCCCCCCCCCCCACACCGCGCGCATATCTCTCGGTGTCCTCCCTGTATAGCTATTTTCGAGCACACTCGAGAAGTCAGATATAATATCGTGTACTATAATATAATCCAGTAATCTAGATTTTGAACTATTGCTTGTGTGTTTTGATTGCAAGTCGCATCATGGCGAGTCTGCTTTGTTCTCGCAGAGATGCGAATTTATTCTTTTATAATTACTCAAGCTTTCTTTTCTTGAAGTATCGGTGCTTTTACTTTGTATTCTGGGATGTCTGCTAGGTTGATACTTGTACCGATAATAGGAATCCACTTATAATAGCAAAGGCGAATACGCTAAGAATCATCCCATGTCTTATAGCTCATTTTGAGCGGTGTCCAGGTTTATCTGACAAGACCCTTTCACGAACCATCTGGAAGAGATCTGATTCCTACGGTAGCATTGGCGGCCAGTATTTCTCAATGGAGGCAATAAAATGCGATAATGCATCGGCGAATCTGTAACATTATGAGTAATTGAATCGTGAGCAAAATCGCTTCTTCAAATGAAATGATCGGTGTTAGCCGGTGAGATGTTTCCTGGAATTCATTACACGGCCAAGAGAGTGAACTTGTCCTTCGCGTTTATCACCCAAGGCGAAATAGCAGGCTGAGCCCGCGTAATCTACCCTGAAGAACAATCCGATTCTGAAATCGCGTTCTCATCTGACTTTGTGAGTCGAAAGTCACCCCGGCTAGGTCAGCGAGCGATGCATCTTTGACTCTTTCGGACCCACCTTTCAGCTGAAGCTCGCAATTGGGGAAGGTTGAGTCGACCTCGCTTCTTTAGCTCAGTCGCACACAGGCAGGGGAGGCCTGCAAAAGCTCGAAAGTGGAATACCAGGGGAGAAACCTGACATGCTATAAAACCCCCCCCTCTATTGACGGTCATGATAGACTCGAACACCCATTGACATTCATATCCCCAATCATCTGCTCCTTCGTATTTTCCTACACGCGTCTCTTGGTCACTACTTCTTATCCATTGCCGTCAGCATCTCTGCAGAGATAACCGACGAGATGCAAAATACAACACTCCCAACACACCCGCCTGCTGAAACCGTCGACGACGCCATGGGCGAACCAGCGGCTTCAGTCGACGTACAAATGGAGAACCCAGACGAAGTTCAAGACGACGACGGCGACCCGGACTTCGAAGACATCGACGACTCCTCATCCTCCGGCCACGTCGGATCCACCAGCGACTCCGACAATAACGACAGCATCTCCATAGGCGCAATCTCCCAAGAATCAACAGATAGCTACGGAAACGGTCGTCCCCGCGCGGTTCGAAAATCAGACCATCCGCCAGATTTCTACCCGCATCCGCTCGATGGAAATGAAGCATATGGTAGCACCATGACGTTTAAAGAACAGTACGTTCGTGCGTTTTCTGCCGCGATAAGGAATAAACCGAATTGGACGGAAAAGATCAAAGATCGCGAGTTGTTCGCGAAATGGTTGAGGGAGGCGAGTAAGCAGAGTTTGCGTAAGGATGATCATAGGGCTCTCATGTGGGATGCTGAGGATGTCGGATATGTTTATAAGGAGTTAATGGAGCGGTATAAACCTTACGCGGAGGAGTTGAAGAAGCAGGGGGTTAGTGTTGAAGCGGATATCGATGGGGTTTGGAGGTCGGACGAGCTTGTTGATGAGGATCTCAGGCAGCAGTTGATTGATGGTGAGAATGCATCCATATCCGCGTGTTATATATATAGGGAACATGAGCTAATTGTCACGTGCAGCTGTGGCAACCCTCGAGAATGTGCCGGAGGATCAGAAGGACTGGCATCCTGGTTCGAATAACCAGGTCTTGGATTTAGTACACCCGTCTCTGTGGCCAATCATCTACGGTCGGTCAATCGACATTAATAATGGGGAGGCTGTGCAGAAACCAAAGGGTATGGCTGAGGACAAAGAAGGATTCTCCAATCGGTTCTGCTGGCTTCCCTCCGAGTTCGAGATCTCTTCAGACGGGAAAGAAACCAAGATCGCATCATACATAAACAATCTCGCATCGGACAAGCAAAAGGAAATTTTCTATCCAATCTTGGAAAAAATCTTTACCAAGTTCGTTCCGCTTTTCAACCACGTTTTGGGAGACCTGCGTATCAACAAGCATAACCTCAGAAGAGTGACTGCCAGTGCCGGAAATGCATACTGGGATGAAGGTATGGTCAAATTACCGGTGGAGCAATATAATTCGAAATGGGAAACCCTTCTCGACCAATTTGTGAAAGGAGAGCCTTTGAACGTGAACTTTATGGAAAAGATAAGGAAACCCAAAGAACCGAAAATAGAGGATAAGAAGAAGAAGGAGAAATCGTCAGCGCAAAACGATGACGAGTGGGAAGATGAGAAGGAAGATGAAGACGAGACTACTGACGAAGAAGATGACGACGACGAAGAGATTGACCCAGGTGATCCCAACCACGTAGAAGTGCGAGATAACATGGGAACCTTTGTGGATTGGAGCCACTGGGAACCACCCACAATCAACGACGAGATCAAACTAGAAGGAAAAACCGTCAAGGTGATTGTTAAACTAGCAAATATTGTATTAACACCCGAAAACCCCCAATACAAAGGTGGAAGCTGGCATGTGGAAGCCATGTTGGTAAGTCACCTTCTACAGAATCTCCAACAGCTTTTGAAGATGGAATTAATAGTATGATAGAACGAACGAATAATTTCAACGGGTATATACTACTATGCCCAAGAAAACGTCTCCGAAAGTCAACTGGGATTTCGCCGGACGGTGAATGATGTACCACACGTGATGGATTTACAACAGTATTCCGACTGGCCTATTGTGTTCAACATGGAATCTTGGGATGCGTGGACCGTCCAAGAGCTCGGAGGTATCAAGACAAAGGTATACCGGATCCCACAGAAGTGATCGGGGAGGCTTAGAAGCTAACGGGAGACCAGGAACACCGAGCCATCGCGTTCCCGAATATCTATCAACACCAAGTCCAACCGTTCAGCTTGACTGATCCCACGAAACCGGGATACCGCAAGATCCTTGTCTTCTTCCTCTGCGATCCGAGTCCCTCTCACGATGTAATACACACTTTGCCCCCACCATCTACCCAATTGATAGATACTGATGAATGATAAAAAAGCTCCCGACCACGAAGATAATCGCCCCGCAACAGCCAGAATTTAGGAAACAAGTTGAAGAAATCTTACGTACCGGCCCACTGGGTAACATGCCCGAAGAAGTATTCAGCATGATTGTTGAGAATTTACCGCCGTTAGTCTCGAAAGAAGAGGCGCTTGAGTATAGAAGGCAGTTGATGGGGGAGAGGTCGCATTACAATAGGAGGAGCAGCATGGTGCAAGGGACTTCTTACAGCTTGTGAGTGAAATCACCGTATCCATAATTGCTCGATGAATGCTAATATTTCGGGAATATTATAGGTGTGAGCATTGAGTTTTGACATGGTGGATTGAGAATCATAAGGAGAGCTGGTACCTCATAGATTTTTACAAACTGTGTATGAAATTGAGAGTAGAAATGAACACCAATTGACCTGAGTCTCATGTATGTACCTTTCTGTGATAACACCCAGCGTGTAACTGTGCGAATGGGTGCAGGCGATATGTGTTGCCTCTGCTATGACCCAAATGGCTAGAAAAATTTCAAGCTGCCGCAGCTTCAACTTCAACTATCAAAATACCTCCAAGATGACCGACATCCCCCCACCGCCAGTACCCTCCTCGGACAACCCCTCCACCAAGCCACCAAGAACCCGCCCGATAGCCCCGGCAGCTCTCGTTTCCTCATCGCTTCCTACAAAGCCATCCTCAAAACCCTACGGCGAAGACCCTCCACCGTCCATCGAGCAGCAATCCGAAGAAGCTTCACAAACTACTCCTGGTACAGCTAAAAAACCGAAACCGGACGGCCTCAAACGCTCAGACCCTTTCCAATTCGGCACCCGATATCTTGAAGACGGCGATGACGAGTTTGCGTTTAACGCATGGGATCATGTTGAAGTCGACGATGGGTACAAAGCCTATGCCGAGGAACAATACGATATGCAAAGAAAAAACCCCGTGAGAGATTTCGATAAAAGTATGTTGGACGATATGACCCTTACAAATTATGAACATCTCAATTTTTATAAGGAGGGGGGGCTGATTGTGGTATTTTAGACCGTTTTAATGCTGAACCAGAGAAATGGTGGAACAACTTTTACAAAAACAATCGCGAGAATTTCTTCAAGGATCGAAAATGGCTGCAACAGGAGGTAAATATATATTCACCGAGTCAATACCATGAACAAACTAACGTGAAGATAGTTCCCCATCTTAACGACCGCCACAGCTGAAACCTCGCCGCCAATACGTCTACTAGAAGTCGGATGCGGCGCCGGAAACACCCTCTTCCCAATCCTCGCCGCAAACAAGAATCCAAACTTCCACATCCACGGCGCAGACTTCTCCAAAACGTCGATAGATCTGATCCATTCGCAGGAGTTATACGCAACCCACCATCCGAAACACGTTTCCGCGTCGGTATGGGATCTCGGAAACCCGGACGGTACTCTCCCCGACGGTGTGGAAGAAGGGTCAATTGATGTGGTCATTTTGATTTTTGTGTTTTCTGCATTACACCCCGATCAATGGAATCACGCTGTGAAGAACGTACATCGTTGTTTGAAGCATGGTGGGAAAGTGCTGTTTCGGGATTACGGTAGAGGTGATCTGGCGCAAGTGAGGTTTAAAAAGGGGAGGTTCTTGCAAGAGAATTTTTATATAAGAGGTGATGGGACAAGGGTTTATTTCTTCGAGAGAGATGAGATAGGGAAGATATTCGATCCGGCGTTTGGAAAGAAAGAAGGTGACGAGGAAGAGTCAGAGAGGGAGGAAACGGGGATCAAGGCGGTTCTAGTAGGCGTTGATCGACGAATGCTGGTCAACCGTGCGAGAAGGATAAAGATGCATAGATGCTGGCTGCAAGGGTTGTTTGTGAAGGGTGGTGAGGAGGAAGTCGCGGCTACGGTGGCAGAACAGATGGGACCAGAGCCGCAGTGGATGAGGGTGGCGCATACGGATGTGACGGATAAGAGCGGTCAAGAAGCGGAAGAAGTGCAGGTCGTCGATACCCCAAAGTTGGAAGAGCAGGTGAAGACGTTGGATCTGGGGAGTACGCCGTCAGTATGAGTAGACCTGATATAGGCCATGTAGCAGAGTAACAAGATACCCACCATTTTTTCACTTTCATCCCCAAGTCCATGAAGATGTGAGAACAAGAAATCTCGATTTGCATGTTCTTGATCAATCACCTTCCCGCTCACGGAATACCATATCACCATCCTTCCCGACCATATCTTTACACCACTCCTCTAGTATAACCCCCAAAGCAAGCAATGCGCTCTCATCAAGACTGCGTCCCATAACCGCATCCCACCCCTTCGCGGTGTAAAAATCCGCGGCGTAGGCGTGGATTGCCTTCAAAAGATCAGAATCCGGCGCGGCGGCTTTCAAATTCTCGTCACGAAGTATCATATCCACGGAGTCGGGAAGAACGAAGTCCGGGTTGCGTGGATTGTAGAAGAGGATTTCATCCGCAGCGGCTGGTTTCCCGCCTGCGGAGGCCACAGGACGACCAGAAATCGAGAGAATTGAGGAGGAAGCAGCGTAGACGTTGGATGTGGAGTGGGTGTAGGGCTTCAATACGGATTCTCGTTCGGGAGGATACTTTGCGGAGGAGGTTGGAAGGGCCGGTGTTGTGGTTTCTTGGTCGGATTCGGGGCTCACCCACGAAGACGAAGCCTCGGAATTGGTATCGATGGAGTCTCCATCTTCCGGCGACGAAGATGAGGTCATTTTCGAGAAGCGTCGATAGCTGATGGGGTCGGGCGACAGGATGAAAGGTTGAGAGAAAGAGACGCGAAATGCACTTTGGTGGTTTGATGCAGGGAAGAGCGCAGGCGAGCTTGGCGGACGTCTCCAAAGCCGCATTACTCATCCACCTTCAACCTTCTCTTCTTCTCTCCTACTTCTTCGTATTCATCTTCACAGCATCCTCATCGACAGCACCGTCATGACAAGGCCGAGACCGTCTACGTTTTGATTCGAACATGTCATGATCATATCACCGGCTCTGTTCAACCGCAGTCTCGGCCTCGATGTCTTCCCTGTCGCACCCATCGAAGAGGTCTCCAATATATTCACCTCCAGTTTATACAGAGATATAGACTACGATATCCGAACGAGGTTCACGGCTGGCCATGATGGTGTAGCGGGGCACAAGAAAGGTGTCAACTGTCTAGGTGCTGATGAAATCGAGGGAAGATGGTATGCGCATATTACCACGGGGTCTTCCTGAACGATCCGCTGATATAAATCGGATAGGATGATATCTGGCGGCGCTGATGGAAGCCTGCTCGTCTGGGATCTTGAGAAGGAAGGCCAGAGACATACTCTCAGAGCGAATAGCATGGTCTCAAAGTACGTCGGCGATATCTACCTGACATAGACATCGCGGATTCAATTCTGATATCACGGTCACAGGAAAGAAAGGTCCACCCATGGTGTCTCTTCCATTAAATTCAATCCCCATAATTCAAGTCTCGTATGTCACTTGTAGCCTTACCAGACTCACCTTATAATCTAACTTGCTCCAGTTCTCAACGACCTCCTACTCCGCAACCCTCTCCCTATACACCCTCACCCCCACTGCCCCAGCCCTCCTTCAAACATACCCCCTCGACTCCCACCTCTACACCCACTCCACCTCCCCAGCATCAGTATCCACAGCCACGATCGCTGTTGCCGGTTCCTCCCCTCACATCCGTCTAATCGACCCCCGCACCTCCTCCACCTCCCAAACACTCTTCGGCCACATCTCATCAGTCCTCAGCATTGCTTGGTCCCCTATGTATTCCTCCATCCTCGCATCCGGTGGCGCGGACGGAAGTGTTCGAATATGGGATATCCGATTCGGCGCTACATGTTTGGGCACTCTGGATGTTACTCGTCATCCGCAGATGGCGAATAGACCTGCTGGGCGTGCTCACGATGGTGGGGTTAATGGGTTATTATGGAGTAGTGATGGGAGGAAAGTGGTTAGTGCTGGGATGGACGGAAAGGTGAGGGTCTGGGGCATGGAAGACGGGAAGAATTTGGGCGTGGTGTTTCTGCCTGTGTTAAGGAATAAGTATCAGGCGGAATATCCTATGCTCTTGACCGAGTATACTAGCGAGAGTGGATGTCTAGGGGAGATGTGGTGGGTCGGTAATGAGGATCAAATCGTGGCTTTTGATCTGGATGATGGAAGGATGTTGAAACGCATCGGGATTCCAAGGGTAGAAGTCAGAGATGGTATCGGGAGGATCACGGGCTTGGTCGAACGGAAAGGTGTCGGTGAGTTGTATACTTGTCATGCCTGGAAAGATGGGAAGGGATTACAAGATGAAAGGGAAGGGTTGGTCAGATGGAAGGCGAAATGGTTATGTAAAGAGGATAAAGCGGCCGTGCAAAAGACGGAGAAACAGCAACTGTTGCAGGATATCTTTGAGAAAGCGTCGAGACAGCCAGTCACCTTTACGTGATCATGCCAATCAACGAGGTTTTCGGAATTTAGATACATGGATGAGGAGGTCTATTAGATGTATGCCTCGCGACAGAAGAACTACTTATTTCCGTGGTTTTCGCATTGTGGGTCCGGTTTAATGCAATACGGAGACATACATGCCCGACTTGGCGACCAATAATGATTTTTTAGATCCGTGAGGTTCATTCACTACGTCGAGGAACGCAATCATTACCTTCTCATACGAGAGTGTCTCCTTTGGCTTGGGATGTAGCAATACAGCGCGACAGTAGATTGATATGAGAGAAAGCCCGAAGAAGCTGAATACGAATTGACGCCATGCAAAGCTACCCACAGTTTCACCACTAAAATACTACTTTGCAATCCCCCTTTTCATTATTGTTATCAAAATACTTGAGTAATGAAATAAACGTCACAGAGCTCAGTTCAACTCTGCAGCTGCTTTCACTAACTCCGTCCTAAACCCCCCTGCACTTCGGCGCAACACGAAGCCGCACAAGACCTCGTCTCCACCGCCAAATCCTTCCCACATTCCAACACTAACCACCGTTGGGTCGACTTGCAACGGGCTGGACGTCTCTTCCGTCATTGGGTGGTTTTAAGAAGCGATGCAGTTCTTTGTGGGGAAATATAGTTAACGTTGTTAGTGGTATTCGTTTTAATAAAACGGTCTGTTGTTTATCCGAACGTCACTACTGGTTAAATCCGTTTATTTCAACGGTTCGGTATATCCTTCCTGCGCAGGAAGGATATAGCGACCTGTGGTTTCGTTTGAGAAGTTGGATACGAACAAGGGGATTGAAGAATGGCAGGGATTTGATTCTTTTTTTGGGGTGAAATTTGGACCGGATGGTAGAGCGGTTCGTACTATTCATTACAGTGCCGCTCGGTCTAAACTTTGGGTTCACGAGGGAGGTGCATGTACGAAAGATGCGGGTTTTGAAAACGATCGGTGTAATTCTTCTCGCGTGGCTTTCCCGGAGTTTGTGTTCTATGTTGCAAAGACTCAAATGGTTCTGTTACGTTAATTTTGTGTTTGTTGGATTAGGTCTAGCCTTCATGGCACAAGATCTTGCAATGGAGTTTTGTGGTTTCTTTTAGTCGGTTGATAGGTCTGGAGCTTGATCAAGCTGTTCAATATTGTTTTTCAATTGATCGACGATATCCATAGAATGAGGTCTGTTTGAATGGTGCATTTGAATTCGCTTCTATGAATATAACAATTGCTCCCATCGATGGATGCATCCCAGCCTATAGAAGTATGTATACGAGTGCTTGTTCAACAGAGCGAACCGACTTACTATTGGCTTCTTGGTATAAGAGGCAATGTGGACAAAATGCAAATCCTTTATTAACGGCGCGATGCATGCGAAATTATTGAAGCTCGCCCTATTTGCGGCACGAAAATTCATTTCCCGGGCCACCAACAAACTCGGACCGGACAGATATCACCCGATGCTTATTTCCAGATAATAAAGTGTATGAGGAGCCAAGTGCTAAGTATGCAAGTGCCCTTGCACTTGCATGTTAACATACCAATCGTCAGATGCCTCCAGTATCGTCGTCCGAGGAAAACGTTCGAACGTTCCGCCACAAACTCAATTGAGTAGTCTTCACCAACATATGGATGGATATCTCGTTCCCCAAACTCATTGACTATCGATACCTCGAGAAATGTTTGATCATCTGCTGATGTAGTGGTATTATTCGTGAGTGGCAAGTCAGGAGTTATAATATCGTACTCTGCATTACTGCGGAGCTCTATCTCCTAGATCCTGTGCCATATCCTCGTGAGATCCTCTTGCATTATGCGAATTAATACCAAATCCTTTTAAAAGAATCCAAGCTTCTTGGGAAATTCGGAAACTTTGCTCCAAATTTATACCCCGGAACAAACATTAACGATATGCAGGCTTGAGTTTCCATGGACTTAAGCATTCTCAATCAGAGAGATTAATTCTCCACTTCACGATACTCTTGACGGCGTTTAGAATGTAATTCGTCGATTTGTGAGAATCAAATAGTTCGGAAAGATCGCATACCGGCTTAATCCCGTAGTTTGGAAGTTCTAGAACAATCTATGGGATTATATTGTGTATTCTAACTAGGAGTTAATTCTTTGTTTTCTAGAAGTGGGTGGTTGTTTACACCGAATTGTGGTAATTGATGGCATATCTCCATTCATTCAAATAAGAAAACTGTTTGATATTGTTAGGTTATCTCCAGTATTCGGCATTGAAGAAGCCCGTTACCGAATAATATCCGTGAATTGAAAGGTTCTAGGCCGGTCTTTGAGTCTCTCATCCATTGTTGACGCCGTTGGATCGAGGATTTTAGACCCTTTTCGCACAATTCGGAGAGAAATTATGCCACATACGATAGGTTTCGCGGTGTTAACCTCTATTTCGTATAGATTCGAGGTATGAAATGTAGAAGACTAAAGTCCGTCAACTCGGCGGGTCTAATCAGACCGGGTTAATACCGTTGGTTCTTGAAATCTGTAGCTTTTTGATCTCTGCTGCGAGACTCGGGTGGTGGGGTTAAGGTTCGGCATTCTCACACACTGGTTGCCCGACTCACGAATCCGAACCGCGACAACCGTCAAAGATCTTAGAGAATCCGACCACAACTCCGGATTTAAACATCGAGAGCATCAAATCGGCTAATTGAAAGGAAAGAAAGGAAAGGGGCCCTCCCCTAAAGCCGCGAGGAAAACCAAAGTCGGGTAGTTGACTTTGACTACCTATCCGAATCTCTCGAGAGGTCTCTTATTCCCGTGAACCCCATCAGGTTAGAACGAGCCTAAGAGAGCTTGATGCGTTTATGATACTAGCTCCGAGAGTTATACCGACTCCGAGAACATGACATCCATTCTTGTTATCACCGCTGGTCAAGCACTGTACGGCATCAGCGAGCAATCACTCTTCGGCGGACTACTCGAACTACTACCCTAACCAAGCACTGGATAAGAAGACTTTCGGATAGATCTTGGTAACGGGAATAGGACGGATAGCTTGATCATCTTCTTGACCGGAGCGAGACTCGAAAGCGGTATGTATAAGGGCTCAAGGAGATAATACACACGCGGAACAATAGTTTAGGCGGCCACAAACCCCAGTCTTGGAGTTAGCAATCAAAATGAGAAATAATTCTCCCGAGTCTCCTCTCCTAACACCGCTCACTCGGTAACATATTCACTAAAGCTCACCGGAATATCTAGCTAGATAGGCGAGCGATGGGGACACATGGGAACTTATTTCCATTGCCATGATGAAAGCGTTAAGCTGTGAATGTGTTGAGTTACAGATTTTGGTACAAAATGCAACAACATGAGTCGTTGTTGAGGTTCAACTAAGATTGTGCTACACCGACTTTGTCACACCTGTGTAGAAGAGCCATGCCACCATGCCTTACACGCATAATATCTCTGTTTTCGGCAAAGTCAGTTGAGGAGGAATATGCGGCGGTTGATTACGCATCTATCATGCGACCATGAGCACACTATGTTAAGTAAGAGGCCATCGAAATATCACGGGTCTGAAAATCTAGATGTCTGGATCCTCAAGTCTATAAGAACACCTTCGAAAACGCTCAAAGTTCTATAAATGGGATCAAGATCTCACAAGTATCATTCGTCAATACTAATAAAAAATTTTTACAATAATATTAGCGCCGAAGAGCGCATTGTGAATTTGGCGCTAGCAATCGAGTGCATTCTAGAAATGGATTATACGAACATTAGCCCTTTAAATTAATCACCACGCATCTACGCCAAGTAAGTATGCGCATCGTATATTTCCCCATCAAGATCCGGGCCACGGACCTCCGTCTTCGAATCGTCGAAGCTTGGAGATTCGTGGAAGCGTTGGTATAATCGACAATCCAGTCGCCATGGCAGACGGATATTTGAATCGAGATCATAATCAGGATCAATCCGGTTTAGCAACTTTTGGTTCGACCCGGCATTAGAAACTGCTACGGTTGGACCCGGGTTATCCTCGTCGGATCGGTCGATCGATCGATCCGTTGCCTCGCCTTTTATACGCTTTCCGACCAGGTGTATGCATAACAGACCAGTTAAGCTCCGACAGGAAACGCCGATATGACAAGCCATGGCTTAGCTTTGAGGCACGCGGTATAACACATCGGCACGGTGTTGATTCTCTGTTGATCCAACTGCATAACAAAGTTTTGCCAGGGATGAGCGTATTGGTATATGGATAATCACGGTTGATTTTTTTGAATGTGGCATTGATGTATTGGTTAATCAAGTGTTGGAACTAACATACTAGTGGGCGTTGAAGGCGAAGCTAGTACGAGATAGTTGCACCCTCGATGTTCTAGAATCGAGTCGGCAGAACACATAATCGAAGATTTGACAAGCTATAGCTCTTGGGGCGCTCTTGAAGTCTTTGAAGTTTTCAATACTGTGCAAGCCTATATCCAAATTTAGTCATTCCAACCCGTTCAGATTGGAAGACAACGAGGAGATCGACGGCATCGGTGGGTGTTTTCACCAATCATACAAGCCCGCTAGCTTCTGATACGAAGTCCAAAGTCGGCGCTTCCGTCAATGAACCCGCACAAGTCACCTACCATGGATCATGTCACGGGAACGGGAAGGGAAAACGGGATGGAGTTGCATTGACGAGCCCAGCCTGCATGATAGTCCATGGACTAGGAAGAACGGAAGCCTCGCAATCCCTTTCTTTAATATATCTCAAACGTTTTCGGGGTAGAATAAGAGCCCTGCAAGGTTCTTGGTATACTGAGTTTTCAAGTAAGGTATCTTGCCACAAATGCAGGTTTGGCGCGTATAATGGAAGTGATCGTCAAGGGTTGAACAGGGCTCGGAAGCTGCCATTCTCTTGACATGTTCCCACAGCATTCCTGAGGTTGAAAATACTTCGCTGATAACTGCCTGTTGACGCCCAACGGTTGCTCCGAAAGGAAGCAGAATCTGTGATTGCAACCGCCGGGAAACGTTGAATGCGCATCATTTTCGTATCGTTCGGCTAGCTAGCCGTTTTGTGAAGAGATCTGTCGGCAGTTCAAACGTTCCAACATCGTTTTCTGCTAGTGATATATCAGAGTTCCTACCAGAAAGAGCCAAAAAGATACTCCTTTGAACGGTTATACCTTATCGTACCTCCACCCGCACTCGTACGAACTAATCGACGAGCTCACGAGCAAAAACATGAGCCAGGCAATGCACCTCGAACAGGCTCGTTAGTTCAACGTATCTAACAGAAGACCGCCTTGGCAACGGCTTCAGCTCTCTGATAGCCACTTGCATGAAAGCTGCCGTCTCTACATGAGAAAGCCTTGAAATTGATGCCTAAGCGTCCCCAAATCGCCCCAAAGTGGTAAAGAAGCAGAAGAGCTCTAAATGCGAGGAAATTCTCTCGTTTGTTTGAATCACCGTTTCCGCAAGGAACGAACTTTCGCTTATGCCGTGTAAGTGCTCCATCCAGCAAGAAACCTTATGCAGAAGTGGTGTCATGATGGAGTGTGGTTGTTGGAGGCTTAAGCTTAACACCCTTTTCATGTGGCGACGGCAAGTTTGTGTTGGGAGCGGTGTTGGTCTGGACGCAAGATGGATCACTGCGCCGTCGCCATGCTTTTCACACGAGAGAGACGAGAGTGGAATTGTGGTACTGGGCATACTCCACTCGTATCGGTATGGCTTGAAGCGAGGGGTTTTCACTATCTTCCTCAGGCGAATCACATTTCTACATACTGCGCACACAGGAAGAGAATTTATTGAGGTAAGGAGAAATGCTTGCAGTCTCTGTGTAACGAGCAGACGGAACACTGCTCGTCAATTATTTCCTCAGCAGGAATCCGTCCGTGGATCAGCCGTTGTCGGCCTCTCTAGATTCCTGCCGTTGTGGATTGTGATATCAAATACTATTACGCCGAAGAGACGAAATGGCAAGGGAATCTATCAGGGGTCGTGAATGACCATTCACGACCACCCCGATTATCTATCATCGAACAACGGCAAATACTCTGTTGCCGATATCCAGTATGTCTTTCGCTCTCCGCACTTCGTGCTCGCGTCTGGTTAACGAGACAACTTTCGCTCAAATGCGAGTTTTGAAGCCCTTCTCAGAAACGTCGCCTCGATCTTAGTTTCTGCGAATCTAAATCCCTGTACACTTACCAACTATCTGGAGTTGGGTATTCGACGGCTCTTCTCGTTGGTCAAGGTGCCATTTTAAACTTCTGGGGATTTCCCAATCGGTAAAAGAAACAACCAAAATGGGACGAATCAAGACAAAATGCCTAATGTGGGAGGAGAGACTTGGAACTGCGCGTGGGGTTTTGTTAGCTGGAGGGGCAGCAGACTAAGTCGGTGAGGCTGAAGAATCTCGAGATCCTCAAACATTCACAAATCTCGAAACCCTCGGGAGAAATCGCAAGGGATGGCTCAGTTTCTGTCATGAACCCGCTCGGATCACGGATGGTGAAATCATTTGCATGCCATTCCTTCCAACTGGGCTATCGCAACCGAAAATACCTTTGTAATACTCACCTAAGCTTCGCTTGCTACCGTCTTTCCACCCTGTAATTTCACCATCACGCCCATGAAAATGCGCCCCGCGATTTGAGGTGTTTTTTTCCCTGTTCAATCGAACATTCGTAAAGTCGGTCCCGAAACAGATCTATCTCGGGTAGCCTAGCGAGACCCTTAATATGTTAGGATAACCCATGTGTACCGCGTCCACTTTCTAAGATCCAAGCCCAAAAGCCCGATCATACGATAGTGATTCTCCAGTCATTAATTTAATAGGTCTAGAGCAGTCCTTTTCCGAGACTCCTTTTTCGCAATTTGAATTCAAGACGAAGAAAAAAAAAAAAAAGGTATGGTGAGAGAGAGCATGAAAACACCTTGTGATTTGATCGGGTTTCGCGAATCTTGACTGGTCCGCACGCCCCCTCATGCAGCCCGAAAAATCTTGTGGTGAGCCATCATCATTCATCATTCTTCTGTGGAGAACACCAGACATTCATGCGTCCTCCCTGCCTATCAAAAGCCGAGGGACCTCGTTGTGTGGATTTGTGAAACCTATATCACTTTTTTTCTCCGGCAGTTATACCTGCGGCCACCGCTGCTGGGGTTCTAGAGTGCCTTTTGGATATGTGACCAATCTGTACAGAAATTCCGGTCAATCACGATCTTTTCCTCGGCCTATTTGGCGTTCAAAGATGTTTCTCGTAAACCTAGTACCAAGATGGCAAACGGGAAAATAGCCACGTTAGATGGAACACAAGAAAGGGTGACACGAAAGGGACGCACGTTCGAACGGAAGCCCGCACAAGATCAGGAATGTCTCGGAATGCTGTGGTTCCGAAACTACTACCCGTTGGACAAGTGAGGTTTTAGCGTCTAGGAAACAACCCTGGAGGAAGAAATGAAGAGGGGAAGACGAAATGATTTTTTTTTTGGGGGAGGTCAGAGCTTTACATCATAGCTTTGCATCTGCTGGACATGTTTAGAGTAATTGTCCCTCGTCGAAGTCCGACAAGGCAACTCAAATCCAAGATTCTCCATGCAAGGAATGCTCACTCGCAGGGCAAATGTGCTGTATACAGGCACGTAAATGCTCTCGTTCACCGCTTTAGCCGGAAGCCTGGATTCTTCAAAATGTTAATAGTCTCCGATAGGCTACAGCACGAGAACTAGCCCCATCTATATGTAGCATACCTACTATGTTATTTTTTTCGCTCCTCGGAAGACTCAAAAAAATAAAAACGTGGCAATACGAAGAGGGGAACACAGGAGTGCATATTGGGGCGGGGATCACAGCCTAACCCCATGAGGGTTTGCAATTATTCAACAGTGGGTGTCACAAAGTCGAAAGATCTGCAGCTTGCATTCTTCCAAGGTGAAGGAGGCCTATCACAAAAAGGGTCTAAAAAAAACAGTCTCGAAAAGAAGTCGCCTATCATATACTACAAATAGGATAGAGAAACTTAAAAAGTTAAGACGGGTAGATCCCTTTTCATAAAGTCCTGTAGCAACTCGCTATTTGGAGCTGTGGAATGCGCAGGGTGGATGGAACGCTCAGTTAGAAAGATGCTAATCATGCAAAGTTCCATATGGACAAACTGGAAAACAAGGGACAAAGCTCCGGCGATCGTGAGCGCGCGACGATCAATTAGTCCATTCAATTCTAGATCTCGCCTTACGAATATATCCTACTTTCCTACAAATGACAATTTAAATGGATCATGGACTTCAATTGTGATTTATGATTGAACGAAAATGGTCCGAATTCTCTAAAGCAAGATCTGGGCGGTATGGCTAGATCATCTGCAAGCCATTCGCCAGGGGCTCAGTTATAGGATGTACAAATACATCACGAGAAATGAAGTTTGACTCTCTAGAGATAAAGAGAGGGAAAGAGGGGAAAAAAGAAAAATTCGAGAAATGAACGCCTCCAGCCAAAGTTATCCCGCTTTATAATGTCAAACAAAACAATATTGAAAAGAGGAAAAACGCCGGATATATCTTCTTTGCAGACAAGGCAATCATGATACTTATGCTGAAAATTCGACAAAAACAACGAATCAATGTGGTCCTGCAAACGATTGAAAAAAATGATGGTATATGCGGAAACTTTTATGTTTGAGCAAAACCCTTGAAAGTACTCCCAGTCCAAGGAAATAACAAAAAGAAATGAAAGATCATCGCAAAATATTATAAGTCCCCAAAAAAAGCCCATCAAAAATTTCGTTACGGTGAAAAGAAAATGCGATTTTGTACAGGTTGTGGCGATATCGATCGCCTTTGAATGTAATATCGTATATTAGTTGTTCACATAGTTGCTGCAGTCGTCGAATAACCGTTTCTAAAGTTATCGAGGATAAGTTTCTCCAATCCTTCGATGGTGTATGGCTTCTTGAGGAAGCCCTGCATGCCGACTCTTGTGATATCCCTGTGAGCGTCAGGGCTGGCATCCGCGCTGACAGCCAGGACTGTCAACCTTCTCCTCCCGCTGGCGTACTGGGGGAGCGAGAAGATCTTCTCGGTAGCTTCAATTCCGTTCATTTTTGGCATCCATAGATCCATTAGAATCAGCTCGATCGGATTTTCGTAGTTGCTCGTCATTTCCATAACAGCCACGGCGTCTTCACCGTCTTCAGCTTCAATAATGTCGGTGAATCCGAGATTTTTGAGCATTTTCGTGATCAAGTTACGGTTGATATTATTGTCCTCGACGACGAGAATACGGAGTGGCATCTTCTTTCCGAGGTCTTTGTCGAATCTGCCCTTCTTGCCAGGTTTATGAGGAGTTGTACCGTTAACTGGTTGTCGGAGTGTTATAGATTGTTTACGAGGTCGGTAAGGTACCGTTGTATCATCGGCGTCGTTCGTGAAAGATCCGTGTCTCGTGTGGGTCGTCATAATCGGAGATGGGAGATCCGCAGAACTCGTGGTTGGCCGTTGGAATTCGGGCGAAGCCAATCCCTGCATCAAAGAGTTACGGTCGACCGGCTTCCTCGCAGCAATCGCCGGAGAACCAGACCTGATATGATTTGATTCCTTGCCCATCTCAATTGGCAAACTGATGTGAAACTCCGATCCAGTATTCGGCCCTTCGCTAACGGTCTTGACAAGCTCGATGTCGCCTCCCAGTCGGCCCGCTAAGCGCTTAGCAACAAAGAGACCAAGTCCAACACCATCGAAATCCCTTGTGAGACTGTTGTCCTGTCTCTTCCACATCCGAAAGACGTCTGGTACAAACTCTGGCCTGATCCCCGGACCCGTATCTGTGACCTTGAAAAGCACCTTTCTTGAATCTGATGAGACAGTCGATACCACCTTGACGTCACCCTTGGGTGTGAATTTGACTGCATTGTGTAGAACAGCATATAATGTTTTTTCCAGTGTGAGTTTGTCAACTGTGCAGCGGTTAGCAATTGTGTTCTTTCAAGCTAGTGAAACTGGTTGGCTTACTGATAAGCATCGGTGGAACAAACTCGACCGACCAATCGATCCTCAACGTTCCGGATCTCCTTGTTGCTGTCACAATCTCTCCAAACTGGTTAGGTACAACCTGTACCTTTTCAGGTCTGCCGCCGCTCTTCAATGCAACTTGCAACATGCCAGATATGAATTCAATCAAATTGAGCCTTTTGTGGTTGAGCGTGACTTGGCCAGAAGCCTCTTGGTGAATGGTGTGTGTCCCAGATGGTGTTGGACCGGTTGGCGGAAGGGGTAGAACGCTCCCAGGACGGTTCAACGAGGTATCTATTTCTCTTTTCGAGAGTTCTTCGGGAGGCAAACTGTTGGCTCTGCTGCCTCTTAGTCGACACATACGGCGCTTGCTAGCAGAGCTTTCAGCGGGAGGCGTTTTGGAGCGTCCGGGCGGTTGAGGTGTCGGTGGGCCAACGTTCTCATTGTCACTCCTTTTCCTCTTCTTGGGATTTACCAAGCTCTCAATCGGATAGGTTTGGTTGGCCTTTGACATCAGACCTGTGGGTAAAGGATCGGGGCGAGTTATAGCTGGTGGATCCAGAGCGATATCAGAGTTGAGGTCCAATGCGTGGACCATGTTGTCTGCGGCATCTACCACCCGCTGCGCGCTGTCTAAATTATTGGAAACCCACATTAGTACTAGTTCTTCAAATGATCTATATAGAAGCTCATACCTTGACAGTTTTCGATATTTTTTCGCATGTCATAGACAAACTGACGCAAGACAGAAGGCGTCGGATCGTCCTCCAGAGCGTCGAGCGAAGCAAGCATCACATCTAGCATGCCAACGACACCTTGTAGCGGAGTCCGTAGCTCGTGCGATAGATTCCTCGCCGCGGGACGTATTGTCTGCTGCGGGGAAACATCCTCGTGGAGAACTACATTACCCATGAACGGATTCCACGGTTTCGTCATATTCGAATCCGATGGATTTCCTGGTTTCTCGAGGATCCGCCATGTAACCAGATCTTCCAACGATTTCATAAAAAGCTCGAGGAACGCCCAGGTCAAACCAGGCCTGGAATCCAAACCTAGTTTTGACCACATCATACCAATATGACCGTAGCATTTGCCTTCCGTGAAGAGAGGAATCGCTAGATATGCCTCGGCTGGTATCGGTAGAGCTGCAGAATTCGGATTATCCGGAAACAGGCTCGGCAGGCTATCTGGGATAACCAGAACTTTGTCGTGCTTCATGTGAGCGCACGGGCATTTGTAGCCTTTGTATTGGATGTCTTTGTATAATGCTTCCTGTCCATCGTGATTTCTGACATAATAAGCTAGACCCATCAAACATGACCCTTCCTCGCCTAACGGTGGGTACTCGACCGCACTCTTAGCATCGCCTTTCAAAATCCTCTTGGCAACAAAAGTATACTGAGAACCGGCAATGTCTGCCATGCCGGTCATCAGCAGCTTCCAAAACTGCTCGCCTTGTAACGAGTGTAGCTTTAGTTTCAGGTTGCTAATTTGGTTTCTGGCTGTCAACTCATCGGGAAGATAGTGTTTGTTCATCGTTTCCATGAACCCAGGCTGTCCGTAGTGTATTATCGATTTGTTGTCACAAGAAGGAACGCAAATAGTGGCAGGATCGTCCAGCGAGACGTCTATGTCCATCGCTGAACTTTTAGGGCCGTCCATATTGAAGTATTTGCGCCGATCAAAGCGGCGGGAGAATCGGGAGGAGCTACGAAGGATAGAACGGCGATTTGATACGCCGGTGAGCTAAGAAGCTCGTGTGGAACTGAAAAGGCGATCCTTTCAATGCGGAGCAATGTTGTTCCTGGTCCCAAAGGTATCTCGCGTGGAATTTAAAGGAACGAAGGTGGGGGAGTACGGAAGATATGTCGACGGCCGGTACCAGAAGAGATTGAGATCGGAAAAAACGTGCGAGCAGGGAATATTTCCGGCAAAGTCAAAAACGTGGCAGCGACGTGGCCTGGGTGTAGGACGGGAATAAAGATATCTTTGCAAAATGGGGAGCGCGAATGGTTTGTTGTACAAGTCGTTCTCGTCTGGATAACCTGGCGGCCGCCTGCGATAGTTTCCAATTATTATTTGGGTAAGTGCTCCGTTGCTTCAAGCCCTTTTGTGTAAAACCAACCGGATCCCCGGGATTATAGACTCGTCGAGATCCAAATATATTGTACAAAACCCGGTAGGCCTAGTTTGAGATGTAAAGTTTGTGAGAGGTAAGATCGAAAGGGCTAGAGTGACCACCAAAGTTGTATTAGACGGGGAACGATAAGGGGTGAGCGCGCGGAAAGTAGATGTGAGGAAGCGTATGGTTTCTAGAAATGTAGTACAACTGCGAAAAACCAGCCTAGGTACATTGCTATTTCCGATCCGTATCGATGATAGCTGGCTGTGGAGCTGACAGAAGTATCATGCGCAAAGTTTCAGGTTATGAAAAAGCAACCGCTAGATCATCGAATGCGATTACTGCTGCGACGGAAGGATTGTGGGAAATAAACAAGAGAGAGATGACAGGAATCATGTAAGAACTCCTTGTGGTCGTCGCCGCACGCAACAGAAGCCGATAGGAAGTCTAGAAAGGGATGCAGGCAGATCTAGTGAAACATACCTTCAGAGAGCGTTTGGAAACAAATTCTAAAAGAAGTTGTTCCAGAACTTGGGTCTGACATGCAATCTTTCTTATGTTGGTGGCTTTGTGAGACTTGAATAATATATTTGTAGGGCCAAGTGGATTTATGCAGAGAGGCGCAAGGAGGTAGATAGTATCGGGAACCCAGAGCGTTGAAAAAGAGAGCTGAGACAGAATATCGTGGCAAGTATCGCGTGGCCGCCTAGGGTACCGAGGATTAGGTCGATATCGTCTAAAATTCCCACGTCGCAGTGTAGCAGCTTCGGGTTTTTGGATGTGTAGTAGAGGCTGAGAAGTCGTGGAACGTCTTGATGTCAAAGTCCGGGGTGACAAGTACTCGGCGCAATCATGGAACCAGTGCTAATTTTTCCTTGCTTGAATGAAACTATGGTGAATGAAACAAAAAGGAAAGGTTGATGGGGTGGTATACGAAGAGTCGAGGAGAAAAGTCCTTTCTAATCTCACACTAACAGAAAGAGATAATGTGATCCTGTTGCTTCGTTACTCTGAACTATTCTAGCGAGTTGGTCATACTATCACACTTCCCCCAGTAGGTTGGCCCAGACGGTCCTTCAAACAGCTTGTGGAAGAGTACAAAAGTACAAGTTGGTCGACGAAATATGCAGAGTTTGGCACCTGGTGTCACCGCGGATTCAAAAATCTCGTTCGGAGGTCGGGAAGGCGTGATCAAGAGAGGAGTCTTGATTTTATTTTTTCTATTCCCGCGTTGGCTTCAGGATATCAAGGTCGGCTGTGTTTTTTTGGAAGAGAGGTTGAAGTAATCTGGTTCGTCGCCACTGGTTGGCAGATCTAAGGTTGTTGTCGGACTCCTGGATTTGTATGGCGTGCCTGCCTGGGCCGATTGGAGGCTAGGCTTTCCAACGGCGGATGCTCGTTATTTTTTGCCCCCCAAAAATGTGATACTGGCGGGAACTACGTCGATGATATGCGAGGCGGATTGGTATCGCAAGTGCAAGCGTCGGAAGGCTTTTCTGACAGGCGGCCGTGGAAGTTTTGTAGAAAAGATTGTTCGCAAGAAGGAACAATTATTAATACCAAACGTGCTAGGCGGGATGTGAACGATATGAATAGCAGTAGCGTAAAAGGACGACTAGTTATATCACACACACACAGCTTATCCAAACCAGGGACGAAGCGACAGTGTAATGAAAGAGGCACTATCAACAGAGGCCGCAGCAAAAGAAAACATAAAAGTGCGCCCTCGCGAGAAAAATGAAAAAAATGAAGGCCGTTTCAACTGGATCGCGAGGCTGATGCCAGCAGGGGAGGGACAAAAAAAACGTGGAGCGACGGCAGTAATAGTGATATTATGAAACTGGGGAATATCGTCGTCAACTTGCTGCGATCCTAACGGGTTAGGTTGTTCAAAGGTAGAAAAGAAAAAGGTCGCCGTCCTCTTGTCACTTCGGCCCAGAAATGAGGATGTGATAGAAAGCAAAACTTTCCGAACCCACGAAGGAAGGATTGAAGAAGAACAGTTGAGGCAAGGTCCAGTGCAGAAGTCGTACTCGTACGTGAGCGAGTGTGCGAGAGAGGCCAGACAGAGAGCGAGGGGATGGGCACTAGCGGTGCAAGTGGGCTGCGAAGAGTTCCCCTTCCCGCCAGCCAATGAAATTGGGGTCACTTCCCTCAGGTCTGGGCTACCCTCGCCCTGCCCTGCGAGAAAAGTTGGGGCTCCACAAGGAAGAAAATCGAAATCGGTGTTGGCAAGGATGACCCTTCCGAGTAAGCCTTTTTTCTCTCTCGCCAGTCACTTTGCTGGCGCGGGAGGGACTTTGAAGTGAGGGGTCCGCCTGCTTTCCTCCTTGCTGGAAAAGCCCAGCCCAGCCGGGGCGTCGTCGGTTGGTGGGAGGGCCCAAAGTGGCGTACCTTAAAGGGTATGTTTGAAGTACAGTACTTGTTTAGACAAGTTTGTCCGGCGTCGATGGCATAGTCATGTTACCACCGTTGAAAGGAATGCGGATGCTTAGCGTAGGATCAGAATATCATCATATGCTATGATATCAGATTAAAGCAGTTGGAATTACTATTTTAATGGGTGCCGACGAACGACTGTTCTTTGGAACGGGCACCACGCGAACGGGTCTTCCGAAGGCCTGCGGCTCCTCTTTCAAGGAGAACCCGAGACCCAGAAATGCAATCCACGACGGCAGCTGTTAACAGGACGACACCTTGAAACAGTGGGTGATAACAGCTTGCATATCGCTCTTCGTACGATGGGGACGGGGAGGGGTATGCAATATGAGAATTCGGGAGGTAATAACAACAATCGTAATAAATGATACGACTATGAGCTGGTGTCGTTATTCTGCTGCCCCAAATTGCGTTTTGTGACCGCGCAGTTTTCCTCTCTCGCAGTCTTCTCCACGCCTCCGCAGCTTAGATAATCCTTATTAAATTCCGCAGCGAGTCAAGACAGCGCTCTTTTCGGGAACTGATGGGATTGAAGGGAGAAGGTGTGGGAACTATGGCCGCGTCTAGAACTCTTGGAAGCAGGGAAATCTGCCCCAAAGCGAATCAGATGGCCTTGTTGGATTACAGAGCAGGTGGCCCGATATCCATCTGACCAATCAGCGCCAGCCGGGGTGTGCCCACTGCGAGCAGACCAATCATGTATTTTCGACTGTCCGAAGTACATGTACCTGCTACAAGCTATGCTTCAGCGGATTGGAGACTTGGCCGGGGGTCCATACCTCGCATGCACACGTAAGTACTCCGTACATGTCAACATTGTCCTGCGGACCTCCAAAGAGGGCCGTCTACAGTCGGGACGTTGACGGTGGCTCTCTCTTGACACCAGCCCGATAAATTAATATTCTTTACCGAGTCGGCGAGAGCGGAGAGTAAGCACGCCTCGCTGCCACTTTCAGCTCACGAACAGATTTCACGGATCCGGATGGAGCGGCACAGGCAGGGTTCTATTCTAGCTAGTAACGCCAAGCAGAGTCTAGGCATTCTCTCCTAGCAAGCCTTCGATAGAATTTTCAACCGTGATGAGATTGAATTCGTGAGAGGGCCAAGTGGTGTGAAATGCTTGTTCGGAGTATTAACGGGTCGGTATTTTGTGCTGTCCCACAGATATAAAATTGGGTATGTTTTTTGTTCGCGATATCATGAGATGAATGAAACGCTCCTCCCTACAGAAACTACACAAAGAATTCACTACTCCGCATTCCCACAATGGGCATCTGGATACGCTGCTATGCCGTGGCCCGGCAGGCGATAGACCAAAAAGCCTCATCCTAAAGAATTTTTTGTTTTTCTTTTCTGGTGATGCAAGCCAACGGCTGAATTTCGAACAGCATCGGTGGGAGGGCTTGGGGGGCGCGCGAGGCGTCACAACCTGGCCGGCGCCGTGCTTCGTAACGACAATCACCACCCTGTTTAATATCTTTGAACGACTGCTCTGAGATATCCTGAACAGAATGAGATCTTGAAAGGAAAAAAATAAATAGAAAAAATAGAAAAACAAAGATGCTACAATCTGAACTCACGCGAGCCTCATACCCGCCGAGCAGCTACCTGGGCCTCTTTCAATTGAAGTGCAATTCCGTTTGTCCAGCTCGTTTCGCTTACTAGATCTTCGTGCCAACTGCTCGTTTGGTTGGGTGAGCAGAGCCCAGACTGGTCCGTCAAACAAATCTCACCAGCTTTGTCTCTCCTTTGAATTCCTAAAATGCATTCATCCAACCGATATAAAAATTATCGGCAGTCAATCTAGATGTTACTACTTCTATTGTCAATAAGATCAACAACTTCTTCCAGCGCAGTGACAAATGATGTTGGATGCTCGCTGGCATGCGTGATTCATGGGCGGACCCTGTCCAGGTCTGTCTCGACGTGTATGAGATCATTGAGCGTGGGGCCTGGGACTCTATTGGGCACCATGCGCCGGCTAACTCGTTCATGTATTCACATGTGCATTTCTGCATGCGAAGATACAGAGTTGCGCATGCATCGGTCTAGACGCTTCGATTTCTCGAAACAAGGCGAAATACGAAGGGTAAACTCTTCGATCATGCAACTTTAATATGACAGTGCAATGAGCGAACCCACGCATTCTGGTTAATTCTACCCGGCTCCAAGACAGGAGGACCACTAGCCCACCAGCCGGATCATACGACATCCGCAGGCCAAGCAGGAATAATTTGACGGACCCTATAACAGAGACGGATATACCACCATGCAGAATGGAACTCTCCCTTCGTGTTTTCTTGCCATTGCCCGAGACCCACTTTGAAAATGAGAGAAGGAAGAGACGAAGTCCGTCCCAAAAAGTGATCTATCGATGACAAGGGCCCTTGCTTCACAAACCTGAATTGGTGCATCCACTTTTCAGGGCTGAAGGTCCTCGTCCGAAAAGAGATGAGAGGCGCGTAAACTTGCAATATCGTTCGACAAAACTTGCACCGGTTCCAGTCAAGTCTCTCGCACATTCTTTCCCGCACCTTTCAAAACAGGATCTGGAGATTGCGAAGGGTCAAGAACAACCGGTGATCGGCTCTCGTTTATACCAAAATAACCATTCGGCGGCTTGTTTTCCAGCCTCTCGGTTCCAGATACGCCTCCACACAACGCCGCTATCGACAATTCCTTCTGCGACTACTCGACGTCACGTTAATACTTTCCTCTCATGCCTAAAAACCCTATCAAGAACCGATTTTGTGACCGCCACCGTCCCATGTGATGACCTGAAGAATGTTGCCCTGCACTTCGACCCTGCTGCTGTGTCACAGTCTAGAATGACTCCATAAAATCTCTTTCTCGACAAAACCTGCTCTGTCGTCAGGCTCGGAGATTACCTATTACCAAGAAATATGTATCAATCCACAACAAGAAGCATATCTCCGTCATCAATTGAGGTATTTTATTTTAGTCGTCAAAAAAAACAAGATCTTAAGCAGAAGACCCAATATCAAAAAGTGTTCGCCCCCAAACCGCTTTCCAATCCCGCTCTCGATAATCTACGACACCTATATCAGACCACGTCTATAGGTTCCCTCTTCTCGCGGGCGACGATCAAATCCAAACCCCGACTCCTCGGAACTCCCTTTCCCGATCTTTCCCAAGAAACCCATTTCCCAAAGGCGGGTTTAACAGGCCCAAGCTTCTAAGATCGTCGTTCCCACGATTCATGTTACATCGGGACACTACAGCTTTTAAGCCGCGGTGCAGAAATACTATTTGAGAAGAAAATGCCATTTTCACAAACCCAGGGAGAAAACTGCGTAGACCCACTCTGTAGCTTCCCTTCGTTTCTGCGTGCTATGAACGAATAAATTTCCCTAGAATACTAGTACGTACTCCACAATTTGACACATAACGCGATTGGACAAACACGATTCGTGCATCGTACGAAATCTACTTTTCCAAAACCTCGTTTATCTGCGAAAAACCCCAGATCGAAAAAAATCAAAGAGCGAACAAAAAGGGCTGCCTAAAAGGAAACCCACGCGCAAACAGCGGGTTCGTTCGTATCTGTAAGACCGATTCGTTAATTTCAGTGCATCCTTGCGTTGCTGCTGGCAATTCAAACGCTGCTGTAATAGTTCGGTCATTATATAGGGTGGGAGGGCTACATATTGGCCGATATGATGTTATAGCAAGGGTATGGTTAGAGAGAACACCCACGCTTTCCTGTTGGTCCGCGCATGTCTGCATATGCAGAAATGGGTTTTGGGTGACCCACAGCGAGGGGCAAAGGAATGAGAGAAAAAGGGAGGTGGAGAGCAATCGATAGGGAAATATTTATTTGTGATTTGTGATTTTTGTGATCTATGTATGATTTTTTTTTTTTTTTTTTTTTTACGGGAGTTACCGACGGTTAATGGATTATCCGTTCGCTGTTGGGCCAATTTGCATGCCCAAAATCTGGTGTTGGATTTCGCACGCAACGCAATTCGTCTTCACGTCGTAGCTATGAAACTAGACAGAAGGCTGCAGTTTCAGTTGTTACAGAACCCACGCTGGATAGATTCATGATAGCTTGCCTCAATGGATTTCTTGACATTTACATCAAATCCAATCACATAAGCCTCAAACTTATGTTTTTGGCCAATGCAGCGTTCCGGTTCCGCCAACTTCTCATTGCACATTCCCAAGAAGCGCTTCTAACGGATGGAGGCATACATATTTCCAACATATCATTAGATCGCACCAGTGACCTCGCAGCTTAAACTAGAACGTAGAATCTTAGACCATTCAAAAGACCGTTTGAGTTCGTTGGCCATCAAATGACAGACCGCATCCAATTTCGAGCTTCTATTAAACGTCCAAGGGGTTTAGCTTCCGTCTGGTAGCCCATTAGTACGTTGAACTTTTTGAATCGATCAATTTCTAGAACCTATCGAGGTGTACCTTCATTGTAATACCTAGGTGCCTATTGGTTGTCGGCAGGAAGTTACGAATCTCAGACTGCTTCTGTGTAACCAAGGATCATCCCGATCGGAATATAAAACACATGCACGGTATGTTTATGAAAACATGTTAGCACTTATACTAAATTTCAAGGTTCAAAGATTGTCGCATTCGTGAAGCTTGTCTGGACTCACCTGTACACTCCCATAAAACTAGACCGTTCAGTGTGATTACGTTTCCCTAGTGCTGTTATAAGAGCTTCGATAGAGCGGAAGCCTGCAAGTCTCCAGTGTATCTACTCCTGGATGCTTTAGTCACGGATACTGTTTTTCTCTGCGCGGTCGTTTGGTCTGCCGGGAGAAAACACGAGATTGTGACCCGCAATCATGTCTCATAGTGAATATCGATTCAGCAAACAGCCGCAGCTGCAATAAGCGTTGCTACATTATGCAGAGAAAGAGTATTGCGCACCTGGCATTTTGTTCTCTTTGACTGATGGGCATTACATTTAGTTCACGACGACCCTTGCACAAGGCCAGGTCGAGCTGCGCAGCAAGCGGGTCTAATTTTATAGCCGTCGTTCCAACATGTAAATATCTGCCGTTCGCCACGCAATGTATGTCTCTATCCTCTCTATAGAACATTCCAGTACATCTTGAGAGGGCTCTCTGAACTACTTAGCGAAGTAACTAGGTTATGATTTAGCAAAGGGACCAATCACCAAAGACTTTATATGCTTCAGTTGAAACTTAGATCAGTACCACGCAAGCCTCGAACACGCCAGCCACCTTTAGACTCACAGGATCGCTCCCTAAAACCACCCTCTCCAACAACCTCAATCCTTAGTCTCGGGGACGTAACCCTCCATCCTTGCAAGCTTTGATTTGGAACAAAAAGCTAACATAATTGTCACTGTCTCGTGTTACACCAAATGCCCTCAAGTAGGGGCAAACTACCATTCGGCGGAAAGAAAGTATGCGGATGATCTCATGTATTTAGCAGCCTGTTTAGGCAGTCCACTACTATCACGTGTTCTGCAAGTAACCGTCTCTCACTCACGGCTGATAAATTCTGGTGTTTGTTATTGAACTCGAGGGAACTTGGTAATGCTATCACCGAAGCGAAACACGAGTTGACACGAACTAGACAGATGAAAGATTTGAGCTTCTAGTTGAAGGGGCGAGAATTACACTTACGATCATGATCTCTTTACTTCGCACTGTATTCAGTAGTAAGTGAAAATAAAGGATCGGTATTACTATTCACTAGCCTCCTGGAGAATTTTTCTTTTTAAACTATTAACAATTTGTCAGATTTTGAAATTGATGAAAACATTATATTGACAAAATTGACGGAGGCAAGCTTCAGGGCCGCCACGACATCTCCGCAGTAGTAACCAAACAAATCATTCACCTAGGCTCCACGGCTTCTATCATCTATTTTTATTTGAATGTGACGAGCCATCAATCCGTCACATGAAACAAGAAACCCTCCCGTTCCGAAGTACTCCAAGAACGGGACGGGTTCATTGTTGGTGCTCATTTAATTCTTCAATGATTACTCTCGTATTTATTTTCACAGCTCCAGGAATCAGATCTTTTGACAGTCAGTCATCCTAGTCTCGCAGGAAACGTCGCTCAGAGACTCGGGGCTTTGGCATCTATTTATTGACCGAGGCTGCTAATTTATATTTATCTAAATCATGACTTATATTATATTTTCTACGCAATAAAATAACTATCAAACCCCCCACTACGGAGAACTAGGGTCTAGAGCACCTCACCAATGCATTGATATCTACAAAATCTGAAATTCCTCGTTACAATCTTAGCAGTTTCAATCCAAATTACCCTACTTGACACGTGCCGACACCACTAAGACTTAAAAATATAGCGTCAATGGAGAGTCAATTTCAAGTCTCTGAATACGCAGCACTTTCAAGAGAGGATGACGCCGAGGGAGAGTCGACATCGTTTCACGAGCCTCACGATGATCTGATACACACAGTCCAAGTACTCTTAAAGCTTGAAGCCTTATCTGTGATGAAGAAAATCGACATCGTCGAGGACTGGAGCCTTGAATGTCTGTTGGAATCTGTGAAAGGTAGGCGGCCTTTTGTTTACCTGCATAATGTTGCCCCTCCGCCAAGCGTGTATATATACACTTTCACGCGAATAATATCTTGAAATATTCATGATATATTGTGCTCCAGAAATGCGCAGCTGTTGATGTTATTTTCTCTCTCCCTAGCGTATCTCAATCAAATTGGGTATCTTCGCCCGAGTCCAGATGACATGAAGAACTGGACTGTCGACTTATGTTTCGGAGATCTCTCCATCCTCAACATCGTTACAATCCTCGCCTACCGTCAAGAATCGCAATCAGAAGTTCTCGTGAAGGATATACTATACGGCGGAGAAATCCTAGATATCCACCTCTACAGATTCTCGCAATCGCAAAACCTCAGAACGCAATTTATGTGGAACAACTCCGCTCGCGCTTGGAAAACACAAGTTCTTCGCAACGACAAATTTCCTTTCTTGGATGCGGAATTGGCTACACACCACGATATTTTAAATACACCATTCCCGTTCGTTGATCGTTCGCTCTCGATGACTTCTATAAAGCTATCATACCTCAGAATACTCAACGAAAAGCTCCGCGTGCCGGCTTCTGAGATCGGCTACATTTCAGCGGTCGTGTTTGTGGGCATAGATCAATATAGAATGGCGGTGGTAAAACGCTATTCGTGGGAGCTCAAAAGAGGTTATGGAGAAATAATAGGGAGGGTGATATATGCGCCGTCCGGGATGATAATGGAGAGCAAAGGCTTTTGAAGTATAGGCCAAATAGAATGATTTGGGTTCAGGATTGAACGTTATAAGTCAAATTTAATGAGGTACAGAGGCTCTATAAGAGTAGGTGCTAGTTTTTCTATTTTTGAAAGTAATAGATCTTGGGAGGTATTTTTGTTATAAATTTGTCGTGTTTCTGCGTCGAGATATCCTTGGGTGGCTTTGTCCTAATTTGAATTTTGCATTTTCTATTCTTTCAAACTATCGACGGCGTATATGTTTTTTTGGTTCGGATAGATAGACCACATTATAAGAAAGGAAATTGCCTGTGTTTGGAAAGGGTGACAAAAATTAGACCCTGGGAATATTAATATTGAAGGAAGTAGTAGTTTTGAGAATGTAGGGGCGTAGATACAATCATCGATGGCTCCGTGGAAATATATATTTAGAAGATATGCATTTTCTCGACTTCGCTATCCTATTAGATATTGAAGTTACATCCTTGTCTCGATTTGACTACTCGAAACATTCCTTGATAAGCTTAGAGTGGTCTACCTGTCTAGCTTTATATTCCTTGCAAGTTCGCTTGAGGTTCTTCGTTGTGGAACCAGTGATGATTAAAACGGATTCTGTATCGCTAAATGAAGACGGTGTTATTTACGAAAAATTTAAAGTTACTCTATTCGCCTCTGATATCTCTCTTCTCCCCGGTAGAATAACACTACTCGTGGGAGTCACCATTAATTCGCATCTACCAATGATCTCCTCACCCAAATACTGCTGAATCACACCTCTACCGTCCAGCGCACTCGCCACTGTCAACTTTTTCAAATAATCAATCCTCGGTAATATAACATTATCCCGAAGATACTCCCAGGGCCTACTCGACCAAACACTCCGCCCGTATTCCGACCTCGTGGCTAAATGCTGCATGTTCTCGATTTCAAGAACTTCTAATTTTGGAAACCTCGATATGAATTCCGTCATCTATGATGTTATCAAAGTTAGCCTGATGGCACTGAGGATGAACCGTATCCGTGGAAGCGGAAATTCCTACCTCGGTTTCCGACCTGGTATCCACATTGATTTTCAACTTTTTAACATTCGTATAGTCAATCTTCACAAACCGATCAAATGGTCTTAAAATCTCTTTCGTACAATGGATATCCAATCGTTCTATGTTCGGTAACTCGAGATATCTCGGTGCAGCGAATTTATTATCTAAAGTGGCAGCAGATTCGAAAAACATCTGTTTCGAATCGTGTATTCCATGAAATTGTAAGTTTTTCACCGTTTTTAAACACGGCGCTATTCTCTCAGCTATTCGCTCGAGTACCGACGGAGATTCAAAGTTATTCGGGGTTGGTGAAGCGGTATAGTACGGTCCGGGTGCGTATTCTTTGATACCGATGTTTAGAGTTTCGAGACGGGCGTATTGTTTCTCGGAACTAGTGGACGGTCTTTTCGATAGAACATCATGGACGTCATCGCCCTCTGAACCTTTTGAAGTCGGCCATGTTTTCGACCTTGATAGCTTGGCTCTCTGGTATGTTGACAACGGAACTTGGTCTCTCCTAGTGTGTATTCTTAGATTCAACTGTTTGAGGGAGAGACAATGTGTTATCACGAGCTCGATCGCGTCGACGATGTCTGATATTCGTGATTCGACTTTTCCTTCGAATTCCGCGATTGTAAGCCTTGAAAATCTAGGTACAAGGTCGCCTATTATCCTCGGAAGCGACAGATTTTGTTGGAATTGGTTGATTTTCGAGATGCTGTTGTGGTATATATTCTGATCCGTTGTAATGAATAGTTTCCTTCGAAAACTTGTCAACTGACGTCTTGTTTGTGTATAATATGACGAAAGGTGATGGAGTAAGCTTTACCTCACAAGATATCCATTCTTTTTATAGAAGTCAACTTTATCACGACGGTAAACGCAGCCCGTGATACTCTCTGTGAAACTGTGTTCGAATAATAGATTACATTCGGTATAAATATACGGCAACAGAATCTGCCGGAATCGGCGACAGGTGGAACTTATTCGAGCTAGCTCGTATTGGTCTTTTGATATGTATGATAAATTATCGAATATTAGGAAGAGAATTTCTGTCGGTAGGCTCAATAGGTTCGTACTATAGGGCCGGATGGGTTCGGTTTGATAGTTGCGAGTATGCTTGTAAGTTGAGGAAGATTTTGATCTATGATAATTTATTCTCCTAGCTTTGAGTTTACATATATATTTGATCAGTTGATCTGGGAGGATGACGAAAAGGTCAACCATTGCGTCTGTTATGACTTGATCGAACGAATGAGTATTTCATCAGAACAATGACTCGGGTGTATCGTATGTTATATTAATCCGGGTGTCCGAAAGATACAGCGGTAGGGTCAAGGGATTTTATATCTTCCGCTAAACATCGACTCGAGGACGGGAGGAGCTACTCGCTTGGAATTTTTTCATATCCAGCTAAAGAAGTAAGAGACTAGCGGGTCCGATACGACTTGCACACTCTAGTATAGACCCCGTGGGTAAAATACGAAGGTCAAGGCTTATCATCTGCAATAACAAGCACTACCTAGCACACTCGCAGGCTAGCTTAAATATGCCCGACCCTACAGCGCATCTAAATAGCGAGAATTATTCATTCTCGCCGCATTTTTGCACCTAAGAATTTGTGTGGTGGTCAGGGTTCGAGGTACTCTAGCACCCTGAATTAAATGGCACAGCTATACGGAGGAGCAGCTCACCCCAAGCAGCGGGACCCTGGTCGGGGCTTTGGCGAGCAGGGTCAACGGGTCGCAATCGCCACAATCGCAATCGCAAATTCAACGGCTATGCCCCAATCGGGGGGGATTCTTACTATCAAGTGACCTGCTGGGTTCGAGATAGTTATCAGCAATCATGCCCCTTTGGATGAGCGGGCATGCCGGATTGATGTTTTCAATGCATGCCCGCAATCACAGAAAGAGGTTGCTTATACTTGTAAAAGTAATAGCTGAGGAATGCTCTAACAAATTGAAAGCAGAGGAGCTGTGGTACCGGAGATCCCGGATCTAGAAGAGCGAAGAGTCCGAAATGGAACGGGGACTATATGCTCCGTATCCGCTTTTATCGCCATTGCAACCTCACCTCCCGAAAAAAGACATACAACGCACATCTCTTTGGATCTTGAAGATAAACTAAAGGTAGCTTGTTCTACAATGATAACAATAATCTTATACAAGTCTCTACCTTATAACCCATAACTCCCATAGCATGGCATTCAGGCTAATGATTTCAGAATTCTGAAAGTTTGTGTTCAAGTTAACTTTGAGTTTCGTTGCTCTTTGGAGGGTTTTGGTTTCGCGAGACCAGGACAGGTTAGCAATGGCTTACCCGGCCGCGTAAACCGGAATCCGTTTCCTTAACAATCCGGGACTGGATGACTACAATTGTCTACACATAGACTGGAGTATGGCCTTTATAAGGCCCAATAAGTCCATAGCACCTATCTATCAACATGTTGCAACATATATAGTAAGACTAGGAAGCAATGTTCTGATCTGGTCTCGTACCCAGACTCTCCCAGTGGTGCCGAGCACAACAGAGATTCTGATCCTTTTTTACCCTTCTTTACCCATAATTAATAACCGATCTTTTTTTTTTTTTTTTTTT
>JAJTUC010000029.1:211207-242532 GCA_036971365.1 Dactylellina leptospora | reverse complement strand
TTTTTTCAATGAAGCCGATTGATCGGTTCGCATTCACCCGATAATTAACCATAACCATGGTATCACAACCCGCAAACCGCGGAAACGCTGCCGCGAATGTGTGTTGCGAAAGCTTATTCTCCAACAAGGCGCACTTGTCAGGTACGAGCGCTCAAGTCAAGACGTTTCTTTCATCGGATGAAATATTAAAAGTCCCGGGGCTTGAGGAGCTTTAAGTTCTTAGCGTGATATGTCATCAACGTTGGAACCAGAAAATTGCGGCTTTTTGCAGAGATGTTGCGGGGTGGCTGAATAGCCTATAACCGAGAAATTCTGGGGTATCGCGGTTCGATCTACGAAGTATTGGCAACTGGAGTAACAAGGCATACTTGGGGGAACGGGGAATATAAAGATTGTATTTGATATTGACGCGGGTTCTGACCACGGAATTAAATCTTTTATTTTCTTTTTTGCTCCCTTGAAGTATCCTGCTACGGCATATATAAAGATCCAAAGATGCACGTTTGCAAATATTGAATCACCAGGCTTAATTTTTTTAAAAAATCGGAAGATATTAGCATAGGATCGAGGATACGATAGTGGGAGATTATCAGAAAGCTTCTCAGGAAAATGCTGTACCAAGTTCTATTTTTCGGGGCCCTTGCGTTCATTCGGCTTGGTAGCGCCTTGAACAATGGACTTGCGTTAACACCTCAAATGGGGTATACGCCTGCCTGTTTTAATACCCATTCATTAAATAAAATCTACATTATCAATTGACCTTCTGGCTAACGACAACGCCTTTGACTTAGATGGAACACCTGGAACACCTTTGGTTGCAACATTAATCAAGCGACTATTCTCTCAGCAGCTCAAGCTATCAAAAACTCCGGGTTGATCAACTATGGATACCAATATGTGTAAGTGTATCTCTAGCTACCTGTATCCTAGATAGCCGTGTTTAATGGAAAATTCCAGCATCATCGATGATTGCTGGTCGGTTAAATCTGGAAGAGACAGCAACGGTAACCTTGTCGCAGACCCGTCCAAGTTCCCGAACGGTATGAAGTGGTTGGCGGATCAGGTCCACGCGTTAGGACTCAAGATCGGTATCTACAGTAGCGCGGGTACCCTCACTTGCGCTTCGTACCCGGCGAGTTTGGGACACGAACAACAGGACGCGAATCTGTGGGCTTCTTGGGGGATCGACTACCGTCAGTATAATGGGACTTCATGTCAACTGGCTCCGAGCTGACGATGTGACAATTGTTCCACGATTCTAGTCAAATACGACAATTGCAATGACGGTGGACAGAGCTCGCAACAGGGAAATATCAACCGATACACAGCTATGAGGGACGCGTTGTCGAAGACTGGACGCCCTATTCTTTATAGCATGTGTAATTGGGGAGTCGCTGATGTTTGTGAGTATACTTTTCTTCCATTATATGGAATCAAATAGTAGTAGATACTAACATCCTTATTTATGGTGAAGGGAACTGTAAGTTATTACTAGCCATAAAATCTCATGGAAACTCATGCTAAGTGGGAAAAAAAGGGGCTGCTCCCATTGGTAATTCCTGGAGAATGAGTGGAGGTAAGCGTCTACCTTGGAATGCATTAATGTCAGAAATTTGTAGCTTGTCACTGACCGATGAATAATTTTTGACAAGATATAACTGCAAGTTTTAGCGCTACGAACGCTGGATGTCCTGCATCTGGTTCTGGTGGTTATGCCTGCTCGGTAAGACAACTTGTTCCATTCTATAATAATGTCAAGAAGACTAAAGAATTATTTTAGATATTGAACATTCTCAACAAAGCTGCTCCGATTGCTTCGAAGGGCGGCGTGGGTGGATGGAATGACCTCGACATGATGGTTGTCGGCTTCACCAGTCTTACGTGAGTGTCCATTCGGCTTGGTGCGTAGACTCTATCAAACTAATTATATCACAGCGAGGATGAACAAAAATTCCACTTTACCATGTGGGCGGCAATCAAGTCGCCGTTGATTATGGGCCACGACGTTACGAAGCAGAGTTCGACTACACTGGCAATCCTCACCAACCGAAACATCCTGGATCTCAGTCAGGGGACATGGAGTGTCGCGACCCGCACATATGTCCGAGGTGATATCCAACTTTGGCAGCAAACCAGCCCGAATAACGTTGACCGCATCGTTATCATCATCAATTCCGGTGGAAGTGATCAGAGCTTGACCGTCCCGTTCAGTGATATATTTGTCAGTGACAGTACGAGACAAGCTGCCACGTACACGGTCACCGAGCTATGGACATCGGCCACGACAAATAACGTCAAGACTCAGATCAATGTCACTGTCAAGAAGCATGGCGTTTGGGTCGCAAAATTCCATCCCGTGGGTGCTGCTACTACCTCCGCCACGACTTCGAGGACTACCACACCGGGCACTACGAGTCGCACTACTACCACAACTATCACGACTACTAAAACGACCACTACTAGTGCCAATGGTGCTACCCAAACTATGGTATGAGACTTGCGCAACGATTGTTAATGATATTTTATGCTGACATTCATGGTGAAACAGTACGGACAATGCGGCGGCATCGGCTGGACGGGTCCGACAGCGTGTCAAGGGTCCACTTGCCAGTATTCCAACCCATGTAAGTTGAATCGAAGACTTCCAGCTTAGCATTGAGGATTCTGACATTTGCCGGTATTAGATTATTCGCAATGTCTCTAAAACAAGACACGTTGGCCATCAATTGCGAGGCTTTACTAGCGAGACCTCTCAGCGTCACCTTTCTATAAAATTCTATCAAGTACATGGCAAATATATGCGTGTTGTATCAATCATCTGTAATATAAACCTGCGGAGAGAGAGTGGTCTTCGAAGTATTCTATAGCCGATTAAATTTGAAGCGTAAATATGTTCACTGGCCGTTGAAAGTAGATTGTTGTTATATAGAGTCAGGAAAGTGCTATATCAGTTATATAGTTACTGGCGCACGAAGCCCGGGATGGCCGCTGTGAGTATTCGCGGTTGCCCGAGATCATTCATCCGTCGGTTGGTGTTCCATGGACAATAGCCTGCCATTTCGAAGATTCTTAACGCTTAGCAGGGTCATAAGCTGGAAGGTTCGTACCATGGATAGACAATGGGGTCTTTTCTCGGCTCTAGAATCCGCTGCCATTAGAGATCGAGTAGTCGGTAATGGGACTCGGCTCGTAAAGCTGGTCTTCCACTAATTTATCCGCTCGGTACTTCCTCCCGGTGGCCCAAAAAGTGATATGACGGGGAGAAGTCTCGTTTGAATGTCTTAAAGGACATGCTCAGCGCCGTCCGAAAGGGCAGCCCGGATCCAAAGAACCAAACAACTTTGCAGGAACTCTGGTGAAATATCTCAAAAGAATGGTCCTATGAGGACGCCGTCAATTGGAACAGGAATAGCGCCTTCGCCGGGTGCTCGTGGGACGATGGCGTGGACAGGGCCCACCTTTCGTCTCATCTCCCAGTCGCGAGTTCCTGCGGCTCTTCCTCATCATCTTTTCCTTTCTTCTTCACGATAACATCTCCTTCACGTTTATGAGGATGGTGACGACTTCTCAGAATGTAGTCGACGAGGCTCTTTGCTCGCGCTGTAGTAAGTATCAATACGCCCCTCTATCAAAATAAAAATTAAAAAAATCCGCGAACTATTCGAATAGAGTTCGGCGCAGAAAAAAAAAAAAAAAAAAAAAAGCTTCGGCTGCCACGAGCGACTTCTGAGAATGAAGGCTAACTCTCTCACCTAGAAGAGCCTCTGCCCCTCTGGTCCACCGAGTCCACCAAAGAAGACGACCTCAACTTCTCCCAACCTCCCGCCGCATCATCCTCGCCATCGCTATTGCATCTCTCTTCGGATGCATCTGACGAGTCCAGCAGCGACAGCGATGCCGACATGCACGTTGTACGAGATACCCCCGGCGAACCGACGCTGCACGCCGTCTCACCGGTCTCCGACCTCGTAATCCACCTACCCGCGACTTCACCCTCCGGTACTACCGCGATACACAAATACCTCGTCTCCTCGCAGATTCTCCGGGTGGTGTCCCCGGTCTGGAGGAAATATCTCGACCCGGACTCGCCGTTCAAAAAGATCGGGACCGATCTCATCTCCGGCCGTCAACACATCGTGATGACCCTCGAAGACGATGACCCGGATACCCTTCTCGCCGTCTTGAACGTCCTGCATTTCTCGATGGAAAATGTACCTGCCGCTACGATTGACTTTCACCAGTTAAAGTCGTTCGCGGTGTTGTGCGATAAATACGACTGCGTGCATGTCTTGAATCCGTATTCGAGAAACTGGCTGGATCAGTGGGCATCGGTGGTTCTGGAACCGGGTTACGAAGACTGGCTGTTCATCGCGAAAGTGTTCAAAGACGACAGAAACGTCAAAGATTTGGAGAGGTTACTCGTGGAGGAGAGCAGTTCGTTGAGCGTCTGCGGGTCATACTTTCTGCGGAAGGGAGTAGAGGTTTCCACCGCCCTGATCCCAGAAACAGTCCTCAGTGAGTTTTCGAGCCCCCGCTGCCGTGCAAGAGACACATCTAACCACTATTAACGCTGTAGACTGCGTAATGAACACCCGTGAAAGGGAACTGAAGCGCCAAATCGACATCTGGCGCACGTTCCTCCAAACTTTCGTCCAAGACAACGTCACAAAGGGATGCCCGAACTGGGACTGTGTAACCCTCTCCTACGGCAACCTGATCCGCAGCGTCGAACAATCCGGTCTCATCAAAGTATTCAACCTGATCGAACAATGGCACGGTAATATCAAAGACTTCGAAGACAAGACCGGCGGGATCCATTTAGCCAACGGCACCAGATTCCATGGTTACGGATGGTGTCCGGTCGAGAATCTGAATGTTGGGTTAAGGTGCGAACTGGAAAGGAAGGAGTAAACGGAGTTGATACGGAGCAGATTCTTTCCTTTTGATTTTTTGGTCTCGGTGTTGGGGTTGTTTTTCGTGGTGCGCATTTGGGATATCAAATATATTGGGTAAGGATATAATGGATAAACGGGGCCACGGAGTCGATGACGCGATTATGAACGGTTCCGGCGGGAATATCTCTTTGTTAGCATATATCATATCTACCGCATTTCTATAAGGCATCTAATATCATCTCCATTTGATTCATCATTCTATACCGTATAAGCACTCGTGCGCATTGAAGGGAAGCTTTGGAAGGGCACTTTGCAAAGCTTTCGTCATTTTAGCTTTGTACTAGATAAGGTTGCGGTCTACTTATGTCACGGTATTTGCGATTGTTTTCTAATATCAAAAAAAGATTGATCCGAATCAACTATTATACTTGTACATGCGCATGTAACAATAAAGAAAAATACTAGCTAGTATCATAGAATTATAATCCATCGCAAAAGATTCAAAAAATCCGGAGTATAAAAACGCCACATGCTATGCATCATGGTATCCCCCTCCCTTTCCTAACAAAAAAGGACCACACAAATTCCAAAAAAACATTCAATCGCTTTAATTTATTTAATCAAGTTGCTTCGATTAGTTGATGAAGATACTTCTAACGAATGCCTCCCTCTTGGGAACAACAACCGTCAAAAGCCCGTTCTCAAGACTGGCGCGAACGTTGTCCTGGTCAATCAACCCTTCGAACTTGAACTTCCTCTCGAAAACACCGATCGGTCGTTCAGCGATCCAGTATTTAGCGGTCTTTTCGGCTTTCTTGGCTTTAGCGGAGGTAGTAGGCTCAGCTGGCTTCTCAGCTGCTTCGCTCATCTCGACATCGGTGTCTTTGGCGACGGATTTACCTTTATCGGCTCTGGTCGGTCCGTCAACGACTTCGAAAGAAGCGTTGGATGCGGTATCGGATTCGTCGACTTCGTCTTCGACGGTTGCGACTTTTCCTTTCGATTTGTTGCTGGTGACTGAGGCTGCGTCGTCGTAGACTACGGTCTCCCCTTCAACGGTGGTGACGGTGGACTTTTCTTGAGCGGCCGCGGAAGCTTGGAGAGCTTCTTCGGTCAATTCATCCCCGGAATGCTTGTTGAAGGCTCGCTTGACGCGGCTGATTTCTCCTTTCACGACGATGGTCTGCGCATCGTCGAAATCGACGGAGATGGTGGATTTGTTGGAGACGCCGGGGAGTTCTCCTTCCAAGACGTAGGCGTCTTCGGTCTCGGAGATGTCGAATTTTGGAGAAATGATTCTTTTAACGACGCGGTGCTGTCTCGGAGCGCAAGAGCGGGTTTGGCATTGAGCTGGAGTACAGTTGGATTTATTCGCACAAGCGTTAGCCTTGGACGGGGTGGCTTCCGCTGCTAGAGCTGCGGCGAGGAAGTCGACGAATGGGTCGGACTGAGAAGGGAAAGAAGCTGGCTGGAATCTGACGAAAGGCATGGTGATTAAATTTCTTTGAGACTTAGAGACTCGGTGCAAAAATAATGGTATCTTGAAAAAGGGTATTTATATATTAGATCTCGAGATCTGCTGTATTATGATCAAAGAGGTTGAAGGCTTTTGTATGATTTTGCAGAGGAATCTAATCAAGTGAAGATATGATGATGATGATGATCTGAAAAATAAAAATCGAGATCTGGAAGGCAGATCTCAACCGTTTATATAGACTTCGAGGCCGGACACTGGAAGCCGCCAGAAGTACCTCGATCGCGCGTTAGCTCGATTACGACGCCTGTGTCAATTAGCAATACTCGGACTCACTTAGAAATGCACCGCGCTTAGAATTCTGAGATGTGTTGCCAGAAGCTGCTGGAATTCGGGCGAAGATTCTCGAAGAAGTTGGCCCGATTAGGCAGCCTCTCGCTCGATTTGGGTTACACCGACCGATTACTCAGCTCGGAGCATTCACCGCGCCGACAGAAACATCTCGCACAAGTTATACATCTACGAGGATTGATTACATTAATAGGAAAGACTAATGTTATTTTAATTCAAGCACTTTAATTTAGTGTTTTCGCTCGACAGATGTAGTTAGATACATTCACGAACCCGAGAACGAAAACCATGTGCCGTGCTGCTAAAGAGAAGTAAGGGAAAAACAACATGCAGCTATGAGTACCAGTACGTACTGATGGTTTTCACCCGTGCGAAAGAGAAGGAGTTTCTTGTATCAAGGGATTTTTTTCCAAAGATAAATCCTCCTTCAAAGATCATCATTGTCTGATAACAAAGTTGCATCTATACCAACATCACCCTCACAGCCACCTGTACTCCCTCGCCGGGTACTTTTCGACAGTCCCTTGAGAAACCCCCACTTAGAAGTGTCCGTGATAGCTTTCTCCTCACTCTTCAGCCACCCAAGATCTACGACCGCCTTCTCGCCCGCAATCCGATTCTTCTCCTTCGCATTTTTAATATACTGGTCCTCCAGCTCCTTCAACTTGTGTCTCTGCATTTCGATATCTTCGAGTTGGACATGTAATTGAGTTGTTGCATCGTGCTTGTCCTCCTTCAAAAGCGCGGCACTATCCTTAATCTGCCATCGAATCTTTTGTAATTGCAACATCCTTTCTCTATCCTTCAGAAAGTACGCCAGATCTTTAGCCGCTTCGAGATATCCCTCAAGCTCCTTGCACGTCTTATAGTGTCGATGCACAGCTGCGTGCCTCAAGTCTTCGAGATGGCTGCACGTCCCTTCAAACCACATTCTTGCTGCTTCATTACGATGATAGTCAACAGGTGCGATACCATCGGGAGGGACGTGATTTATCAGACCCTTGATCAGTCTGGTCCACATATTCAACTCCGCCTTCTCAGGGTGAGAAAACTGAGGATCTAATGATATCTTGAGAGGGGCCCATTTTTGAACGAAATCAAAGCAGACTTGCTCTAGGACTCGCTGAACTCGAGTCAGGATTTCAAGTTGGACAGGATAGGGAAAGTATAGGACGGGATTGGATGTGAATTGCATCTTTGCCATCTTGCCAGCGACAATACCAGAGATCGATGTTTGTCCCTCGCTTTGGAGAAATATGTCTGGTCTAGCAGGCACCAGTTGAATAGAGGACCCTGTGGTTTGCTGAACTAGCACAGGTTGCTGTATTTTCGCCTCAGAGGAAGGTGCATTGGACGATGCAACCATAACCCCGGATGGAACTTTTGCAGGTGGCGCTATCATGCTCTGAATTCGGCCAACTCGTGGATCAAAAATGCTGCTAGTTGCCATCTTAAGTGGCGTGGGGATCTTGACATTTGGTTGTTGAGAGATAGCGACACTCCTAGGGGGGTTATCTCGTGAGCCGGCCATGATAGAAGGAGGTTGAAAATGTGACTTAGCCTCTGAGTTTCCATCCACTAGCAAGTTTCCAACCGCGCCCAAAGCTGTATTCTCCTTCACAGCCTTATTGGCTCGCCTTCTAACCCTGTGCCTTCTCTTCTTCTTCTTTCTCTCTGCAGCTTGCGTCTCGACATCCGCTCGGTTTGAGATCCTTTGACTAAGCTTGCTTTTCTGCTTCTTCTTTTTCTCTGCGGCTCGCGTCTTCGCATTCGTCCCGTTCGAGATCCTGTGGCCATTGAGCCTGGCCGCAGGCACCATGTAGGACGCATTTAAGGAATCCTTGAGGGAAGTCTTTACAAAGATGAAATCCTTGTTGGAGGCAAAATCGCATTGAGGTTTGGGTCTTGAAGCCTCAGCAATGGAAACTCTTTGTCTCTGATTCATTGGTTGGGATGCCACAGCTGGTGCAACGGCCGGTGCGACAGGAATCTTTCGCTGATTTTGCATTGATGGAACAAGCAAATCAGAATCACTGAATCGACGTTGCAACGAAGCTCTAAACGCTTTGCTTGGCTCCAAGTCTTGGTGACCTCGTAGCCCCGGGGCATATGGAAAGTTCCTTTCGCCTTTCGGCGGCATCGAAGGGTTACCCGCCTGATCGTCATCAATAGTCTCGTCATCGCTATCCCGAGTCACCGGAAACGTAGTGCGATATTGCGTTCCAGGATCCATCGAGCTTCCGGCTGGAAGGGAACTCTTGGAACTAGCTACCACCTTATCAATAAGGCCGCTTAGAATGGAAGTGACTAGTTTCTCGGGATACTTGGTGCGATGGGAGAACTGCTTGAGACAATTAGCAAGGAAAAACCCCTCGAAAGCCTTGTGGAGCCGACGGCTACGGGACTCCGTTGGTCCGTAGCGGAACTGCTTGCTGAGGAATAGGTGGGAAAACTCAGCGTAGAGAAGGGATTCGAGTTCGGCGACTGCAGTGGTGGTGGGAGGTGAGGGTTCCATTTGAAGGGCTGGGTGATAGATTTTGATATTTGATGCTGTAGAGGGCTGGGTTCTCGACCTTGTGCTGGAGGAAGAATAAGGAATAGGAAGTATGAAGATATGGGGCTGGAGGAGGAGGAGAGAAGTTGAAGGTGATGATGATGATGATGATGATGATGATGATGATGATGATGATGATGATGATGATGATGATGATGATGATGATGATGATGATGATAGTGATCTGAAGATGAATGCAAAGGTGGAGGTGAAGATAAAAATGGAGGTGGTGGGGAGGAGGAAACTGGGGATGAGAGTGAGGATGAAAGTGAGAGTGTGAGGATGACAGTGATGGTGAAATTGATGATGAGGATGAAAGTGAAATGAGGTCGGAGTTGGAGGTTGAAGGAAGATGGAGAAGGGGAGGAGATGAAAGAGAGAAGGAAGAGAGTATGGCAATATTAAATAGGCCAGTCACGGCGTAGATTGGATTTTTACGACACCAAGAACAAACCTCCAAACCACCACCTACAAAACTGAAATTGATTAGACGACTAGAGTGAATGAGGCTTCTCTGAACCCACCCAATAGCATCCTCCTGATGGCTATCCAAACCCATAAGCTAACTCGGCGGCGTATCTTAAACTCGTGATAGCCATACGTTCGGTGGGTTTTCTGCCAACCAGCGCAGCTCGTGCGTAACATCTCGGTACATAAGCGGTGTATAACCGTGGGCGACGTAGATGACGCCCTTCACGCGAGCCTCCCTCGAATCCAAGTCGCATACGTGAAGAGTAACGTATTTTGGTGGAGCTGGACGTATAGAAAACGCCCTGCCGACCTTGTCATAGTAGAACGGCATCGATGGGGCGGCACAAGGCATGGCTTCACTTGTATTGATATCACACCAACGGAATGATATACTTGCGAACTCTAACGAAGGCTTGAATGAGGAAAAGATACCAGGGAATATTTCTATAATCCGTCCTAGAGGTCGAATCTTTGAAATGTGTCGTCGTTTGAGGAGGGGTAGTTATCAACGCACTTTATTCCATCAAGTGTGGTAATTTGCAGATTACCACACTTGGTGGAATAAAGTGCGTTACCAGAACCATGAATAAAATGATCCAAAGACATGTAAATGTAACGGTAGACCTAACTACAAAAGTTTAAATGTGAGCTATGACTAAAACCAAGATCCGGAATCATGAACTAAAGCCATTTTCAAAATCGCAAATGCGATGTAGAAAGCTAATATTTTGGTCAAATAGTTCCGTCACCAAATCTTCCCCGTCTAGAATCTGGCGTGCGTAATCTCAAACGAAGGCACAGAAAAACTTACCTGAAAAGAAACTAGATTCAGTAGTATATATTCAATACGACCTGCACTCAGGATGTATGCAATCGATTTGCGAATGAATTCGTTTGAAGGTAAATAATTCAGTGTTAGTCTTCATTCAATTTTGACCCCATCTCATCTATGAATCCGCAAATACCCAATATGAAACACCTCTTCAATACCCTACCATTCGAAATATGCGCCGACATCTTCTCATACCTCCCTTTCATCGACCAGCTCTGCGCCCTCCAAGTATGCAAACGCTGGGACTCCATAATCTCTTCAGCTCGATCGTGTCGTCGCATCCGCTACACTCCAAAAAGTTTCCACCCAGGACTCCCAAACCTCCACCGGCTTCTGGATACCCGTAGTAGTTTCTATTTAATACTCCGCAATGGCAAGATACAACGGTACGCTTATCGCTGGCGAGAGGAGCCGTATGTTTTGAGTACGTCCCGCACTTTGAGCACCCCGGTTCGTTTACGAGAATGTATGTCTCTCGATACTGAAGATGTGTTGGTAGGATTAGGTGGATACAACCCGTCTCGGAGTCCCCATGATCAAGAAATTTTGATACCGTGTAGAACGGTGGACGTATCTCAACATTCTGGGATTCTGGATGAACCGGTCTTCTCGCCGTTTGTAAAATATCCAGCGAGATGTGGTCACTCAAGAGTGCGAAGATTTAAACCGCGCAACGAGATACCTATAGCGAGGGAGTTTTCCGTGAGACTCTGGAGAAAATCTGGAAAGGAATCTAACAGTCTGAAGAATAGAACTGATGATTGGTGTTCGAATCTGCTGTGGCAGGTCGAAGATGGTGTGACCGTTAGAGGGATTCTTGAAGTCTTCGCCGCGAACGCGCTAGGGAGTTTAGTCAAGAGGAATGAATTAGAGTGGGATAAGGAGTACGAAGTGAGATTCTCGCATTCACATGGCGTCCTCGACGGGGAAGGTATATTTGAAGGTGTGATTAAAGATCCTTTGCCAATATTTTAGCAATTGCAAGCGCTTGTTCAACATCAGAATGATGTATTCCACTCGTGATCATTTCTAAATTTATAATTTATACAAATATCGAAATTTTAGGTACATTATATACAAATATATTCACAATCTTCAAGTATTACCGATTCAGCGACCGTCCCATCATGGTATCCGCCAACCTCGGGCTCTCGTCCCGAGTACCTTGGCTACCCCGAACCTCAGCCCCCATCAACGGTCTATTCTGCGCAATCTTTTGATGGAAACCCAACGGTGACAATCTCGACCAGACCACACCCCAGTCCACACTCTTCCACCAGTTTTCCAGATACTCCTCCTTCTTATCGAACCCGTAATCGACCAACCAAGCGTGTTCCCAAACGTTCACGCAGAGCAGAGGGGAATACGTAGATGCACGTCCTAATTCTCCAGTGATGTCGGTCGAAGTGGATTTCTCTAAGGCTCTGTTATACTCGTCGGCTGTTGACTTGTATTCGCTCGATCTCGCTAACGCTTCCGCCATTCCTTGGGTGTCGGTTGGTTCATTCGGCGGCGGGGGCGGGGTGGCGGTGTTTGTATCGACGGATTGGCGGCGGTGGGCGAGGCCGTAGGGGGTGCCGGAGTTGTATGTTGTAAGGATACGCATCTTTTTACTCGAGTTATCAATTACAAGCCAGACGAAGGCGTTGGAAAAGCATGCTAGCGCGGTGGAGATCATGTTCTCCTTGAGCATCTCCATGTGGGTGAAGGAATCTTCGATTTGGACGGCGAGAGCGGATATCGGAGAGGTGGGGACTGGTGACAGGGATTCGAAGAAGAAGTGGTTGTTGTGGGCCATTGAAGCGTAGTTGAAGATGTGAGCTTGGTCAGAGTTTCGGCTGGTCATGATGGCGACCTGTAGGACATGGTGGTACTGGAGTTCTGTGCCTGCGGTAACTAGGTTGAGGCGGTCGGTGAGATGGTTCTGGTACTCTCTCCATGCGATCTGGACCTGATTGGCGGAGTAGAGTTCGCCAATGCCCTGCTCAAGGAAGAGATCATCACGGTCGAATCTCGGGATGGTGAATAGGGAACGACTCGAAGATGGTAGAGATTTGGCAATCGAAGGGCGAGCGGAAGGACGAGCCAGCGAAGAGAGCTGTCGGTGGGTGCACTGTGGATTGTAGAACGAGCGACTCTATATCCCAGTTAGCGAGCGTTAATGAGTGATGATTTGATAACCTACCAGGCTAGAACACTCTGACAGCAGCCGCAAAGGCCGCAACCGTGGAGGAGGCATTCTCAATTGGCCGTCGTCGAGGAGGAAGTTCGAGATGAAGTTTGGTTTGGCGGTCCAGACACAAATTTTTTGGTGTTGTGGCCGACGTCCGACTTCAAGCGACGCCCCTCCTCCGCCTTTCTCTCATCTCCACCTCCATCCCATCGACGGAACGACCCCGAATCGCACACGAAGACCACGATACACCGCCGACGCGACGATAAAGATCGAGAGAACGGGACGACATCAACATGGCGAGCCCGGATGCTGTCCGGCGGGCAGTTTGGGAGGGCAGCATCCCGTTCAGAGTCCTACTTGACCCCAGCGAGTGCCGCATCTTCGACAAGGCCGATGCCTACTACGTATGTCCTTCCTCCCTATCGAGAGACTCGCCTATGCTGAGAAATGATGAATATACGGAATAGAATGGCTGATTCGCAGCTCTGTCTCCCCCTTCCGGCGCCTCTCATAATAGTTCCAAGCCAGCCGGGTCGCCTACTTGCCATTCTATCTGCCGCGGATATACAAGTTCTTCGAAGACTTTCTAATAGACAAGACGGTTTCGACGGTTGAAAATGCGTGGTTCGAGGTGGATAATGCCCCGCTGAGATGGTAGCTAATACCCCACGAAACGGATCCATCGATACCGGCTAACAGCTCCCAGGCACTGGCCACTCGGCTTACTCTACGACTTTTACACAGCTCTCGATCCTACGAAAACCCCCACATTACCCCAGACGAACCACGATAGACCCGGCTCTCCGGTTCCTGTGGATCAGGAACCAGGTGTCCCCCAGATACCGTGGACGATAACGCTTCGATTCGCGTCCTATCCTCACGATCTCTTAACAACACTCACGCCTACCTCCACACATGATGCGTTCATAAATTCAATCAAAGAAGCCGATTTTGCGCGAAACGGCACTGCGAAAGCAGTCATGAGTTTGAGCCCAGCGGATACGCGGCAGCTATTCTCGAGCCTACAGGATCACGATTTCGACAGCTTTTGGGGTGTTGGTGACAAAATGCTGAACCACTCCGGGATTTCAATAAAAAATGTCCCTATCAGGGTTTACAATCCCGAAACAGGGCAGGTAATCCAGGGAAGCGTGCCTATAAGACAACCTGGGACAATTCGTATGTACTAGCTGGTATGATCCGATTAGGAACAATAGGCTGATGATGTTTATCTGCAGGTGGTGACCCGCAAACACTCGGCACAGCTCTCAACTTGTTAGTCCCGATACTATTTCCATCGAAGCGAAGCGTAGTTCTCGCTCGACCTGTTATGCACGGCATCGTACTGCCTCTGAGCGTGCCGCTGTTAGAATTGATGCGGGAAGCGATGTACCCAGACGGGTTTTTGCACATCACATTAGCAATGATGTAGGTATATTTTACTGTCTTTGTGTTTTTATTTCATTTGATTTCTTTTTTGTTTCCGGTTGATACCTTGAGGGCGGTTTTCTGGAACGGTTGGGGACTTTCTATGGACACTAGTGAACTTTTATTCTGATGGTAATAAGGGATGACGACAATGCGAGTTTTGTGCGACTGAGGGAGAGTGAGGCTGGAAGCGACGTTTTGCCTTTGGAGGCGCTAGTCGAGGAATTGGAGTGGGTGATGTTATGACAAAGGCGCAAATTGATGGATCAAAGAGCGGGGTCACCTGGGCTTGAGGACAGCGGTTAAGACGAAGGAATTCGAATTCATGTACAATGAGTGAATGAGACTACGACTTTTTCGTATCGATACGGAAAGTCATATATGATTGGTATCATGTGCGCAATCGACAGATGCATCATTCAGCGAATGGGAACGGTCAGCCTTACGTCCTCCGAGACAGAGGCTCAGCGGGAACCAGCGACACCCCCCTTAGCTCTTTAATATAAGGAAGTTCAAGAAGGAACAAGCCTCCCGCCAAGCATCATCTCGCAAACCTGTTTCGATCCTGTTTCGATCCCATCTGCCGGCGCAGACGAAATCGGCAACAACTTCAACACATCTGCCGGCTGTCATTGGTCGTGTGAGCTTGTGTGACCAGGCCCGGGCGGCAAATGGTTGAATCCTGAAATCGATAAATTTGATAATGGCCATTCTCGCGGGGATCGATGATGTCTTGGAGCGGGAGGTCCGATGCTTAGTGAGGGGAAGCTGTCCTTGGATCGGGATAGATCTGACCTTGGGAGTGGGATTGCTCTTATCGCCTTATATCATATACCCTTCTCTCCCTCGCCATCTCTCGATATCATCAATGTCTTATCACCCAAAACATATTACAGAACAGATGCATCCGCTATGAGATTTCTATTATCCATTCTCCTCTTCCTCCCCTTCCTCGGGCAGGTCTACGCCCAACAGGATTCCCTCGACGTCACTGACCGCCAGTGCACAGACATCTTTCGCACAGACACCTACACAAATTCGCCCTGGCTGTGGACAGACCACATCGCCAACTTCAACTACGACCTCTTCTACAAGCTCAACCCCAATCTAACAGACCCATCCCTATCTTCGTCTGAGAGAAACATTAGTGAAAGTCTACTTACCGCATCCAGAACCATCCCTGTCAGACCGAACAAGATATCTTATCCCCTTGCTGTTTCCTATCACGCTGTCGTAGATAAATGCGGCGCCACTTCAGGTCTTTACGAGTGGACGTTGATTTCGGATACACTCACAACATGGATCCTCCCGATATTCGGACTCATCGTCTCTCTACCCTGGGAATCGAACCGAAGAAGACATACCATACTCATGATATTCAGATGGCTGGGCTCCCCGTTCGCCACTTTAACATACATTTCCTGGAATCTGAGGGCCATGGGACGGGCAGCCACACTCATCGACCTCGGAGTTCCTCGCAGAATTCACGGCCTCAAGAAGAAAGCGCAGAAGAGACAAAAGACCGTGGACCAAGATGAAAATGTCGAACTCGATGCTCTCGAAGCTCAGCAGTCTATTCACACTGAACCAGAGGACGAGCAAGATCCAGATCCAAAGGATGAAATCTTCTCTTCCGTCCGCGACTCCTTCTCAATTCTCTGCGTGATGAATCAATACAAACTCTCCTCATCCCTCCCGATCTCCGAATCCACGCTCAGGAAAAACATATTAACAGCGCTCTTTCTCACCGACCTCTCATCAGGAAAATTCGGACTAGACGAAACTCGCGAATCCGTCGCCGCTGAACTTCGCCGGCTCCGTAAACGCGGCGTGGTCCCCGTTTTAGCAAGTCTAGGCTGGTATTTTTTCGCCCTCGGAATCTCAATGTACAAAGCCTTCGGTGACGTGGGAGATAACGCTACAGCCCATAACCTGGCCCTCGGATTATTACTAGGCTGGCTCCCCGTCCTAGTCTCCGCCGCGATAATCGACAGAAACAGCGTCGACGGCGAACACGTCGCCACGCTATTAAACAAGCTGATGCGCCGGGTACACCCTTACGACGTCACGTTTACAAAATTCGTCGGCCAGGGGAGAAGACGTTGGCATTACGGCGTCGCACATCCCATCCTTTCGATGTTGGAACGTACCCCGGAAAACCTCAAACGTCCCGTCGACTGGCACTCCATCGCGGTGGAATGCATCGAACAAAACTGGGACGGCAAAGAGTTGGAAGGATACAGTATCAACTATTTTTCCAAATGGGAGTTTGTTCATATGCTCGGCGCATGGCTGACCATCGCGCTATCCGTCACCGGAGCATGGTATATCTCCTATAACACCCCGACCGTCGGTTTAGGTTGTCGAAGCTTCAGTTACGTTATATTTTCGGTCCTCACGACTTTCACCGGGTTGGTTGAATTCACGTTATACCCGATGGTTTACCGACCGGTAAAGATCAGAAAGACGGGGGATATCATTGAGAAGGACGGGTGGAGGGGGTACCTCCAATCGAAAAGATTCAGAGGTCATATGGTCGGGGTGCTATACACCTTCGACATCATCACGGCGGTGTTACTTGGCACCGCGATATTTATGCAAACCACGGGAGTTTTTCAATTATATTGGTGCAAAGCGAGTTTATTCGGAAGCCACGGCGGATATATCGTCTTTGACGGTGTCATGTACGTCAAACGATTCTTCGATGTGAGGATGTATTGGATCATTGGGACGGTTGTTAGTAGCGTGGTGCCTTTTTTCGGGACCGCGTGGACTATGAGGGAGTGGTTGACGCAGAGTTTTATGTGGAGCAGTGATCTTACGATGGCGAGGAGGGGGTTGAGGAGGGTGAGGGTTTGGAAGGGGTTTTGGTGGTGGGTTAGATGGGGTGGGACCTTGAATTTGAAGTGGTTGAAGGAGGGTGTCAGGTGGAGGCCTTGAATGAGATATTCACTAACACCAGTATGGCTTATTTCAATTCGGTAAATAAATTAAACTATGTCTTTTTTTCTCATGGTTCTATACAAATCAAGAGTTCTGTAGCATGAGAATTCTAGTCCTCGCCCTGAAGTATCTTGTTTGATGTGACAATAACTTCAGCCTAGTTTTCAGCCGCGAGTACAACTGGTTGCTGCTCCCATGAAATCTTTCGTTGGTGAGTACTCGAGCTTGAAGCTACCCCAGACCGAACCAGTTCGCTCCCATGTCTAACCCCACACTCGTGCAAGCTTGCCCAAGGCCTTAAGCTAAGAACTCGACCTGACCGATGATGCGCGCACTGCCACCGCACTTCTACTTTTGGCTCTGCGCTTTCTACAATTTCCGAGGCTACCGACCAGGCTGCGACAACAGCAATCTTGAAAGCCTACAGCAATCCCTTATGCGACAATGTATTCCTGTATACTTCCATATAAACACCGTCCACACCCGCAATTAACCAGTTAATATACCTCCGCCGCTATTCTTCCTTCCCCACCAGCTCTTACATGCCGATTTCCTCCAGCGCGGAGTAACTCCAGGTTTTCGCGAACCCCGAATAAAAATACCACAACCTTCACCAACCGCAACACGGAAAAGCCAGGAACTCAAAAATGCCATCTGAAGAGACACCCTACGTCGCGCAATTCGGCGACTACTACCCGAAGGAACTCCACGATCTCCTGATAGAATCGAAGGAAACTTACGAAAACCTACCCCCTCGGTTGAATTATGTACATAACACCCGGTAATCATATAGGGTGAAGAGATATATGCTGATGGTATTCTAACATAGCCCGAGAAAACGGTTCCGGAAGGCTGGCCGGCGGAGTTACCTCCTTCGCCGATGATATGGGACGGCGAAACGTTTCCAAAAGACGGATCTCACGTACTCAAACTTTCCGAACAAGATATCGCGGAGATAGATACGGCGCTCAAATTCGTCGAAGGTATATCACAAGCGATACCCACATCTATACCTGAGATAATATAATATATGCTCTATAATAGAGTTTGCAGGGCATATTACTAAAGAAGATATGATATGTAGACGCTGCACTGCCTCATTCCTCGATAACGAGATCGAGCTTTCAGTTACCGAAGCTGGGCCCGCGGTTAGAAGAAGCTTGTCAATCGGTGCATTTCGGAGTAGGATTGTGTTTCGTGGAGGGGATACCGAGCCATAAATACTCATCCGAGCAGAACGTTTTCGTATTCCTCGGTATATCCTCCTACTTTGGTGAAATCCGCGGTCGCCAGCGAGACGACGGTGCAAGATTAAGTCAGTCCTCCTTACCATCCCATCTGGTTAAACAAGTATTAAGTAATAATAATAATAATGATAATTATTATTTTTGTAGTACATATATTCCACGCGGCCAACCACGGACTCCAACCGAACCTCTCACCGATATTCAACAACCACGCGCAGGTCTTCCACAACGATATCGTGTGCGACGTGTTATCGATGTATTGTCTCTCATCCGCGTCCCACGGCGGGCTGAACTCCTTCGCATCGATCGGGAGGATGTATAACGAGTTAGCCAGAGATAACCCGGAGATTATACATACTTTATCCCTCCCGGACTGGCCGTTCGATACGTTCGGGTATAACCCGCCGTTCCACACCCGCCCGTTATTCTTCTACACCCCACCCGATGGAGAAGATGGAGGAGATGATAGTGGTAGTGAAGATGGAGAACGAACCCCTAGAGCGTCGGTGTTAAACTACTCCCCTTCAGAACACCCACAACCAAATGATACGGAAATACAAAACGAAACAAGTACCCCAAAAATCGGTAGAATATCAGCATCCTTCTCCCCCCGTCAACTAGCGGGTTCAAAAGTCCACCCGCGCGCAACCTCCCTCCCGCAACTAACCCCGCTCCAATCCACCGCCCTCAATTACCTCGAACTCCTCGCGCAAAAACACTGCATAACTCACACCCCAACCCCTGGCTCCCTCGTCTTCCTCAATAACCTCGCGATCCTGCATAATCGCTCACCGTACTCCGAAGACGAATCCAAACCCGTGAAGAACGGCCGTCACGTGCTTCGAATGTTTTTGCGGAATGAGGAGTTGGCGTGGGATACGCCCCGGGAATTGTTGTTGGATTGGGGGCGGGTGTACGGTGAATTCGAAGGGGAGAGCGGTGAGAGATGGGTGGCGGATAAGGAGAGGGATTACAGGGAGCAGCAGAGGGGGGTGTATACTTTCCTTGCACCTGAGGCGACGTGAAGTATTCTTTCTATATAATATTCTATGATATATAATGCATACAAAGGGTAAAATTATCATTGCAAAGGATGCACGATGCCCAATTAATAAATTAAATATAATAAAACCAATCCGCTCCATTTTTTCCACTTTTCCATGACGATTATTTTATTCGATCCCAAAAAACGATTAATATATATCTATCCCAGCATCAAGTATTACATTATTTTAGATAAAGAAAGAATGACTACGCCTCCTCAGGCAACCACTCCCTCCAAAACCCCCACCCTAACCTTCCAGTCCCCACAGCTTTAACCCCAACCAAAGCCTCCACATCCTCATTATCCTCCGCCTCCAGAAACATCTCTCTGGTGATAGGATACCTCTCCTCCGGCTTCCCGGCCATCGAAGGCCATAATACTCCGACTCCATCCCCTCCAAGCGTAGCTTCATAAGTGAGCATACCTTCCTCCGCCAGCGTTCCCTCAACAGCAATCTTCTTCTCTTCGTCGGCCGGTCCGCATAACGGTCGTAATACCGAGAACGCGCACCCACCGCCCCCCGCACCTGTCAATTTCGTCCATCCGATCCCACTGCCGTCAACGATCTGTCTCACTCGTTCTAACTTCGGATGACTGACTCCGAGACTAACCAACAACCCGTGGTTAATCCTCACCAACTCCCCCAACCTCGTCAAATGACTGTCATCCGGTCGAAAATGCTTATTATCGAGCAACATCATCGCCTCAGCGGTAACGTTATCGATAGCGTCAAGCATCAACCCACAAGTCGTCGGGTGAGAATTCCGTAAACTGTGAACGTTGGATACCAACTCCGCAGTCCGACGAGATTGATTCGTGTTGACGAGCATGAGGGGTAACTCAGGGAAGTGTTCCAATCGCTTGACTTCGGGTGGTTTGGAATAATCTCCTCGTCGGAATAACACGGCTTTACCACCTGTGGCAACGGTGTTGTCGACGCCGGATGGGTTGCCGTGGATGCACATTTCGCCGACGAAGGCCCAGTCGTTGATGCGTTTTAATTGGCGGGTGCATTCTTCTTCGAAGAGTTTGGCGGACGGGCGGACGATCATGCCGGATTGGAGGTGGAGGGCGGCGGAGAGGCAGACGGTGACGCTGGCGGATGAACCGAGGCCGGCGCCGATGGGTATCGTACTTCTGAGGGTGAATATCGAAGCGGGAGAGTGCTTGGAGCCGAGGCAGAGGTAGGCGTAGAGGAAAGCGGTGGCGGCGGAACGGTATTTGTTTATTATGGGAGCTAGGAACGGGCTCATGGCTTCCAGAAGGTCGTCGTCGAGGGAGGTGACGGTGTCGAAGTGGAGACGCCTTTTGGCGGGTGAATTGAAGTAGTCCCAGGGAAGGGATTCGATATCCCAGGTGTGGTTGAGGTTGATATCAGCGAAGTGGAGGGTGACGGTGCGGTTGTCGCGAGGTAGATGGTGGACGTGGAGGTAGGAGCGAAGGGAGAGCGCGGCCGCTATAGCTGCCTAACAATCAATTAGCATTGCGCCGACGATTATATCAGTGTATATATATGCACACACCTTCCCGTGAACGACGGCGTGTTCGCCGTACATGATGACCTTGGCAGGCGCAGAGACCATAAAGTCGGGTAATTCGGGCTCCATCTTTTTGATATAGGATAAACTTCTGGTACGGGACATACTGCGATTGCGTCCGTTCAGTCCCGGTCTGATATTGATCTCGTTCGGTGTGAAGGGAGGCGTGGAATTGGAGAGGTGTTCCGAGGCGACAGAGGTGGATTCGGGAGCAGGCGACGCTCGACCGTTGCGGAATTCCTGACTGAGCGGCTGACGGATGGCCGGTGCAGCGGCAGCCGAGTAGATACGGGGCACAGAGCCGGACGAGGTCTTGCGATGGTGGTGCTGGAATGCAATCGGGGCTGATGGCATGGAAAGAGAGGATTTCCGGGGTAATTCTCTCCCTCGACCTCGATCGCTGTCGCGGCGTTGGAGCGTCGGCAACGTTGGTGGCGCGACAGACGACGACGACGACGCCCCGGCTCTGTAGCTCTCGACGGGTATCGAGCCATTGGCGGAAGGTATACTATCAGTGTCCGGCACCTGGTGGGCCAGCGACAGCGAGTCGACGCCGGCCGTCATGTCGGAATCGGTTCCGACGAAAGGTTCTTGTGCGTCGTAGTACCGCGAAACCTCGCTCTCGGCGCGCTTTCTGGAGGGAGAAGAGACGGTGACTTCGAGGAAGTCTTTGTCTACCATTTCAAAGGACGATTCCTCGTGCGACAGGGTGGGCATCGGGACGGGTTCCCGGGACATGTAACAGAATATATCTGGACATCGAAGCAGTTAGCAGGTGCATGCATATTAGTAATTGGTGGAGGTTGAGGGTCATAGACGCACGACGAGTCTCGAGACGGACACAATGGGTAATTATCAGGACAAGAAGGGAAAGAGAGGCGCCAATTGAAAGAGCGAACGATTACTATTATTATAAAGTACCGACGGAATAGAAACAGAGCAGAAGCAGAACAGAAGCAGAGGGGAGAAAGGAATGCGCACTCGCATCCAGCCAGGAGACGTCTATTTTGGCGGTGGGCTCGTTCAGGCCACTCGGGGAACAACAGGGGAGAGCCCCCGTCCAGCTCTCAACCTCCCAATCATAACACCCAGCTCCCGTCACCGGCCCACCGCAGACCGCAGAACCGTCTCTCCGCTGCTTCCTCCAGTTTACGGCTGATGACGTCGAGAAGCACGCAGCCTAATCTCAGTCGGCGCTGGAACGGCCGCCATTCGACAGCTTTATCTCTCTCTCAGCGGCAGTGTGTATTTCTGATGCTGAGCCATCGCCGACAGCATCTAATATCATTCCGCTGGGATACATCTGCCTCGATGCTCCCCTGGCCAGCGTCCATGGTATAGATTGAAGCTAAGAATAAAAAAACATGGGGAGCCAGCTGCAAGGGACAGCAATCGGCCAAGCTCCGACCAGCTGCGGGCCTCCACCGGCCAGCCACAGCGCCTTCTTCTACCGCACTTCAACCATGCTAGACCTGCTCGCATGCACTCATATAAGTATGGCAGGTGTTATATGACAGACAAGACAGACGCCATTGACATACTGAGGATGAATGGGAGGGAAATGGGAGGGAAACAGAAGGAATCGAGGATTGCTGGGCAGAAAGGGACGCGTTGTGATCGCCGCGAGAAAGTGTTGCTGTGTTGTGGCGGTGGTCAACTGTGGCTGATCCTTTTTCTCTGTCGCACAGCGCAAATTCAAAATTTTGCGACACAACTTCTTCTCCAACATCATCAACTTCTATCAACTTCACCATCATGTCCTCCGCAATGGACCTCGACGCCCCCTCCGCATCGGCCACCAAGATACAAATCAACCTCTCCACCCGCGACCCTTCCCTCTCCACTCCTCTCCAACCTCTCCGCGTCCCCACAAACCTCAAACGATACGGTCTCTCGACCCTCGTAAACCACCTCCTCGAAACCCCCCGCCCGATCCCCTTCGACTTCCTCGTCGATGGCCAATACCTTCGCACATCGATCGATGAATACCTCACATCCGCCGGCCTCAGCTCTGAAAAACCCCTCGATGTCGAATACGTTCGCTCGCAGCTACCGCCAACATTCGTAGGCAGCTTTGAACAGGACGATTGGATATCGTCCGTTCACATATCACCGTCTCCGTCGTCGGAGAAATGCATCCTCACCGGATCTTTCAACGGTACCGCGCAGGTCACCTCGTTATCCGGTGAAATCCTCGCCAAAACCGTTCCGATGCACACTCAATCGATAAAAGCGGTCACTTGGATAACCCCGCCTTCGACCGACGAAGCAACTTTTCTCACCGCGGGTATAGACCGTACCATAAACCTCTGGTCCTACACTCCCTCCACCGATCCGTCATCAACGATCCAAATATCCCCAGTAACAAGCTTCATCTCCCACAAATCAACGATCACATCCCTTTCATACTCCCCCTCGACATCACAATTCCTCTCCTCCTCAGCAGACCACACCATATCCCTCTGGTCAACCACCACCTCCCTCCTCCCCACCATAACTCCATCAACCACCACTACCACCCGCAAACGCCGCCGCACAAAACTCCCCTCCACCGAGAAAAGGGGCCCGTTAGCAACAATCTCATCCCACACCGCCCCGGTATCCCAAGTCCTCCATTCCCCCACCGATCCAACAATCGCATACTCCGTCTCCTGGGACAAATCCATCATCACCCACGATCTCTTGACCACCCAAACGATCGATACCCGAACAACCCAACACCCGCTCCTTTCAATCCTCACCCTCCCATCTCTAAACCTCATCGCCGCGGGAAGCGCAGCCAGACACATCACCCTCCACGACCCCCGCGTCTCCAGTCGAGACGTAACCAACGCCGTTCTCCGGGGCCACTCCAACGCCGTCGTATCCTTGGTAAACAGCCCCGAAAACGAATACATATTCGCGAGCGGGTCTCACGATGGGAACGTGAGGATTTGGGACGTGAGGAGTATTTCGAACGGGAACGATGGCGAGGAAGGTGGGAGGAGCGGTGGGAGTTTGTTCGTTATCAAGAGGGAGAGCGGGAGCGGGAAGGTGTTCGGGGTGGATTGGGATAAAGGTGTCGGGTTGGTGGGTGTCGGAGAGGATAGGAAGATTCAGGTTAATAGAGGGGAGGGGATGGCTGATGTCACCGTGATGGAGCAGTCGTGATTCACCATATATATATACTTGTATACTTATATATTATAGCTTGTACGATATTGGATTTGGTTTGAGCAAGCGACGTAAAAGATAGAATTTACATCAATTTTTCTTTTCCATGATCAATGATCAATAATTCTGAATCGGGACTAACTAATCGAGAGAGAAGATTTATATGGTATTCAAAAAAAGAAAAAAGAAACTCGTCAATACTAAAAAGAAGTCAAGGTAATATGATAGAAAAAAATATAATGAAAGCTACACAAAAATTACAAAATTAAAAAGAGGTCCTTTCCAACCTTCTCCCTCTTTCACCTTTATCATATCTCCGTCTCCATCCCCTCTCCGTTTGTGTTTTTTTGCGTCTCCAATGATCCTCCTCATTAAAAATATGTACCCGATCTTTCCCATTTGAAAACAATCGAGTGCCGTGTTTTTGCTTGTGTGTGTGTGTGAAACTTTTACCCCTCAGAATATGCGTATGCGAGATGCCAAATGCTTTGCGTGTGCTTTGCGTTGCGTGCTGCTTTTCGTGCGTGCGTGCTGCTGATATGATATGGTAGTCCCTTCGATGCCGCGAATTTTGAAAAGCTTTGGAAATGCCCATGCCAATGCAGGATTACATATGCGCGAGTAAAAAATATAACGCTACAGTTTTTTGCAAAACAAAAAAGGAAAAGTAGAGAGGAAAAAAGAAAAAAAGAAAAAAAAAAGAAGAAGACAGGTTATTTGAACACTTTGATATCGAATGCTTCTGCTGTAAAACAGACACAAAGTAAAAAAAAGAGAACTCTGAGAAAATGCGCGTGGAAAAATATACAGAAAGAAAAAATCCATGTGTACGTGAAACGAAACAAAAGGGAGAGAGTTAATGCCATCAAAAAAAGGGGTCGTACGAAGTAAATATATATAATTACGAAGTCGTCGGTAAGAAATTCCACCTTCCAACAAACCCAAAAAAAAGATGCGGTTATATACCCGTTAATTACCAAGCTTTAGCACGCTTCGGATCCCACCTTCCTTCTTCTTCCTCCACGATTCCTTCTTCTCTCTCTTCTTCTTATCCATCTCCGCCCAACCATTCTCGTCGTCGCTGTCGTCCTTCGGCGCCTGTTGTGTCTTGAGTCCCGACGGTTGCACGCTGGATATCAATGTTCCAGTCCTACCACCACCGCCAGCGCTGCTGCCGCCGGATCCAGCTTGATAAGTCACAGGTCGGTATCTTGACGGTTGTCCAACGTTGCTCCTCTCGCTCGGTGCGATGGATGGTGTGTATCCAGGTTGCAAAAAGTTCGGCAGCGTGGTAGACCGGTTATGTCCGTACGTCGACCCGGCATATCCAGGACCCAACCCCGCGCCCGGCTGCTGAATACCCATCATTCCAGGCCCCGGTTGGAAATGAGGCACGGAACCAGTATCAACCATGCTCATCGCCCTCTGACCTGGCATCATCATGTTGGGATTGAGTCCACTAGCGCCCCCGCCAGACATCATAGGAGGCATCATCGGGGGCATTCCCGGCGGCATCATCCCTTGCATATTCATCATCTGCTGCTGAGCCTGATGCTGGTTCATCTGCGACATTTGCTGCATCCACTGCATTTGAATCTGCATCATCTGCGTCATCTGGGTAGCCATCTGCAACTGCACGGTTTCGCCCGGCGAGGGCATAGGTGGCGTCATAGGTCCGGAGGAGAAAGTTGCGTCGTTGTAGAACGGTGCTTGCTGAGCACCGCCTCGACGAGCAGCTCGTTGTTCTTCGTCACGGACAATGTTTCCGATCAAGCCTGTTGGGTATCTCGATTGTCGTGGTGGTGGTGCTTGCTGAGGAGGAATGAATTGAGATTCGCGTTGACTTCCGCCGTATATGGAGGGAGGAGCCATGGAAATCCGATTCGCCTGGTTTACGAGACTGGCGCCAAAGTATGGATCAGCTGGCAAATGCCTTGCGAAGGGTGGCAAGCTCCCGCCGGCTCCGTTGTCGGTGAATTGAGTGGTTCCAGAAACAGACCGAAGGTTGGGGGAAGAGTTGGAGTTGGAGAGTCGGGTAGGAGGGCGGCCGCTTTGTTTGCTAGGAAATCCGTGGGCCATGAGAATACCCAGAGGAACTTCCTCGTCTTCTCCGTCCGACTTGTCGCCGGCAGAGCTAGGAGACGAGATGCTGAGGTGAGGCATCTGAACCGACAGGGAGAGCATTGGTGTACTGCTCGAGGCTGCTCTGTTTGTCATTCCGAGATTCGTGGTATCCGTGCCGTGAGAGCCAGTGATCTTCATCATCTGTTGACGATAAACGGACAGATGGGCATCTTGTTTCGCGCGTTGCTTAACCTGCGCTCGCTTTTTCTCTACTTCATCGTCGTCGTCCGAGAGGTCGCTTTCCGAGTCGCTCTGGTCTTTTCTACCATTCTTGACCTGGTACTGTCGTTCTTCTTCCTGCTGCGCTTTATACCTCTCGAACTGCGCTTTGGTGAAGACCTTTCTGGGTTGATTGACGCGTTCCGTCTCACCAGCTTCGAAAGAGGAGGCAATCGCAGCATCCCGAGCCAATGATGCACCGAGGAAGTCTTCTGTCTCGGCTCTAGCAGGCGAGGGTCTCGCTTTCGGTGTCGGGGTTTCTGACTCGACGTTTGCAATCGAAACTGGGGCGGTTTGCACACGGGGAAGTTGTGGTGGGGAGGAAAGGGTAATTTTCGTGGTGGGAATCGTCGGCGAAGGCACTGTACTTTCGTAGGAGTCGATGGATGCCGAGCTGCTCTTCAGTGGGCTTTTAGGGGGGCTCTGTGGCGGCACTTCCTTTCTCTTCACGCTCGAGGCAGGCGATGCTCTACTTTCGTCCTGGCTGCCGATGGAACCCGCAGTGTTGGTCCTCTTACCCGTCCCTACTACACGTTTAAGTCCGCCTTCCTTGCTAACCGGTCTAGGAGCTCGGCTGGTCTGTGGAGGAGTAGCCAGAGAATCCATAGAATCCGTCTTCGCAGGGAAGGTAGACGCCGGTGTAAGGGTTCTGTTATGCCTGGGTTGATAGTTGTCCATTTTAGGGGGCGGAGCAGGCGGGCCTGGGGGTGGTGATTTCTGGCCGGCGATCAATGAGTCTTCTTCTGTATGCTGCCGCGATTCCCACGGGTACATGCCATCCTTGGCTGAAGGAGATGGTCGTCCATTACCTATGCCCGGGCTAGGCAATGAAGGAGATCCAGTTCGTTTCTCTCCGTATCGAGGACTGATAGGAGATGGATAAATGTCATCGTCATCTCCGTGTATCCTCGAATCAAGTTTCCTCCTCGATTGAGGTACTGTAGGTCCGACCGACTTTGGTGGTGGGATCGGAGGCACAGGTTCAGAATGCGCGCCCTTCTAGAATCCAAGTCAGTAAATCGACACAAACCTATCCTCACAAAATCAGAGAATTGCTCACATTTGGAATAAACAGACTGGTGGCAGCCTTTGGTCCAACGGAATCCAACACACCAATCGTCGACATCCGCTTGCCGTCCGAGGTAAACTTGAACAAGTCGTCCCCGAATAGTGGTTCCGAATCCAAGCTCGTTTCCAATCTTGGAGGTTCCGCCAGTCCCTTGAAGCCTCCAGAGGAAGCAGGTTTCGACATCGGCCCCGACTTGGAGTTGACCCACCCTCCTCTCGAAACAGCACCAGCATTGCCGTACGCCATGGGATCCTTCACACTCATGCTATCAGTGGTGGCGTAGGCTGGACGGTAGTGGTCCTCCGTAGAGGGAGGGGTGCGCGGGATATCTGCAGATGGTAAGGTGGAGCTCGACGACTGTCTGTCCGAAGCATAATACCCTGTCCCGGTACTCCCACCACTATTGCTGTTACTTCGGCTGGCCGATGAGGAGCCGGTTGAGTCTCCGTACCTTAAATGCGTGGAATACGACTGCTGGCCTCCGTAATGATGCTGCTGCTGTTGATGGGTCTGAGGAGGGTACTGGGAGTAGGGTTGTCGGATTTGAGGAGCGGGGGGTCTTTCGATCTCTTCGAAACTGAATTGAGGATTGCGATGCGCGCCTGGGGATTCGGGTTCGGCGGCTTGGTAGGTAGCGTCTAGAGAATTACCAACGGACTTGCGACGGAACCGAGGAAGTTTGATAGGCATATGGTTGGTTGGTGGCGGTTACCCCTGACACGGGAAAAAAGTGTTATATATGGTTGGGGGGAGGAATGTGCCGGCGGAAGGGCAATTGAGAGGAAAGCTCGTCAGTGCGTTTCGGCGAGGGAGCTTTAGGGAAGACGGTGCTCGATGCGAGATTCCAAGATGAGGCAGGAGGATGAGGAGTATGATGAGGAGGAGGGTGGAGAAGGTTTAGGAATAGGGTGAGGTATGTGGCGGTATTAGGTAAGAGATATATGCCACACGCTTCAGAAGAAGTGCAACATTGAAGGGTAAAACAGTCCAGGATCTAAGCAACTGCTGGATTCTGATCGTAAACGTGGCGATGACGGTATTGGACAGTTCCGATACGACGTAGACGGATTGCGACGAAGGGAAACCGATGGCGACGTCCTTGTAATAGAGGTGATGATGGTGATGATGGATGTGGATGCGTGATGTCTGGGCAGCTGCACGTTACGCCTCCTGAAAGGATATGAGCATGGTTAGCAAGCAGAAACAGTCTCGCCAGATATGATTCCGAGAGATTCCGAGAGGGGACGACAAGGCGGGAAGAAAGAGGACGCGCGAGAAAGAGGATGTTCAGCAGAATGGAGAAACGAGATGAGATATGTTATATTACGGGGTGGGCAGGAATGGACGGAGGCAATGAGAATGAACGCAGCAGCGAGTGAATGAATGGACGGGGGGGATGTTACTTGTGACAACAGCACCGAGCGCTCTCCGACGAAGCACGAAGGAAAAGAAAAGAAGACGACGACGATGGCGATGCTTCTGCTGCTTCTTCTTCTTATTTTTCTTCTTTCTTCTGCTTCTTCGATTGAAGAATAGTAAAGGAGGAGGATGAGGACGAGCACGGTGTCTCCCTACTGCAGCCACCAACGGTCCCAATCGAAGCGTTGACAGGAAAGAAAGCAAAACAAGCCAAAGACACTAACTCGATCTTAAACTAGTCGAGCTGAGGAGAGCAAAAGGGACAGGAAAAAGATTCGAAGCCAGGACGGACATAAGCCACAGTAATCTCCCTGGCAAGGTGGAGGAGTTTTCGAGGGTGAGAGACAGGAGAACAGTCCCATACGGGCCAGTCTCTCTCTCTCTCTCTCACTCCTCTGAATGCGTGCAGGGCTGGCTCGGACAAGAAGCACGCTATTGGCGCCCAGAGCCGACCAGACCTCTTTCGAGGGCGCACTAACTCCAGATGGAGAGAAGAGGACGTGTTTCTTTGCGAGCAAGCGACTGGCTGGCTGCCCAATTGGACCGGCGAGTGTTTGACAGGAGGCAATGCATCCTCACTGCAATACCACCGGCGTCGCGGATGTCGCCAGTCATGTCTCTCTTTTCTCTCGTCTCGTTTCTATTCTCTTCTCCGTTCTCTTTTTCTCTGCCTCTTTTCTTTCCCTGTGAAAAGAAGATCCGATGTCATATCGAATCTGATCGTGGCGGATACCACTCGGATACCACCAGTGCCGAGAACCCGCCGCCGGATTGCGAAATTGGGCAATATGGCTGAAATGGAATGGGGCGGGGAACAGGCAAGCAGCGACTAATAACAATGAATAATAATCACAATGGCAAGCAGATGCAATCACAGGAGAGCACGCTGCCGCCGCTGCATTGGCACGGAGGTTGGATTGGTAACACTCCCCGAAAATGCGACCAGGGGGGGATGAAGGGCCCACAAACAAGAGGAAGGGACCGCACAAAAAAAAAAAAAGGTTCGACTCGGCATGATGCAAATTGACGAGGATTAAACAGGCACACTTACTTATTTTATTTTATTATACAAATGATGGAGAGTGTCGTGAGAAATAGATATATCAGATGTGATATCGGTAACGATTCGAGGGAGGTTGGCGGTGTGTTGTCTGTGCGACCAGGCGACGTCGGCTGTCTGTTCTCTCCGCTCGCTGCTGCTGAAGTCGAAGATATGAGATATCTCGACGTTTCTCGTTCCTTCGGTTGTGTCGGGAAGAGCAGGTGCTTCGACTTCCGATCCGGGGTTCGCTCTCGATAATATCCTGAGTTCTAATATCCCAACCGACTAGTTTCTCCTGACTTTTCGTTTGTCGTTCCTTTTTGTTTTTCTCCTTCCCCCTACTTAGCACTTCCTGGTCGTGTCTTTGCTTGCCGAGATTGGCTGAGAGGTCGGAGCACCCTGAGGCAAGCAGAGCTATCGGCTATAAAAAGAAACACGAGCAGGAGGTTATGATTCGAAATGTCGTGCTCCGTCGAAGAGAGAGAGCGAGGGGAGAAAACCGTACACACTGATATACACCCAACGGAAACAAAATACGAAACTGATACAGAACGAGAACGAGAAACTCGGAAAAGATATGTTTTGAAATGAAGGGGGGCGTCGAATCGACAAGAAAAGAAGAAAACACCGACGACCGATCGAGGGAAAGCGATTTCTCCTTCAGTGACAGGGCTGAGCGAACGGAAAGGAAAACGAGCGTAGTGACTACCGCTGACAGGACAGTAAGAAACAAAAAGAGAACGCTGACGCTGCTGCTGAACGAGTGGGCTGACTGAGCGGAGCGAGCTGGTTGTTGTGAGAAGGAAAAGGAGGAGTGAATACAAGTGAGAAAGATATCAGGACGGTCGACTCCCGACTATTCTCCTCTGCTGCAAATGTGCACCCCGGCCTGGCTGGGCCTGCTCACACCCGCTGTCTATTAGCTTAACTCGCTCCCAATAGCGCAGCCATGCCGCCTGCTGTTTTCTGTCTGTAATCACTTAATTTTTTCTTCTATCAGATGCTGTGCCTCGTGGAAAAAGGAATATCCGCCACGAAAAAAGTCTCGTTCGTCGAATTGACCCAGTTAATCGGTGCTCCAACGGGCAATTATCGACACCGTCGACACCGCCAGCTCGCTCGCGCCGTTTACGACGTCAATGCTGCGACGACAACCGCCGTCGCCCGTCGCTGTTTTCTTTCACTTGTCACCGTCCGGCAGCTAGCGGTTATTGCGTGCTGACCAAGAAGTTCAATCCACAGTGAGTCGCACAACGGTATCTTTAGGGGCCGTGATCCCCTCGCTAAAAGACAAGGCTATGTTACAACTTATGCCATCGACGCGAACTTTTTTTTTTTTTTTTTT